>JAOWCC010000019.1:98185452-98628094 GCA_030867875.1 Actinernus sp. WN-2022
AACACTTACTGGTCTCAAAACTTTGTTCTTTTATCCATATTGTATTGGTTGTGGGTATAGTGGTATTACACCAAAGAAAGAAAGAATCCTACATCAATTGGCAGAGATTGATGTATAATTATATATATATCTGAAACCACTCACTCACACACACTCTGTTGGGAAGGAAGAGATTTTTCCAGCAGGGAATCTATTGCAGCAGTTGACATTGTTAAATTTTGTAAATAATTTGTATCATTATTTTGAAATCCGAGCACCAAACCTGTTTTAATAGTAGATGAAACAACTCTACTGTATCAGCATAATGTGTGATTGACTGAGGGTCAAATGCATCCTATTTCAAAACAGACTACTCACAGTATATAGTTTTGTAGATTAATTATATCAATATAATCCACTCTATATATATACCAGGAAATGTTACTGCAGGTGAGAAAAAAAGTGAACTTATAAGCTCAGTCTGTTGCCTATAATAAACATAATATTGCTTACATGTTAGTCAGTAGGTCCACCACAAAACCATATGGTAGTGTAGTAAAGCGATGATTGTGTTCCCTGAACTGAGACCTTGTTGCATTCTCAAGCTCTCTCTTTGATTTCCTTTCATACCAGGGCTTGAATCTTACTGCCTGTATGGATGTTGGATTGTGGAACTTGAGAGGGAAGCCAGTGTTCTCTCAGCTGCCAGATGGTCAAATGCAGCCATTGCCTTGATGCTCTCATCAGTACTAGAGTAGTCCTGTTGCTTGGCCCCCAATACAAAGTTCTTCTTGACACCAGACCATATGGAACCCAAATGGTTGTCCCTGGCAATCTTTTGCAGCTTAAGAAGGTTCTTATCTGGACTGTACCTTCAATAGACATACAGCAATTTTCACAAACTTAAAAGGTATACATAACATCCATTAGGTTCCCATTACTGTATTTAATTACTGTGCATGTTAAATTAATATTTTATGTTGTAGTTTAGGATTGAATTAACCTCTTCTTCAAGTGTTAAGTAAATGGTTATAAAACATTGACAGGCATTTATAAACCAAACAACTAGATTCCTTTTTAACCTGGTTATCAGGATGATTGGGGAAATAGTGTCACTCACTCGCTCACTGACAGTCACTATTTATAAGCTGTATAGCAGAATGGAATGCTTAGATTGCAACTTGATAATAATAATCAATATTTGATTTAATTAATAACTAATTAATTACTAACGAGTTGTTGAACATTAATTGCTGTTGGAAGTCCTCATTTCTGGTTCCCTTCTAATGTTACTAACGGTAAAGTTACCGCTACCATATTTGTGATTTTTAGTATAAAAATTATGCCCATATCTCTCTCATTTCTAATGGAAGGTGGCTTAAACTTTGACAGACATGGTATTTGGGTCCCCATAAATCACTTAGTGGTGATGTCATAACAATGACATCATTGGTCACTTGATTTTAAGTACATGCCCAATTAATGCTAGTTCTTTACCAATTTTTAAGACCAAGCTAGGAAAGTATTTACAGGAATAATTACTTATTTTATTATTTTCTATTTTGTTGTAAATTTAATTTTTTTACCAGTGTAATTTTTAAAATCTATTTTTATCAATTTCCTAATTTAATGTTGGTGAGATAACTGTACTTTGTATATAGTTGCTGCCGACCAAATAAACGTAGATGTAGATGTAGAATTAAAAATTAAGTTGATCTCATTTGAAAACCATTTCAAATTGATTAAGGATGTCATTTTCCATATGTCAATATATAACTGATCTCATTGCAGAGATATTCAGTTTTATTGGCAAATATGCAAAGGACATGATATTATGATGTCACTTGATTTGAACCACCTTGAGTGTTACTACATGTATGGCAACAGGATAACCTGCATCATGATGTGTGTTCCTCATTTCCATACATGTGCAGAGTTTCAATTATTTTTACCAACTATTTGCTGATTCTTCATATATCAACTCATTTGCATATACATTAATTAATAAAAACATGAATATCTATTAAACAAGATGAGATGTTGACAAACGGAAAGTGACATCATTAATCATTTTGAATTAGCTTTCATATGAGGAATTATTTTTAAAATTCATATACACTTTAAAGAGCCCTGCCATGAAATTCGGTAAAAAAACTAAAAGTTGTGGTTATTTTAATGGCAAATCACTGCATTCAATGGACATAATGTTTTTGCCAAATTTTAATGTGTAACATTAGGGTTGTTGCCAGGATTTGGGCATAAGGTCAGGCAAAATCAGAAATGGGGAAACATTAAAATGGCAAAAATAGTTGGGGTTAATGTCAGACAAAGTCAGAAAACAAACCGGGAAGAGTCTGCATTTATATAAATTATTGTAATCCAGTGAGGGTCATCCAGTGGGTAAATTTAATCAGGATTTGATCATATGAGAGTGAAGAGAGTGGGGGAACGGGGTGCAGTCTGATGGGGGGAGGGGGGGGGGGGCAGTTCTTTGGGGAAAGGGATTTCCCATTGGTCCCTTTGCCCTGCCACACCCTATTTGACCATCTGCTGACAATACTGTGTAAATGTTTTTCAGAAAGGAGCCTGAGGAGCAAAAATTAAATGCATTTCTGTTTTTGTTGTTGTCCCATTTCAAGAAGCAATATTCAAGTTTCTTGGGAGCTTTAACTTTATCAAAAATATTTGCCATTGTGTCAATTTTGTTTTGATAGACAGGTTGGTGTACATTCAACCATGTGATTTGCCACACCCATTTATAATCCAGGTTTGCACTTGGCATTAAACCATACACCAATTCTATACTGTGAAATACAATATAATTCAACATTAAATTGGTATTATTCAACCATAATCCATGGAAACATGCCATGAAAGAATTTCATTTTGAATGGGAAAGGTCACATGACATGACTGGGTTGCTATTAACTGGCAACAGTTTTGTTCTTCAGTGATATTTTGAATTATATTTTGTGACATTCAAGCAACTTCGATAACACACATTATTTATACGGTATATATATTCAGTTGTCAAATATTGCTCTCTATGTTTTACAGTCAGTAGCTCATATATAAAAAATATTTGAGTGTAATATTGAATGTATTATTAAAGTCTAGGTAGATGCATGTGTTAACGTGGCTGCTTTCTCTTATATCTCACTTCTTGTATTATTCAAGTTTACTAATGTGTGACAGTTTTCCTATGTGGAATGTGGATGTTGTTGTGTCAAAATTACTTTAATTTAGTTTTTGCTTCTTCAGTAAAACGTATAATTTTGCCATCCACAATGTTCAACAATGTTCAATGTGTGTATTTATAACAATTGCAAAAAAAGTCTTTATCATATTTTATAATATAGGCCAGACAGTACGAGCGCTCTGATTGGCAATTGGCTTATAGACTCAAAAATCTATGGCCTATTGTGCTGGTAGTAAACACATAGAAATCGGCAAACCTGCTTGTGTTGTGTTGTAGTTATATCATAAAAGCAATAGACCACACATTTCAATGTGTTTACTGGCGAAATAAAGCACTTGGGATGTTGGGAGAACATTTGAAATGCTTGAAAATCATGTGCCTTTGGCTTGTGATTTTCAAGTATTTCTTGTGTTTTCCCAACATCCCAAGTGCTTTATTTTGCCAGTAAATACATTGAAATGTGTGATCTATTGCTTAAATATACTATTTATATCTTACATATTACCAATTTATTAGGAATGTGTGTTAATAAGCAATTATTAGACGAGGTTGAGCAAAATATGATGAATTGTCTGTGGTGAGCCTTCGGCATTGGCAAATAACTGGTAGCGAGACACAGACAAATTCATCCTATTTTGAGATAGCTGAAGTTGCAATAATTGTTTTATTATTCAGTACTTTGGGCATCTAACATGCTTGCAATTTCCTCCTCTGAACGCTCTGGAAACTAAGTAGCCATGTTGGTATTTGTTGTTGAACAGTACTGCGCATGCTCACAGAAATATCTGCAGCAAACTCTTATTTGCGCGCAATTATCTGCAGGTGAATCAACCAATCGAAATTCGGGATACTTCGGAACTGAATAATAATTTAAATTATTTGTTTTTCAAAAACCTGTTCTCTAGAACACTGTGGAATGACCATGATTTGCACTCAGTGAACATGTTTGTGTACATATACAGTATTGAATCAAACCCTAAATAGTATAACACACATTTCAGGAATCGAATACACTGTATGTCTTAGCACCTTTCATTTTGTTCCTTTTTACTTCAGGAGCTGACCTAACCAATATTGCTGTTGCTGTACTACTGCTCGATAATTGCACTTACTTTGTATAGACGTGGCAAAATCCTGATAAGACAAGAAGAGCATTCAGGTTGAGCAAGAATGGATTCACAGTGCTAGCAGCCCTTGGATTAGAACTAGACATGAGTCTAGCCCTTGTGCAGTCATCTTCGCCTCTTAGTGATGCAACCATTTCGTCTAATAAAGACAGCTCCTCTGTATTTGGAGATTCAAGCCAAGCAAACCAAAATGAAGAGATAGGACGTTGGTAGTGGTCAGTTGGTGTCGCACCATGACGAGGGTTTTCTTTACAAATGAGGCCCCCTTACCAACATGCATGATATGGGCCATATATGGCCCTTGTATGGGTTTTGTATGGGCCCATTCAAGTTCCATATATGGGTATGTGATGGGTTGTGCATGGGATTCGTATGGGCCATATGATTCCCATATATGGGTTACATGCTGTCTAAATGGCAATATTTTCAAACCCATATATGGTCCATATCTGGTCCATACATTGCCCATATAAAAGTATATGGGAAAAGTATGGATTTGTCTAAAATCCAGATGGTTCCCATATATGGCCATATGGTTTTCATATATGGGGAGTATATGGGTAAGATTAATTATTTCTAATATTTAGGGATGGGTAATACATGGGCTGTGAATGGGAATACTATGGGTAGCATATGGGATAAGCGTGGGAGTGATATGGTGAATATATGGGAGAAGCCATTGTCCCAGACTTTTTCCATATAAAAACCACACACTTGCCATACGTTTCCCATACAGAATCCATAGGTTTCCCATATAAATGCCATATGAAACCTGTACCATTTAAATAGTATACCCATACAATTTCCATTCTATTCCCATTCCTTGCAAATTTACCCATATCATTACCATATCTTACCCATACCTTTGCCATGATACCCATGCCTTTACCATACACCACCCATGTCATTACCATATATCCTCCATACAATGCCCATGTCATTACCATACAGTTCCCATGTCATTACCATACAGTTCCCATGTCATTACCATACAGTTCCCATACCCACATCTGATTACCATTCATTATCCATACAATACCCATGTCATTACCATACAGTACCCATGTCATTACCATACAGTTCCCATGTCATTACCAGACAGTTCCCATGTCATTACCATACACTTCCCATGTCATTACCATACACTTCCCATGTCATTACCATACAATACCCATGTCATTACCATACAATACCCATGTCATTACCATACACTTCCCCATGTCATTACCATATATCCTCCATACAATGCCCATGTCATTACCATACAATGCCCATGTCATTACCATACAGTTCCCATGTCATTACCATACAGTTCCCATACCCACATCTGATTACCATTCATTATCCATACAATACCCATGTCATTACCATACAGTACCCATGTCATTACCATACAATACCCATGTCATTACCATACAATACCCATGTCATTACCATACAGTTCCCATGTCATTACCATACACTTCCCATGTCATTACCATACAATACCCATGTCATTATCCATACAATACCCATGTCATTACCATACAGTACCCATGTCATTACCATACACTTCCCATGTCATTACCATACAGTTCCCATGTCATTACCATACACTTCCCATGTCATTACCATACAATACCCATGTCATTACCATACAATACCCATGTCATTACCATACAGTACCCATGTCATTACCATACACTTCCCATGTCATTACCATACACTTCCCATGTCATTACCATACAATACCCATGTCATTACCATACAATACCCATGTCATTACCATACAATACCCATGTCATTACCATACAGTTCCCATACCCACATTATTACCATACATTCTCCATACAATACCCATGTCATGATGCAGTAACATACAAAAATGTACCCATGATATCCATAAATTGTTTTGATTCCCACCCCCAGTATACTCTAGCAGCTGTGCAATGTACCTAATCCTTTGCTGTACAAGTATATGCAGTTGCCATGTCTTAATTCATATAAATATTAGAACTCTCAACCATAATTCAATTAACAATGTCTTTATTTTCATTGATGCCATGGTATAACCACATACATGTAGATGTCTAACATGTATTACACAGAAGAATATTATTATAAATTTATGAGTGCATCAAACTACTATATTTAAAGTTTGTGACATACATGTACAGTACGTTTTATATTTTCAACAGCAAATATACAAAGTACTGTAAGTTGTTCTAAACACTAACAATCTTGTACCAAGCATTATTTTCGTTGGTATTTAATACAAAAGTTGCATGTGCCATTTTCCGTGATTATAAGCATGCAGGCAGTTACTTTAAAATGTGTTTAATTTATGAATTAAGCCGCTTGTACTAGATAATAAGTTATTATGACTTATTAATATTGATTTGAAGAATATCTAACATGTCTATAATTGTATATAAATCGAATCTACTGTATGTTGGAAAGAACCATATACATGTAGCCTTATTATGCTTAAATTAACAGACTTGATGATCTTGCATGCTTTCTATGATAAGTGTGATAATGTAGTTGACTCAGGGCTAATTCCCTCACTAACTTCATATACATGTATCTGCAGCCATTATAGTTCACCAGGAAATTCTCTCCAATTTTGATTGGATATTGATCAAATGATGGGCAGGCACTATTATACAAATATAGTGTGTCCATCAAGGAACCTTTATAGTGCATCTGTCGAGGAACTATCGGCTATTAGTGTATACCACACCAGTGAATAGTGCTCTTCGCACACTCCGATTGGCTAATCAAACAGTGAATAAGATTTCATATTCAGCTCCGAGCGAAGCAGTGATCACCTTACACAAGTTTTTGTCCAATTGACAGAAAATAATATAACTATTTGGTGCTGACTATTCACTAATATGTGGTATATACTTATTTCTAAAACAAGTGGCTCACTTTGGTGAATAATTGTTAAATAGTTTCCCATGGAAATTTCATGTTCTGAAACCAACTATAAGTCTGAGGACGCAGTTCAAGGGCTTATAAAATTATGCTAGTTTTAAGAACATCAAATTTCCAAGGGAAACTATCAGCCAATAGTTCGGAGACAGACACACTATTTGTCATTATTATTCATTACAAAATTCTCTTCCGCCCTCAGGGTGCTACCATCTGTTATAGTTCACCACAACATTTTGGTGCACACTCATTGTCTAAAACCGATCACTAGACATGATAGTTGTCGCCCATGGATACAAACTATAAGGCGTTATAGTTCACCAGAAAATTTTGACATGCACTCACTATAAGCTAAAAGTGATCATGTGACGTCACAGTTATCATCCGTGGATGGGAACTATCGGTGCCCGCTGAGAACGGCAGACCATTTTGTGATGAACAATAACGACAAACAGACTGGGTTTGTCTTGGAACTATCGGCTGATAGTTTCCTTTGGAAATTTGATGTTCTTAAAACTAGCATATAAGCCCTCAACAGTTTTGTGATGAACAATAACGACAAATAGTGCCTCATAGCTTAATTAATATAAAAAATATACATGCAAGGCTTTGATCAGGTCTTAACTCACTAATTCAATTTGTCAATTTGACTATTAAATTGAAGATCACCTTTGTGTAGTTTTATTTGGTTATGACTTCTTATAAACTAAAATGGTTCGTGCTTCCAGTAAACTTTCTCGACCTGAAAGAAAATGAAAATCTAAAAGTTATGTTTAATTATCCACCTTCAGGAGGGTTTAATGCTACTGAAATATGGCAATATGAGGGAAATGAAGAATGGTGCAGCCAACAAAAATATTACTGCATGGTCCTAACAACCATGCAGCAGTAATGTTTACCAGTTTACTGGCTCCTAATATAATGAAAACCCTACCTAATTAGTACAACCGTTTATACATGTATGCTGCCTTTTTAACAGAGAAGTTTCAGTCTTACAGCCAAACGAATCTGACCACTGGCAGTGTAACCTAGCACCCCTAATTTTGGGCTTAAGTCAGTGCGGGCAGAAGAACTCAGACTCAGATATCGCATGGTAACTACATGTAGTTAGAAAGTAGCAAGGGAGGAAACTAAATTCAAGTGTATAATTGAGTAAGAAATAACCAGGTCCCGTTTCAACAAATTAGATTTTTTTTCCTACCAACAATTCTTTCCTTTTCAGAGAGGGGTGCTAGCCAATGTTTTAATGAAATGATTCATTTCAAAACACTAAAATAGGAGTACAAGATTTTTCGACAAATGGCTCGATGTTCACCGCACGATACATGGAACGGAAGTAATTTCGCTGAGATGACCGACAACCTTGAACAATTGATTAGTGACATCAGTAGGGAGAAGAGACAAAAGCAAAATTGCATTTACTGTATTTTCGAAAGCCAAATTCCAATTATTGTACTACTGTGTATAGACTGATCATCTGTGCGTCTGCTAGTGGAATCTAAGAGTGATTTGGGAAAGTTTAATATTATTTTCAAGTCTTCAAGTATCCAGTTGACTGGCGATGAGGACATTTTGAATCAGTGAATGAAAACAGAACCAAAAATGTTGTCTTAATTAATCACACTGGAATATTAATTTAACTTACAATATAACATTATGTAATTATCCTGGGAACACAAACTGGGAACAATAAGGCTGTAGATGTCAATCTATGATACTAGTTACACTTACATGGAGCACACGGCAAAGGTTGCCCACAAACAATGCATTGCTGCTATGAGCATGCTCAAATGAACTTTTGCCTACAATGCATTGCTGCTATGAGCATGCGCATAGGTTACAATTATGTGATTTGGGTACAATGTATGAAAATTACACATTTTATGCAATTTCTAAGTAATTTAAACAGCTTTTAAAGTTTTAATTCCCCTCCGTGACATAATTTTCCCCTCCGTGACACTTGTTATTATTGAAATAGAACAAAGAAAACTTGCAGTTCAGAATTTTTTATTTTATTTTATATAGTCATATTGAACTTGAACTCAGAAGTTTATAAAATATTGTGAATTTTGTTTAGACTGTTTTGGAAATATCAAAACTTTTATACCAAATTTTGTCAGGAGGGGAAAGTTCCCTGATCTTGGACGAACTATAGCAAGACCTCCTTAACAGCAACTAAAATTAATTTTTGTTTCTCTACTGTGTGTCCTGATATTTTTTATTTGTTTTTGACATAAAGCAAGTAGCTCAGGTTTTTTGTGGTTTTCCCCTCCGTGACAGACAATTTTATATTTCAGCTAATTAATGATAATTTATGACTATAAGAGTGTGCCGTCATTTCAAAATCATATTTTGTTATACTTTAGTTATCAAATAATTGAAAATGCAATGATCTTGTAAGTTTTCAGTAATTAAGAATTCAGAGTTCCATGTCCCAAATACTGTCGAATGGCCCAAGGACAAAAAACCTGCAAAGTAAGCAAAGTTTACTTTTGAATGTTCTTTTAATTGTCTTGTTTACAATCTCTTGACAAGAAATCCTTGCAAACTCATGTGAGCCATTGGCATTTGAAATCGTTCTCAAAGTTGCCTGAAGAATTCTTGCTAATATACTAATTTGAATATAATGCTTCTAGAACTGGAATTTGATTTTCAGCTTCGATAGTTTCTTTCAGTTTTCTTTTCAGTGATCATAACTGACAGAATTTATTCGTCTGTTTTATAAATTACATGTAATGAAAATCTGAGTCAAAGAAACAAACACATAGATATCGCTTTTACAAATATTTGAATAATAACCAAACCGAAAAAGAATTCTGTTAATTCTGATTTTCATGTTTTCGATTTTCTGTAATTTTACTTCCATTCCATGTATCGTGTGGCGATCATCAAGCCATCATGTGACTTTAGTTTCCTCCCTTCTCATATTAGAAACAACAATGATGTAGTCAGGGGATTAGGCCGCTAGCACGTGAGGGATCTGAGTCCAAGTTCCTCTGCCCGTGCAGAGTCTAAGCGTGAGATTAGGGTGTTAGGAGATTCATTCGGCCAAAAGACTGAAGCTTCTCAAGCTCTGTTTAAAAGGTCAGCATATAAATGTACATGTATTAAGTTAGAACTCCCTGTGCTTCGAGGTACAACATGGGCTAAATTTCTCTTTATCAATAGACAAATTAATAAACTTTCCTCATTATTTTTTTTGGGATGCCTATAGTACTTTCCTTTGTTGACATCTTACTCAAAAACATTTTGAAAGCCCCATGTACATATACATGTAGCTGCCTGCGCCCTAGTGAGGGAACTATGATTTACTGATTGGACCTGGAAATTAAGAGGGGCTGCTAAATATGTTGCTCTCTGGCCCGACCTTTATACTCAATCAATGGCCCCAAGGAGTCAATGTTTTTTTATCACGTGACCACTTTCAAATTACAAGACAACAAGCAAAAAATCTAGCAGGGGTTGGGCTCACATCAAATATGTAAAGCCCCCATCACATGACTTTTGTAAATGGTTTTGAAAGGAAATCATGCAGGGACCCTTAGCTTACAGGTCATAATTATGATACCATGATCGCCTCGGATTCCTTTGTTTGGTCACGCACATTTAATCTCTAAATTCCCTGGCTCATTACAAATGCAAGGAAAATTTAGAAATATGCATTGTCTTCAACAGGGAAATTTCTAAATTTCCCTGCAAGAACAATGCATATTTCTAATTTTTGCTTGCATCGTAAAGAGGGAAAACTAGAAGACAATGCAGGCTGGACATGAGGGTGAAAAGCATCAACTCTTGCTCCCCTCTGGCACGACTTAAGCCCTGTGCTCCCGGTTGAAAAAATTGAACCCAAACTGACCCGACTTCATCATAACCTTCAACGTAATCCATGTGGGATCACGTATTTCAATCTGCACATTCTTCTCTTATTTCTCAAACCCGCTTCTTCCATGTGGGATACAATGTACTTAAAACCATATATGCATGACCTTTAAATATTTAGTCAAGCACATATTAATTACATTGTGTTTTACTGCTATTCTTCTCAAAAACAACACACTTGTCCCCAGGGGAAGTCAAGGTCATTCAATCGAGCAGTAAAACATTTTCGAAAGCAACTCAACTACGACATCTTTAGTTTAGGCAGAGAAAACTAAACTTAATTCTCACAGATTTGTTCTGTTCCTCGGCGATCAGAGTATTACAAAGTTATACCATGACAATTCGGGGAATTAGTGATTAAATTTCCCCTCAAGCCTCAGGAGAGTTTGTAAAAGTCCCTCGGCTGCTTCAACAAACTCTCCCTTGGCTTGCAGGGAAATTTAATCACTAATTTCCCTCTTGTCATGGTATTACTGTACTTATAATAAACCTAGCTACATGTACAATGTATTTATAATTATAAAGTCATGCAAGTGTAACCTGAGAACCACATACATGTAAACCTCTATTATTTTTATTACTACCTTATTATAGGAAATTAACAATGCACTTTATTAACGCGATTTTACAAAATTCGCGTTAATTTAATGTATCTTAATTAATGTCGATGTAAATTTAATGCACGCTATTTTACAACATTGTTATTTTAAAGCACCTTTATTTCATTTCAAAACCTTATTAGTTCATGACTCCTCTATTGGCTCTTCAGAGTCACTATTGCGGTTTGGTTTCCGTCAATCAAACGAGTGAGCAGCTCTTGGTGATTTCACCGTGAGGCTTTGAAAGATCTTTTGAATTGATAGGGTCTAGTTAGGCTTCAAACCCAAATTTTCGGCTTTAAAAAAAACTTAGAAACATCCGTGCACTTGTCTTGGAAGGTTTTATTGACGGAAGCCAAAACGCAGTTTGGCGTTCAGAAATGTAAAGTGCGAGTTTGCAGAATTATGAAAATCGCAGTAAATAAAGCAAGATGCTTATCGAAAAATTCGCGTTAATTTAATGCATGTAAACCTAACTTTTGAAAAATTCGCGTTAATTTAGTGTAACGTAAATTTTCTTCGCGTTGTCAACGTGCATTGTTAATTTCCTATAATAAGGTAAATTGATGCCTGACTTCTAAACCTTTATTTGGGCTACCGGTAAATGCAGAATACCCTGCCACTGCAGGTTCATTAATAATGCATGTTCTCAAACCTCATACAAACCTTCTAAAAACTTCCCCAAAAAAATCAAAAACCCTAACCACCACAAAATCATTCATGAATAGAATGAGCCTAAATACAATGGAGAAATTTTGCACAGTTTAGAAGGGGTGCCAGGGTGTTCTGCAGTCAACTAGGAGACCATATACAATGTACATGTACTTTCCTTACCATTGAAAACTTGAACGAGCTGCATGTGACCAGACTTTGGCCTGATGATCGAGTGATGTAATATTTGACTTGATCATGAACTCAAGGCACTTTTAGTTGACCACAGGACTGACAGCTCTATCTAGAAGCTCTTGTTTATATATACAATACAAAAGCTTTTGGTGAGCAACTAAAGACCTGGGAAGAAATATAATAAGAAATACAACTGGATCTTTCTTAATATTTATAAAGCAGCTTCGATATTTTAACACGCATGCACTGATGCAGTCGGAGCCATGCAGTCACTCGAGGAGCATTTTGACAGTCCCATTTTCTGATCTAAAGAATCGTTCGTAATTAAGATTACAAACCGGCTATTTCTTCGATAGAATGAGAAGAATTAGCGAACTGATGAACTGAATTACAATGAAAGCTTTGTGAGATTGTACACGACATGAACTAGACACGTTGCAGTAAAATTGAATGCTTACCTTCGGCTTCGGTCTTCCCAGCGGTTCTTCGCCGATTTATCCACAAATTAGTTTATGTCTCTCAGTAACAGCAGTTACTCTAGTCTTTCTAGCAATAGAATCTAGTTATAAATGCTGATTTGAAGGTATGAAGGCTGATTCTCGCCTCTGTTCACATCCACACGAACTGTGAAACCGACAATAATTTTGAAATACAAGTTTTAGCCAATCAGGAATCAAGTCACTATCCGGGACTTCAAATATCGATCAATTGTTCGAGCACAGGAAGCCCAAGCTCTTTTTAGTCTGACAGGCACCCAAATTCGCTGAAACAAGTTTTATTCATTTTATTACAGTATGTTTATCGAAAAGCTAGATTTAAAAATTCCCATACAAATTTATAAAATAGCCATAAACAGTGCTTGGGCTACCTGTGATTCGGATGGCGAGGCTAATGAAATTTGATTGTACTCTACAGTTTATTTATCTAATTTTAATAATACCAAACGTAACCCACCAAATGCGAAGAAGCATTAGGACGCACATTTTCCCAGTGGCTTTCCAGTACTTTTGAACGGTCACGCAATATTTGCATGATGTATTTTGTGCACGTATTTATTTAATGTATACTGTTTAAGCGCCGATCAAACGAGTATGTTAGCGCATGGGAACATGAGAGTTTTTTTTAAATATTTTATTGATATTTTAATGATACATTGGTATATTTGTCGCTGTGTCCCCCCCCCCCCCCCCCCCGAGAGTTGCTCAAGAACAATTACGCTCTCGCTTGACCGCCAACTCTCGCCAAATTTGAACCTGAGAATTGACAATCGCGAGTTACGTCAACTTCTTGTGACCCTCGTCATCCTCATTTTACCGAGTTGTGAAGGCATTTCAATTAGCCGCAATGCACGACGGTGTTCCCTCGTGGCTTTGGATCCCTGTAGCTGGCCTCCCATGCAGGCGGATGAAGGCACCGCGAGTTCCGTTGGAAAATTAAGTCTGCATGGTTATACCGGCGCCTCGACATCCGCTTGGTATCAGACAAAAGTATAAACGTACGGTATATCAAAAGTCGGTATATCATGCGCCATGGTCTAGAGGATTTTTCTTCGCTGTTTTGACTTGTTTCAAAATCTTAAAATGTTTCAAACATTTAATATACCAAACAAAGCGATTTTCAATTTTCTACGCAGTTATTAGCATATATTCAGTCCGTGATCTAAGTTTTGGTTGAACAAATTTTGCGCTTACGCTGGATCGGACAGCATTAAATATATTTCCCATGTGCCTTAGTGAGCTCTTAAAGCATACCTTATTATAGGAAATTAACAATGCACGTTGACAACGCGAAGAAAATTTACGTTACACTAAATTAACGCGAATTTTTCAAAAGTTAGGTTTACATGCATTAAATTAACACGAATTTTTCGATAAGCATCTTGCTTTATTTACTGCGATTTTCATAATTCTGCAAACTCGCACTTTACATTTCTGAACGCCAAACTGCGTTTTGGCTTCCGTCAATAAAACCTTCCAAGACAAGTGCACGGATGTTTCTAAGTTTTTTTTAAAGCCGAAAATTTGGGTTTGAAGCCTAACTAGACCCTATCAATTCAAAAGATCTTTCAAAGCCTCACGGTGAAATCACCAAGAGCTGCTCACTCGTTTGATTGACGGAAACCAAACCGCAATAGTGACTCTGAAGAGCCAATAGAGGAGTCATGAACTAATAAGGTTTTGAAATGAAATAAAGGTGCTTTAAAATAACAATGTTGTAAAATAGCGTGCATTAAATTTACATCGACATTAATTAAGATACATTAAATTAACGCGAATTTTGTAAAATCGCGTTAATAAAGTGCATTGTTAATTTCCTATAATAAGGTAGTCCATGCACACATATTCCTGTTAATTTGCCTTATTTTTGCCCATACAAATTCCATCTACTGCCCATATGGGGATCGTGTCAGCTATTATCTTCTCTGCCCATATAAGTCCCATACATATGGGTTTAATATGGGATCAGTCATACGAGCAATGAAACATTTGTCCATGCATCCCCCATATGTTTCCCACGTGTATCCCAGATGCTGGGAAAGGTATGGGTTCATGTCTGTGTGGTCGCTGTGTGTCTTCATTCTGCCCATCCAAATCCCATCTACTGCCCATATCTTTGCCATATCATGGGGGTCGTATGGGTTGTTACAGTCTCTGCCCATATAATTCCCATGTATATGGGTTTCATATGGGATCTACGCGAATAAAGAACCATTTTAGCCCATGCATCCCCCATATACTTCCCATGTATTTACCAGATGATGGGAATAGTATGGGCCTCTACCTATGTGTGCCATGTTTCGCCCATACAAATTCCACCTTGTACCCATAGCTGTGCCATATCATGGGAACCGTATGGGTTGTTACAGTCTCTGCCCATATAATTCCCATGTATATGGGTTTCATATGGGATCTACGCGAATAAAGAACCATTTTAGCCCATGCATCCCCCATATACTTCCCATGTATTTACCAGATGATGGGAATAGTATGGGCCTCTACCTATGCGTGCCATGTTTTGCCCATACAAATTCCACTTTGTACCCATATATGTGCCATATCATGGGAACCGTATGGCTATTATCCTGTCTGCCCATACAGTTCCCATACATATGGGTTTCATATGGGATCTCTTTCCCATATGCTTTCCATATATGGGTTTCATATGGGATGTGCTGCCCATGTGTTTTCCATATGATATCATTTTAAACCCTTACTTTTCCCATATATGGTTTCTGAATGGTAGGTAAACCCATATTTATCCCATGTAACAAAAACTCAAACCCATATAGTTCCCATACCAGACCCATGTACATCCCATGTCATACCCATATGAATCCCATATGTTTGGTTTGGTAAGGGGGGCTGTACCATGTGGTCTGCCAAAGCTACGAATATAGTAATGTACTGCCAGATGAGAGAGGTGTCCGTTGTGTCTCTTTAATGTTTTCCCACCTGCATTTATAAAGTGAGTGACAAATAGCTCTGGGGCATCTATTGCATACAGGCGGTGGTAAATGGCATTCTGTAGAGCATCTGATCGCTGGGGAGGCACAAGCAGCTCGACTATCCCATCACCATCGTTTGGAACAAGCCTCTCGAGTGTGACTGGTTGTGAGAGAGATGCAACCGAGATCATTGCAGCATTTGTCACATAAGGGGACATGTTGTTATGAGCCGTGGCTATGTTCTCTGGAACTGAGCAGGTTTCCTGTAATACATCAGCCAACAACTGCACTGATGGACGCACAACAGCATTAGCAAGGTGAGAAATCGGCTCATTCACATATTCCAGGAGAGGGAAATTTGACATTGTCATAGCCACAAATGTTGTCTCTCGAAGAGCTGATTCTGATACCTCAAGGTATTCCCCATTACCAAGCACTTCGAAAATGCTAACAGAAGTGGGTCTGCCTTGACCTCTATCTCTTGTTGATGTGTCCACATTCTGTTTGAACACTGCTTCAGCTGCTAAAAGTAATTTACCTGTAACAGAAGTGCGAAAATAGTTGGGTTAAGTTATGTTACTTTTGTGTTTAATATATAGAATATGAATTTGCTCTGATTGGCTGGCGACCCGGTGTGGTGTTTTTTTTACTCATGCGGACCGGCTAATTCCAAAGTTTTTCATAATCAAAGCTTTTGACGTGATTCTTACGTACATGTACACGTGCCCTATAATTGAAGATGTTGTATTGGAAGCCTTTGAAAAAAGGGAAAACTGCAGAAATTTGCCTTTGATATGGGTGAAACAAAGATCGCACGCCCAAGACTGACAAATGTATCGCTTCTCGTGCGAGGGCGCGAGTGATTTAACGAAAGCAAACACAATAAATTGAACTGATAAGGAAAACATTTTCCAGCCTTGGTCGATCCGTATGGAGAAACACTTCCCCTCGGTCTTCGGTCTCGTTGAGCAAACATGAGGTCTGGATGGGGAATAGTGGGCGAGTTTGTTTACGTACATGCATACTGAGCCCGTATTAACACAAAAAAAAGTTGAACAAAACCTTTTTTCATACACAAGAAGTACTAGACTATAATTCCCCCATCCGTGGATCGCACAAGCTTGCAGGTTAATACATGTTTTTATTATAATGGCGTTTTATAAAATTGGGTGCTTTTCAGTTGAGAGTGCATATCTGAGCGGTACGGACTGCAGGATCGTGACTTCTCAGGGAACCAATCGGAATGCTCCATTTCATGATAGACCGACGTCCCTTATAATAACAAATTGATATTCCACTTAAAATAACTAGCATGTTAACATATCTAGCATGTCTCTGTTAATTGTCTTTATGGATCATACCGATCTCTGTCGCTTGCTGGGAAGTCAACTGGTATTTTTGTTCGACGGCACAATCTAGTTTTGCTATAATCTAGAGAAAAAAAAAAAGAGTAATTAGGACCTTAATGAATTTAGTTTAAGCGGATAGATTACCGTGTATCAGGATATCTCAAACGACCTTATAAACAGTTTTAAACAGAAGCTTTTCACATGATAGTCATAAACGCGCGCACATGCGATGGCTATTGAATTGAAACTCACAGTAAGTCATAGACTGCGCTTCATCCGCATCTAGCGAGAATATTATTTTATATATTCGTGTTTGTTTGAGAAACGTCGAATTAACCGTTTAAGTGTTCAACTCAGTCAAGGGCGTGGCCATAGTAGAATGCAATAGACCATTTTACGGTTCAAGTCTTTTGTTTCAACTGGTGGGCCACCATTGTCTAACATCTGGTGGCCCGCCAAATAAATAAAGGATTTGTATAACTGCGCATGAACCGTAACTGAACTGGTCTATAGACAAAATATACACACTTTTTTAGCTTAAAGCATTGTATTTGTCAAATCTCAGAACAATGCGACATTCCTCGTAGTTGGAACTATTTCAGTTTGTGATTTATCACGAGAACATGAATAACATTACAGTCAATTAACGATCAAGGTAAATATCATTGGTCCAATATTTGTATATCGAGCTCTTTTCGAAAGCGTAAACGTTTGTGGGTGTCATATACTAGAGAGAGAGAGAGTGTCATTTGAGATATTCTTATTTTTGTAAATTTAGTGACTTTTTAAGGTCTGCATTCTACAGAGACCATAAGAAGTGACAAACAGCTGTAAGCCATACGTTTCATCGTATTCACCTGCGGGATTTCTTGTGCTCTTTGCGTCTCGCATCTATTTTGAGCTGCCCATACCCCAAGACTCCTAGCATCTTCTTCATCGAATGATATGATACCTTTAGGATCAAAAGCGGCATTGAATTTGCAGCATGCCAAGTATTCTTTGTAGATTCGTGCCCGTTCCTCATTATCGTCTCCCCTTGCCAACTGCGTAGTAAGGTACTTCAAATCCTTGTTGTCTATAAAATCAGGTAGTACATGTAGGAGCTGTTCATTGGCAGGTGTCTGGTGAAAAACAAGCAAAATATTAGAAATGCGCCATCATGATTTCAAAAGGCCGCTTTGTGTGAGGAACCAATGGATCTCTGGTTGGCACATTAATTCTTTAATTCTTTAATGAGTTACTCCTAAATCAGTACGAGACTATACTAGGAGTGGACCTACGATTTTACGTCCTTGTCCGAGAAGACGTGAAGGTCTAACCATTTGCAGTTGGTTCATAAAGGCAGCACCTTCTACTCAGTTATTTTAAGACCCTGAGTGTTGGTCCGGCCGGGCTTTGAACCCGCGACCTCCCGCTCGATAGACCGGAGCTTAACCACTGAGCTAACCGGGATGACGTGGCATTAAGTATTGCTATAGAGTCTACATGAAGTGAATAGTATAATATTTCTTGATTTGAGTGTTGCGTATATGAGTTTGGGAGATTTATATTTTCAGGGCCCGGTTGTTCGATGCATGGGTAAGCGCTACCCCGAGGGTAAACTGAACTGACAGATTACAATTACAGATTTAGCGCTATCCTAGAGATAAAGTTATGCTTGCTTCGAACAATCGGGCCCTGTGTGCTAATGCGTGAGGTAAAACCAGTCGTCATTTATTATACGAAAAAGGGCTGGTAGAGAAAAATAACCTTTTGTAAATATTCATGTTAGATTTGAAGCTCAATATACTGATCAGGAATGTTACCAAATATTTTGTCTAAACCAGAAAAGGTTTAGTTGCCACACCCCACCCTCCTGCATAGTCCCAGAAGAGAGATTGACAGAAGTTATCAGTAAAAATGTCCCAGAATTTATCATTCCCCCCCCCCACCCCTCCATTTTCAGGACCTCCCTACACCCTTGCAACTGTCGAACATATTAGCCGATTGCGATTTTTCAAATGTTGCCTAGAGATGTGTAACGGTTATTCTCTGGTAATACGTATTAAACGGTACTGTGCCTGTAGGTTACCGGGCTGTATCCAGTATTCACCGTATATCTTTGTCTTATTGTTATTATTCCTGTTAGTGCGTCTGTGCTTAGCACAGAATATAGAATTACGTCATTAGTAGCTGGATTACAACACCACGTGCAACGGCAAGCACAGATATATTTAATTAGCCGTCGGTTCGTATCAAATCAAAGTCAAGGAATCGGAAAAATAATGAAATCGAATATTAGGCTTGAGGTCGTCGCTAAAATGTTCGAATTCGCACGGATTTCGCTTATTACACGAATTTATTGTAGTTTTTTTTTTCGAGTGTAAAACATACAGTATTAATGCGATTGTTATTTTTTTTCAAACGCCTCTAGAACGGAATCCCAGGGGTGGGGTCCAACCCAAAAAACTCAACTCACGTTATGGTTGTGGATATTTTCTGGAACCACAGTCTAATGCAATACACTGTTGCTAAAATTACAATTAATATCGTATCCACGATTTTCTCCATTGCGAAGCTGTCTTTTTAATTAGAAGAATTAGAAGGAATACGAACCTTAGTAGTCTTATGGCGAACCCTCCTTCGTCTTCTTTTCACTTGTTTTCGTTTCTCCATTGTATCTTGTTCTGTAGACCTTTTTTCGGTGGGCTCTTCTCTGGAAAGGCCGATGCTCTGCGACTGTGAGTGAGTCTCAGTTACAACGGGCGGTCTGGGTGCAGCACGAGCTCTCGATGTTTCGCCCACTTCCAACCCAACCGTCGCGGCTATTTCTCTAGCTTTTTGCGTTATCATATTGACCGCATCACGAACTTCGTCGGGCAGTGAAACAAGTGATCCTAGGCTATTCTCGATTAGCATAATAAATTCCTTTAAAATCGAAATGGGTATTTGAACCGACATCGTGATATCTAAGGGGACTTTCAATACCTAACTATAACGTTAATTGATTTAAAAGTCAGTTTGATATTTCATCGTAACGATTCCAAAAAGAAACTATGTTGTACAGCCAATCACAGCCTTTGTTGTTTTCTTGGAGGCCAGTTAGAGAAAAGTTGCCTTATTTGGCGCGCTAGGCTGTTATAACTGTTACTTTTGATTACTTATATTTTAAGATACAAATCCGGCACAATTTCAAGAAGACTTTAATATTGAACGAAACATTTGTTGTAAACTAAGCCCTTGCAATTCAAGGCATATCAATTGATAGCGTCGCTCCTTTTGTCGTTCAATGTATGTATTGAAAACAAAATAATAAAAAGCTGTTTTTAACTCCGTGAGACATCTGAATCCGTTGGTTTGATGACAAGTGTATTTCTGTCTTTTATTCTTTAAAATTATTTTGATGAAATACATCGTGAGCAAAATAAACTAAGCTTAAATGACGTTACAGTCATTTTAGACAAGCTACGATTATTTATATTTTCACATCTTAGCATGACTGTAATTCAACTGTACTTCTTACATTGTATCTAATCAATTATTTTTCGAGTGCAAAGAGCGTATTACACCACAGGTACCCCAAGCTCATTATGCGTAAAACCGTTATTTCCCGGATATTTGAAATTACAGTAAATGTATGGAGTTTTAGTTCGAACGCCCGTTTGCTCTAAAATAAAATTCAACAAATCGTCAAACTAGTCTTACCTGTCTCTTGTGTGTTCCTTTCAGTTTCTGTGAAGTTTCAAGCCATTCCGTTCAATTTTGAGGAAGTTACAGCAATTTTTCTTCCCTTAGTGTATATATTGGGAAGGTAGCAAACTCGAGGCCGTTCAGCCGCCGATCAGCTCCAGAAAATCGCCTCGAATTCCAACAAAAATCCCCTACATCGCCAAAATTCCTTCAAATAACGGTTGCCCAAACACAGGTCCTTCACCATACTCAGCTTCACTTTCACTGCTTTACTTTAACGGCAGAAAAGTGCCACGTAGTTTGCAGTTTTCGACTTTCGCGGATGTTCATCTCCATCTGACCTGCAACGAGGTGACAAACAGTAGACCGTCCCTACCCAGTGAATTTGACACTCCGTTGTGCCATTGTTTCATCTACCAATCGGAATCGATATAAAATAACGGTTTGTTACCCAAAAGTTCACGGGCTCAGACCTAATACATATATACCTTATTTTGAAAGTGTTGTTTCAACGAACGGTACTATGGTGTAGTGGTTACGTTTTGGGCTTTTGATCCAACGACCGGAGTTCGAGTCTTCGCCCGGGCACTAAATATTTATTTTTTTTACTTCTTTTTCTCCTTTCTCAGTTTTATTTTTATCCTTTTCCTCTATTTTAAGCTATTAGAGGCGCCTTCTACGCAACTATAAAATCGAGGTCGTGACCGTGTTGGCTTGAGAGCCAATTGTTGGGTTGAGAGCCAATTGTTGGGTTGAGAGCCAATACACAACAATGTTTTATTTATTTTAGCGTAGAAGGCGCCTCTAATAGCTTAAAATAGAGGAAAAGGATAAAAATAAAACTGAGAAAGGAGAAAAAGAAGTAAAATAAATAAATATTTAGTGCCCGGGCGAAGACTCGAAATCCGGTCGTTGGATCAAAAGCCCAAAACGTAACCACTACACCATAGAACCGTTCGTTGAAACAACAATTTCAAAATAAGGTATATATGTATTAGGTCTGAGCCCGTGAACTTTTGGGTAACAAACCGTTTTTTTATATCGATTCCGATTGGTAGATGAAACAATGGCACAACGGAGTGTCAAATTCACTGGGTAGGGACGGTCTACTGTTTGTCACCTCGTTGCAGGTCAGATGGAGATGAACATCCGCGAAAGTCGAAAACTGCAAACTACGTGGCACTTTTCTGCCGTTAAAGTAAAGCAGTGAAAGTGAAGCTGAGTATGGTGAAGGACCTGTGTTTGGGCAACCGTTATTTGAAGGAATTTTGGCGATGTAGGGGATTTTTGTTGGAATTCGAGGCGATTTTCTGGAGCTGATCGGCGGCTGAACGGCCTCGAGTTTGCTACCTTCCCAATATATACACTAAGGGAAGAAAAATTGCTGTAACTTCCTCAAAATTGAACGGAATGGCTTGAAACTTCACAGAAACTGAAAGGAACACACAAGAGACAGGTAAGACTAGTTTGACGATTTGTTGAATTTTATTTTAGAGCAAACGGGCGTTCGAACTAAAACTCCATACATTTACTGTAATTTCAAATATCCGGGAAATAACGGTTTTACGCATAATGAGCTTGGGGTACCTGTGATTACACGTGTAACGAACAGGTTTGCACAGGCTTTTTGAACACAAACGATTTTTTTTAAGCGCGTGAGCCAATCAAAATGGGCTGTTTTAATAATACCCAATCATCTTTTAGCGCGCGCGCTCCCGACATTTGGCTTCCAAAAATGCTGATAGTTTGATAATTTCTGCTCTCAAGATAGTTTCTTCAAACAGCTGTAAGGTAAGCGAAAATAAACACTTTTTCGTGTTATTTAGCCGTCGTATAATAAATGATTTATGACACGGAAAGTTGTGTAATACGGGTGGGAATGCAACGTAAATAACCTCTTTGTATAAGGCAGAGGAAATAAAACTGCCCAGTTCTAATGTACGAGCACGCTCTTCATTCGAGCTGTCTAGTTTATTTGTAGTTTTGGTTTGTTTATTACTGTAGGACGCTGTATGAATTAATTATTTTTGGAAAGCCATTCAAGTGCTCTTACATGTTTGTGTGTTGTTGGGACAGCTATTCGGGTAATGGTGCGTATTCCATCTACTACCCTCAACTGCCTCAATCGCAATTATTTTCTTAAAGCGTTTATATTAATTAGGGGTCGTCGCCAAATCAAAAGCGAATATCTTAATGTCATTTGGTGGCCATAAAACGATACAAATAACGTTTAATATCCCATCAAAATACTGTAATACCTGTTTGTATGCAACGTTTAGGGAATCGTCAAGTAAAAAAAAAAAACGAAATTGGCACAACTACAGGCTGGACCATTCTGTGTAAGAATCCTTTTTTTACCCTGGAACAAAACACCCTTTCGACGTGCAATTTTCTGTGTAGACTTATTTATCGATGTCCAGAATATATACAAAAAACAGCTGTGTAGGACTAGAAACGTTACAACCATTTTTTTTTAGTGTAGAATAGTATAAGACTTCATCATATCTATCATTCAATCAATGAACTTTATTTATCCACGATAAAGCTTGGAGCTTGTGGGGTTGTATTGATCATATATGACCCGTACGGTTTCCTTTCAAAAACATTTGCAAAAGTCACGTGATTATTAAAAGTATTATAACAAACTAAGTGGTCAAATGATTAAAAAAAACGTATTCACTGAGTTAGGTCGGGCGGACGGGAAAATATTTGGCGCTCGGTCATCAGTTTTTGTTCGCTCTGCGCTCGGCCCGTTTGTCGCCCTCGAAACAAATGTATTTTCTCATTCGGCCCTCCCAATCAGTTACTAATGATATAGGGAGAAAATCAGCTATTACAGTTCCACACAGGAGGTAAAACCCATAGACGTTCATTTTCCTTATTTTTTCTTTTAGGTAAAACTCTAAGGTCAAAGTGGATGCAGTCGTAATGTACATCGGCTTGGCTAACATGTTCAGTTTTTAGCCTTCGTGCACTTGCTATATCCTCTTCATCTTTTGAGTACTTGATTATGATGGATAAACTATCACATTTGCCACAGGTATCAACATAAGGTCTTCGAAAAGAAAGCTTAAAAGTGCGAAAGACCTTTCTGAAAGAACTAAAACAGAGAGGTAAATTATCTCCTGCTTGTAACTCCTTATTTGTAAGAAAATCACGCCATAACTGTGATATGCTCAGATTGGGAGCGAGAAACTGCCGGTCCCTTGTCTGTTCTCTTGCATAATGTGATGGTTCCCGTTCGTAACTCCGTATATGTTCCACCACCTACTAGAACAAGGAGAGAGAAAGTTTCATTAGCTGCGGTTACACTAGACAAGTTTTACTAGGTATATTGGAAATTTACCCGCGTAAATTCGTGTTTTCGTGTCTAACCGATTTCCTCAGGAGAAAACGTACCTAGGTATATTTCCATAGTTACGAAAGAAAGAACAATGGAACTTTCCCTTGATAGCACCCCAGATAAGCGTTTTCTGTTATTGCGCCAAAACTGTGGAATTTGTTGCCACTTACTATTAAGTTATGCCCCTCGTTGGGAGTCTTGAAAGCTAAGTTAAAAGCATATTTATTTTAGGAAAGTTTTTATTAGTTTAGTTATTGCTTAGGGCGTAAGATTTTATAGTTCTTTTAAATTAACTTGCCTGTTTCCAGCTATGTAAAGCGCTTTTGGACGTTTAGGATTAAGGCGCTATATAAATGTATAATTATTATTATAAGTCTTAGGGGTAGCTGCCGACCCCAGATAGTTCAGCCAATGAAATTTCGAGGATCTGACAGTACAATAGGCCTTCGCGCCACAAAGTTACTGGGGCGTGATATTCAACAGTATTCGTGTAACCGCTGTACCCAGGTAAATTCAAACCCCAGATGGATTTTATTGAGGCCAGTTTTACTGGGTAAACGACTTTATCTGGGGTAGCGTAACCGCAGCTAAATGACTGTTACTTACGACTTTCCAGCATTTCAAGCATTCTGATTACGTTTTACTTGAAAACCGGTGTAGCAGCGATTTCGCCCCTCCCTCCCTCCAACCTTTTAAAAGGTTATGAATACATATGTTTTCCTTATTAATTATTACTGTAATGTATTGGACGTGGATAATAGCGACGCAAAAAGCTGTGTGCAATTCAATTTTATTTTAAATTCACGCTTCACTTTTCTTCGACAAAATTCGTGCTGGTCACGAGTACTCGACAAGGGATCCAATCCACCTACAATCTTCGTCAATCTTCGTCAATCTTCGAATGATTCGATGTTTGTATTTCTTGCCTGAAGCCAACATGTAGATTATGTAATTATTGTGGACACATAAAGGTTTTGATAACCCGTAAATCCGCCTACTTTGAAAAGACTTTGCCGAATAAAGGAAGTGTTACCGACTCGCGTGCTTTGTTCTATTTTCAACTGATAACTTTTAAAAGCAAACTTCCTGAATAAACATGCTAATTAAATAATTAAGATCGAAAACGGCGGGAAGTTTTAAAACTTACCATAGCTTGTTGTGAGTGGAACTCATATTTGGAAACAACTACCAGATAGCCTAATGATTTTACATGCATGAAAACCATAATGAAGTTGACGTAGTTATTGTGGTATGTAAGTTTAGAAACTAAAAAGAA
Source organism: Actinernus sp. WN-2022 (assembly GCA_030867875.1). NCBI lineage: Eukaryota > Metazoa > Cnidaria > Anthozoa > Actiniaria > Actinernidae > Actinernus > Actinernus sp. WN-2022. Next base: position 98,211,080 of record JAOWCC010000019.1, read on the forward strand.
AATGTAAGTGACTCGCGTGCTTTGTTTGTTCGGGAATCAGATCAACATTCCAACTAACTTTCTAAATAAACAGCTTATTTATAGCTATTAAATGCGAAGTTAAAATGGCGGTAAGTCTATATAACAAGTTCTAACAGTGTAAAGTGTCAAATTGATGTAAATATATTTATGTTCACTTTGCCAAGCCACTAGTAAATACTTGTTAAATAAAACGTGTATTTCATGTGACAGCTGTACAAAATTAATGCAATGTGAGAATTACTATCTCGATAAACAAATCTCCACAGAAAAAGGCGTAGGGCGAATTCACTAACGATTTCGCCCCTCCGCTGTGACACCGCTGAAAACGATCTGGTTAAACGGGGATCAAGTGTAGTTTACGACTCCAATCAAAAATGTACTCTTGAGAATCACTAGAAAATCTAACATTTTAGAACGACAAAATCCCCAAATATTGACAGGGGATGGGAATATGATGTGGAATGTTGTCGTTCTATGATGTTTGATTTTCTAGTGATTCTCAATAGGAAATTTTCAATTGGAGTCGTAAACTAAACTTGATGAATCAGTGTAGTGCACGGCATACCTCTGCTTTCAACGTTAATGGAAGTCGCCTTTCGTTTCTGTTAAGTCGTCGCTGGTCTCTCTCTACGTCCCCAGAGTGCGGTTGGATTTTCTTAAGCAGCACTGCTACGCGTTTCTTCCCGATACCAAGAATCTTTAAAAACGCCTTCTTGCAAACACGGACTTTCTTCAACCCGGACCCATCTCGAATATTGTAGATCACACGGTTCCTATGAGCCTTCGGGAAAACATCGATAAGCGAACTCAAATAATTGTTCTGTTCTCCGTAAAGCTTACTGTCAAAAACTTTGCGAATTATGGCGATCACTCGGCGTCCATGGTTAAGAAGGCAGGTGGTTTCTGTGCAACACTGCAAACTCATTTCACCAATGTTTGAGTGGGGCCTGTTTTTTCTTGGCTTCGCGATTGTCCTTCTGCGGCTTACAGTCTTTGGTTTTCTCACCCGTGGCAAGCCATCATTTCCTCGATTAACCCTAGTTCTTGTCCCTCTTCTGGGCCTTCCCTCGTTTCCTTCTGGTTTGAAGGAATAACCAAAACTGTCTGCGGTATCCATGAGTAAAAGCTCTGCTGTTAATACGCTAACAGAACTTTGCAAACAATTAAAGTAGACTCGACCCTGGTCGGGGTTAAAAAGGCGGTATCGGTACTTAAAACGGCTCATTCAACGCGTCATCTGACAAATCTAAATTAGGGCTCGCTTTTGTTAACCTATTAAATAGTGCAGGTGCAATGACCATTAACCTACCAGTAATCGTATTACCGGTTTCCAGATCTACTCACAAGTTTTTGGAACAATAGGAACAATATTCTAAAGAAAAGAACATCTAAATGTGTTGTAAATTTGTTGTAGGCTATCTATTCCATTGTTGCGGCGAATAAATGCCGATAGTGAAAAGCCCCGCCGCTCTTGTTAACATTATTTAAATAAGGTGTGATGACTGCTACCCAGTGGGCCTCCTAGTGTCAGGCAGTAATTAAGACGTAAGGAAAAGAGCTCGAGAAAATGAATCGCGTGCTATCTGATGGCGTTTCAACCTTCCATTTCGATTGTCATAAAAACCTATCGAGCCCAAAACTAAGCTGTCAGGCAAGTTATTATGCAAGTAAGTTGACAACGTATGCATTTGGAGTGCACAGCGGAGAAACTGGAAAGGGAACAACATATGTTTGGCCAGAGAGCACTGCCGCAAAGCATCCTGACACCTTGCTGTCCTGCCTTGACTTTCACCTATCAGAAACCGAAGATGAAAATAGAAAATGGAACATATTTTGGGCTGACAATACGCGATCACAAAACAAAAACTATACGGTTTGCCTATACTTCGAAAATCTTGTTTCCTCCGGTGCTAGGCAAAGAATTGACTTCAAGTTTTTGGTATCAGGACACTCGTTTGGAGAGGTTGATCGGGATGGAGGCCGAGCCGAAAGTGTTATAAGGAGAGAAGAATCCATCGAAACACCAACAGACTATGTAAACCTGATAAATAACAGCCCCATAAACCCTAAAATAACTTGGATTGAGATGGAACAACACCGATTTAAGTGCTTTTCAGAGTGGCTAAGAACAAAATACGCAGATCGCAGGAAAGACGTATACGGTAGACCTTTTCGCTTTAGCGACGTCATGCATTTTAATTTTGGCATCGGAGAACGCATTGATCCTATCGACGAGACATTGAAAACATTTCGTCACCCTGATATTGTTTGGATGAGAAAAACAGTTGATCCAACGGAAGTACCGACTGAAGTTGATTTTAGGAAACGTGGACAACAAACAAACTTAAACAGAAATACTTTAGCTACACTTAATAATGAACCTATCAAGCTTTCTGAAAAAAAGTGTAAAGATCTCCAGAGTCTAAGCAAATTCCTAAGCCCTAGTGGAAAAGCATACTTTCAAGGTGTTACAGGGCATCAGTAAGTTGATCTGAGGTTTCCAAGAATTAAGACTTGTTTCTACGTTGTAACAGGTAAATATAGACCGAAGAGTAGTCAATAATTGCTCAATATATGGGTTTTCAACATCGGGTATCGATGCTAACTAAAACAAAATCTATAATAACGATTATGACGATTATTTTTATAATAAAATAAAGAGCTAGATCTTCTGGTGCGTCATTTGATCTATACAGTGTAGCATGGAAGGAAAGGCTTCAAATGGAGCAAAGCAAAGACGATTGTTATAGATTGGATTAACAAAATTCCTGTAAGAATAGGAAGTTGAAATATAATTTTTATAATCCAACCTTCCTTTGACACTGAAATAAAAAAAACGGTTTAAAAACAAAAGAGTTGCAAGGTATATCGCTCCGTGTTCTTGGTTTGAAACACCCATATTTATATTAACCATCACAAATTATTTAATGGAAAAAGGGCAATTGCTAGGTAACTATTGACTAGTTGTCAATGGATAGTAACATCTAAATTAACCAACCATGCCGGTGTCCTAGCGGATTTCGGCCCCCGCGGATTTCATCCCCCCGGAACAAATCCGCTAGCGGAATCTATCCCCCCGGATCAAAATCGGGGCGATGAAATCTGCGAGTGGGATAGAATTCGCTATCAGATTTCATCCGGGGGGATAGATTACGCTAGCGGATTTGATCCGGGGGGGGGGGGGGGGGGGGATACAATCCGCTGTGACACCGGCTCAGTGTTCGGATATCACTTTGAACAACAACAACAGCGTTGAAAATAGTTTTATTTCTTTCAAGTAACACGGACGATACTTCAAAATCAAAACATGACAAAATTATTGACAAAAACGGAGAGTACAGGCTTTTTCTTATTAAAACAAGAGAATAAATGAACAACCACAGATGTTCTTGACAGGATGATCGGTATACCTGGAAAAAAAAGAATACACAGTTAAGTACATTTACATTAACAAATGGCAAAAAAATAATCTGAGCCAACCATTATTAAAAATATTTTTAGCACAACAACTATTTTTAATCAGCAAATACCCGACCTGGAAATTACGATTTTCTCTATTAAGTAAGAAAGAAATACAAAATAGTCAATATTACGCAGTAAAGTGGCGCGACGTAGCATGTTTTAATATGCTTTGCCTTCATGGTGTGTTAAAATTATTATCATTTTTTCTACTAGCTACCCTATTCTATTGTTCATTGTCATCCTATATATACGAATAATAATGGCCATATTTATATAGCGCCATATCACCATGGCGCTTTACAAATTACTGGCATCCTGTCAGTGAAGTTACAGACTGCTTCTATATACGGCGCTGATAGCTGTCACGCAGTTAACAATGTTGAGTGTGTGGTTAGTGCAATGGCCAGGCTGCTGTACCGGGTGACAATCCCCTGCTATTTTTCGAGTAGTACAACAGGTTCTTTCACATCCCCTACCAATACTGAGAAGGAGACCAGGCCAACGGCTTATCAACAGCGTTCTATCAATTGGTAACTACAAAATGAAAAAAGGACTGGGCCGAGTTTCTAAAGTTAATCTAATTAAGAAATTAACTTCATCATTAGAAAGAGCACATTGAAATTAGTAAGTTTACCAAATTTGGGGACGTTTCATTGGATATTTACCATGTCGTGAGCTTTCAAAAATCGCAAAAATGAGGGACGTTTGTATGAATTGGAGGGACGCTTGCTATTCAGTTTCTATTTACCAAAGTATGCTCAAGCTTGGTATTCTTACTAATTCCTAGGTGACCGAAAACTGCGTGCATGCCAGCCAAGTATGGTGGGTAGTAGTAGCCTTTTTGTGATAACGACGCTCATATATATAATTAAAAATAAGGAAATATAAATAGCCGAAAGAGAAAGAAGAAAATACTAAAAATAACGTCTAAACTGATTAAAAAAAAAACTATTCTAACGTAACACCATATCAAACCGATCTTACTTGATTGGGGTAAGCAAACTGTAGATTATATAAAGCTAGACCCGCCGGAACTGGAGGTGGATACAGCACCCTTTGTTGTTGAACTTGATTACTTACAGAAACAAGTTGTTTCAGCACCTCTGTTCTTACATGACAACCCGATCCCTATTCATCAGAATACATTTTCTGTGCTAAATGACGAGAGTTTACAATCTGACCTGACCGACTACTATACTACGACACTACTAAAGAAAGGGACCATGAAGTACGGTAGTACGGTTAATTCTCGGGTTCAAAACAATACAGTGTGTTAAACGAATAAGTAGTGTTTAAATTAAAAGGTCAACATATATACGAGAAAAACTAAAATATTAAATTACATATATACTAGGGGAGCAGAGAATGAAAGTCACCGCGCTACCGGCCACTCCTAAAGACTGCTAAATTTAGCTAATAATTCGTCCCTTTGGTTATTACTAAGAGTATTTCAAATGAAAGTGTATTTCATCTTCAATCAGTCATGTGGCCCGAGTGAAAGCCCAGATGGGCTCTTGTTTCAACTAGAAACTCCTGTGGCTGCTTGTCAAGGTATTTGAGATGAACAACTGCGGCCACGATGACAACTGCTGACTTGTTCGCTCAATCGCTCATCTTTGGATATTGCAAAATGGTTCGCATTGTCATTTTGAATGCGGTGGAGAGGGCTTTCATGAATTTCAGATACGCCCACCTGTTTCTATGACCCTCAGTGTAACGAGAGTACGGCAATAAACACGATAAAAACGCTTGTTTACAGTTCAGTATGGGCTCCAAAATTAGAAACCATACCGCCATGCCGGAATTAGGCACACCAAACGAAAATACAGGCGGACTTTTAATTGAAGTTGCACTCCGTAATTTGAAACCGTTCAGACTAATTTTTCCTCTCAGAACTGAGGTAATCTTTAGTTTCATCTATGCCAAAAATCAACATTTCACATACCCTACTTTGCGAGAAAACGCTTCTGTTGCTTTATTACCTAATTCAAAGTACAGTCAAAAGACACACTTGGAGAAATTGAGACTCGACTTACCTTTACAAAAGCTTGGATTTCCCCGCCTAAAAAGACGTCAGGAAGCCCACAGCAATAGCTAGTTTACTAAAGCAAACTAATCAATAATTTATTGGATTGTGTCGTTTGTTATTTATTTATAGTTTACGGAGAATAATCGAGTTTCAAAAACAAAGTGGCTGGAATTGGGACCGGCCGGAATTAGGGCAACATACTGTACAATGATTGAATTAACTTGGTCTCACCTTTCCTATTTCCCATTTCCCTCCGACAACATTTATTGAAATAGGTATATATATTTATGCAAGGGAAATATATATAAAAATGCACTGGGGAAAATATAGTGATGTGAAAAGGAATTTAAGCTTACAGGGCTAAAAATAACGGCCGGTCATCGGACAATGTCCGGCCAGAATTGGAACTTGTCCGGTCAAATCTTTGCCTTGCCGGTCATTTTGACCAGTCAATGTTACTACAGTTTCAACCAAATACTGATCTTGACCGGCGACTGACCGGCCATTATTTTTAGCCCTGAGCTTAGAAACATCTTCAAGAAACTTCTGTACAAACTGAATCGATAATTCCTTACTTCCTGATCAAAAATGTTCCACGTGTGAATAGTGACTTTCCGAGCATTCAGCTCAGCGTTTTGGAGACCTGGAGTAACTGAGTTGTTTATTAAAACCCCGGCGAAACTATCGAACAATGTTGGTTGTTTGACCATGGCTTAACGTTGGTATGCAGCAGTAATCCACATTCAATTCAGTTGCTTCCACTGCTGCATTGTTGTCTGCCGAGTTTGATTCAAGTGAAGTCGTTGTCTAGTCTATTCCATAGTGCGAGCCGATGCCAGTTGTGTTTTCAAAATTGTAATTCACTTATTTATAATAGCAAGAACTTTCATCTTTTCTAGGAACAACTTGTGTAAGCATGTCCCCCTAGCTGGGTGTTGCACTAGAGTCTCATTACGATAGAGGCATTTGTTCTCATACATTCTAAAGTTTGAGTTCTTGGTGATATGAATTCCCGCCTTGTTAGCAAGTTCTCCAATGTAGGCATCATCGATCTTTAGGGGTCTTTTCACATCGTACAAATCCATGATTTTCTTCACCGCATCAGCTGATAATATGTACCCTCCCCCACTGCAGTAAGGAGTATAAAAGGTCTTGTTCAGTTCCTCTTTAGGTACAGCATATCTCCCTTCTCGTAAAACCGGCCTTCCATACATTATATTACCTGTGTATAGGTTGTATCGCATGGTGTCGCGGTGTTTTAGAAGTGATAGTATTCCTTCAGTATTCAGATATATATCGTCGTCAGATTTGAGAAGAAAGTCGAAGTGACAGTACCTCAGTGCCCACTCAAATCCCATAGCTACTTTGAAGCTCATGTTGAAGAAATTCTCTTCGTAAGTACTCAAGATGAGGTCGCCATAAATTTTTTCCTCAACTTCCAAACGTTTCATTTCTGCACTGTTCTGGTTTTTACCGAGCAAAAACAGAGTTCGCCACCTTGGTAGAACTGAGAAATCTGGCCCCCAACTTTTGCGAATGTCGTTCCGTCGATCAAAATGTCCAACATTACTCGAAGCGAGGACAAGAAGTTGTATTCTAGAACTGGGACACTGTTTTGTTGAGACGAGTCTCGTTCGGTGCAGAAAGTGTATCTTGTAATAATTGTTTAGTTCATACACAACTAAACCTCGAAGCTTGAACACCAAACAGCATACGAGTGATGACAATAACAATTCAATACATCTCGTTTTCTTAGAACCACGTCTACACAGAATACGATAAATGATCGGTTTCATCGCGGCTGTAGTTCTACTACGGCGGATGTTGGTGATGTGCTTTCTAATTCCCGTCGAAAACCGGCCCTGACTCGTTAAATGCTAATTTATCGCGTTCGACGAAGGAGAACGCATCCTAATCTTGCAATGGACTCCCTGTGGTCATGTGTGCTTTCCCTGTGCTTTCCCAAGCGAAATAAATCGAGATTCGCGTGTCCGTCCTGAGGGTCCACAATAGGGGTTCTTAAATCCCGCAATCCCGACATTTTTTTCTCTCAATACCGCAATCCCGCAATATTTAATCTGGAATCCCGATCCCGAAACATAATTCTCTAAAAATAAGTTTTAGTACGAAATTTACGCCAGTAGTTGCGATAGTTCCTTTCGTAGTTGTTTTAATTACGCGACGGTTTGTAATTGTGTCTCGTCTGTCCACAGGTAACCCAAGCACTGTAAGTGGCAATATTTACTAGCATTTCTCATGATGTGATTTTTCAGTCTTGGATTTTCAAAACTAATTTTGAATAAAAAGCGAGAATACTTAAAGGATTGTGTTTATTTGTCCATGGGCTGTGCGTGGTTGCAATTTCAGCGTTGTGGGGCGAGTTTTTACCCCACACAGCCCATGGACAAATAAAAACAATCCTGTAAGTATTGTCACTTTTTATTCAATATTAGTTTTGAAAATCCAAGACGAAATATCGCATACAAATGTTAGGAAATATTGCCACTTACAGAGCTTGGGTTACCTGTGGTCTGTCATTATACTTGCAGCCTTTTTGATTTATTGACATTTAGTCGACCTCGTACGCTGGCACTGAGATAAGACAAGACAAATTACCGCCAGAGATTTGTTAGCGTCCTCAGTAGTTATTTTTCTTTGGATCGAACCCAGAGCCTTACGGTGCATGAAACTTTAAATATATACTCTCTCGCCACGCAAAACGTTGCGGCTCTCCACTATGCTCTCAAGCCATCTCTTGACTTTCTTGCGTTTCTGGCTCAGTTTCCTCCTCATGCACTACTCGAGTCGTACTCTTCTTGTTCATGGACTTCATGACCTACATGTGCGGACATAAGTGCTTCTTCGACACCGTTAGGGGCATATACTTCATCGAAGCAAACAGCCTCTCCTGGCTCGACTGATCTCGTGTACTCGGTGTAATCAGGAAGTGTCCCGGCCCTTGCCACGGTGGTTTCCTGTCTAACCGTGCGCTGGCGTACAGAGGACCCATACGCATGAGCCCACTCCCTCATACGCTGCGTGTCCTCTAGAGCAATTGCTGCGGGGGCGGAAGTGGCTGCATAAGTGGGATTGGGATTTCCGGCAGAAAGTGTCATGGCGCGTCCTGGGACAGGGGACCATGATTTGGGATTCGTCAGTGTAGTAAAATGCAGCCCAATGAGTAGTTTTTTTAGGCTTTCCTTTACTGCGTTGCGAAAATTCCTTGCATAATCCAGCACTGTGCACAAGGGATCTTTATGGTGAACCACTGAATGCAAGTTTTCGACATCCAGTGTCATACAACTGAGGAGGTTTGCCGCATTGTATTGAAGTGTTGCCAGGACTTCATCAAGCCGTTCGATACCACTTTTCAGCATTGCAACCGATTCCACAGTCTTCGACGCCACGTTGCCTTGGGGTCCATTGAGAGACTTGGGTAACTTGGGAATCGCATCTCTGATACCAGCCTCAATTTGCCGTAGGAGTAGTAGACATTGGTCAACTAGTGCAGCTGCTTCTTGCAGACTACATAGAGTGTACAGCTGACGCTACTCGTAGCCGATAGAGAAGCCTTTATAAATCTTCCCTATAGCAATCAGAAATTCCGCTGTTTTGTGGAGGGTTGTAAATACCTTGATGCAGTTCGTTTGTCCATCACAAACGTAGACGACGTCGTCAAATTCTACAGAAAGACCTACCGGCTGATACAACTCGGCTATTTTGGCAAATCCACCCCCGTTACCGCTCCCGGCTAAAACTTCAACATTCAAAATTAATCATCCAACCTAAACCGGCATATTCTGAGTTTTATCTCCCCTTTATTTCTAATTTCCATCTCATGTCATTGTTTTTTTATAATTTTCATTTCAATGAAACAATTTTTTTAAATGTAGAAGAAGAGGCTGAACAGGAGCATTTTATTACTAAGTCTATTCGATATTTTCTTTTGGGAGACTCCGCACACAGGCATTATATTAGAATTAGACTGCGAACAGTCCTTTTCCCTACATTCGGACATCGATATGAGCGCGCGAAGTCCAAGTTTAGGACGCGTTTGAGGAGGGAGAATGGGGGCGAGAACTCGCCCCCATTCTCCCTGACTTCGCTCAATATCCAAATGAAGGACAAAGTAGGGACTTAGGGCGCTTTCCATTTACACGAACAGAGTGGTCTGATAGGCCAGTTCTCAAATGGAACGCGTCAGTTCTAAGAACTGGTTCAGAACAGATTGGCTACTCAGGGAGGAGAACTATATGAAGTTCTGCCAGACTGAGTTCTATCCTACAACGCATACAATTAGGGACGTAAGAAACCATGACGGCATAAAACAAGTACATATAACTGCACGTGAAAATGCATGCAGTCGTAAACGATTTGACTGTTGTCTGCAAAAACACAACTTGAAAACGTCGAGTTTTACGTCTAAAAAGAGCGGACCTTTCCTTTTGTCAACAAGAGCCCTGTCCAAATCGGACGGATAAATGGAAAACGGCTTAGTAAGAATAAAAATAAATCGGGTGAGTGGGCTCCCTGTGTATGAACTCTCCCCTTTTGCAACAGGAAGCTCAATTTTCCAATTTTTCCGAATTCTTATTTTACTAGAGATGCTTGGGCGAGTGTATTAAAATGACGACGTACCTTGGTATGGCTCGTTTGACAGTTTGCGAAATTTCCCCTTTCACTCACTGATTCATTTTTCGGACTCATGTGTCATGTCGCGGCAAAGACCAAACAAGGATTTAAACACTGAACTGTTAATATTTGACATACAATGTTTTTTTTCATTTTGGGTTAGTTTTACCGTTTTCTTTCGACTATCCTGGGCACTGCTAGTCATCTTACGTTAGAGTTATAGACGTTATAGACTGTCGACTTGCATGGAAACTACACGTGCAGACTGCTGTAAAATCTTAAATCCTATGCTAGATAGTTCTACAACTACGTCTCTACAGCCCTCTACAATACCCAAAGCAAGGGAGTTTACGAATAGAAATATAACTACGACCGGTACTCGCCTGACAGCTTCCTTGACCGCTTTTAAATTCTATGTGGCTCTTGGGAGTTCAGTCCGAATTTTTTCTTTTCGCAGGAAAGAGCTGCCACTCGCACCCTTTTCATAAAAAAAGGCAACACAATTTATGATATCGACCGCATGCCACCTAACGTCATCCGTAGCTTGTTCATCAGTGGCCATAATTTAAAACGAGGCTCACGAAGCCCCTACCCTGGATGCCAGAGGTTCTAAGATTATAATGCCCTCTCTAAGCAAAAGTCAGCGAGAAGACCGAGTAGCGAAGCGATGAGAAGGCGGAATAATATCTGGCATTTTAGCGGCTTTTGGCGCTCCAAGTACGAATCTCACTTCCATGCCAGACTAATCCCTTTTGGTTGACACCTGAGAAACCAGTGAAATGTTCTTTTGACTAAACCGGTTGTGACCTAGTCTCCCTCGCAGCCGTTCTTAGTGGCGGGCTTCCTGTCCCCCCTCCCCAGGACAGGAAGCCCGACACTAAGAACGGCTGCGAGGGAGACTAGTTTTGACCACGTCGGGTTTTATTCTTTTCTCTGATTGACAGATAAAGCGAACTGAAGTAAGACAAATAAGCAGATCGCGAAAATCCCGAATCCCGCCTCTCGGTGCCTCTATTTCCCGTATCCCGCAGTAAAAATCATCTATATCCCGCGTCCCGTTAAAAGTTGAAATCCCGTAATCCCGCCTCGTTTTCTTTCATATCCCGAATCCCGTGTCCAAAAAATGCCCAATCCCGCATCCCGTAAAACCTATTGTGGACCCTCCGTCCTCATGTATGTTTGTACTTTACTCTGGCCATATGGAATTTCAACAAGGAATAGTTGGTATAACTTTGCAGGTTCGATTAAAAAAGTATTTTACACTTGCAATTTTTTAGCCTTTGAGAGAATAAAAAAATATTTTAGATTCTTTTTACACTGAGAGTTACATATTATAAATTCTTTTGAAAAAGAATTGTGATTCTTTAATTGTCTCCAGAGAAGCCATATAATAAGAATATTGTACTACTCATGTAAAAATAATCCTATTTTAGAATGCTTCCATGGAAAGCGGAAAGCAAATAGATGGCCAGTTCGCGGTAAATTCCGACATTTTGAAAAGGGTGCAAACATGGCGCGAAATACAGTGTTATATCACACTTGACACGGTTTTCTTTGTTCTTCATAGGGGTGAAACTCTGGTATAAACCCGTTCAACAATAGACTAATTAACAGCCCGGGAAGTTCTTAGATATTCAGCCAGGGAGGTCTATAACTGTTACGGGGAGGTTTATAACTCAGATTTAAACCTCCTTTCCGGAGGAATTACGGTTTGAGAAAACCTAGCCAAATGTGATATAAGTCAGTTTCATACCTCGAACCGTCGGTTCTAATCCCTAACCATCCCTCGGGTCTACGGCCCTCTGGATGTTTAGGGCTTAGAACCTCGGTTCTCGGTATAAAACTCTTACTTTGTATGGGAATCGATGGGAATCCGATGCCAAATAAAATCCGTAAAATCAAATTTCTGAAATATTCTTCAGACAATGTATGGAAAACTGAAAACACGAATGCACGCTTCCCAGCACAGCTACATCCCTCAAATTTCGATATGTTAATCTTTTACCTGGTATCTTAAGTTGGTATCTGAAGAATATTTCAGAAATTAGATTTTACGGATTTTATTTGGCATCGGATTCGCATCAATTCCCATACAAACACTGTATTTCGCGCCATGTTTGCACCCCTTTCAAAATGTCGGAATTTACCGCGAACTGGTCTATTGCAGCCATGTTTTTAACATGATTAACAGTGGCTACATGTGTTTGAGACAATATACATGTGGCAATACAAGACCAGTGATAATATAGTGAACACAAATGATTAATTCCATCATGCTCTGCTGTTATGAGACTTACAACTCTTTACCAAACAAGTTTCACTTCACATGGTTCAAGGCATGGTTTTCAGGGAAGAATACAAGAGGTCAAGTAAAACCTCAACAACAAGTCTTTAAAATAACACATGCAATGTTCTTTTGAACTTCCTCCCAGTGATTTATCATTCAGTTTTGCACTGTATCAGTAGCTTTGCATATTTACTGGCAGTTACTACAGCAGTCTGGTTATGCATGTATCAGTGGCTTCTCCCAGGTACCTTGGGGATTTGTCCAAATGCCCAATCAGACCTGTCATATCAAATCCCCTGGTATAGGGCACAGCAATTTTTAAAAATTCATACAAGGTCCGTCCCCTTGGTTCCTGATCCATGAACCAAAGTGAGCCCCCCCCCCCCCCCCTGATACATGCATTATTTACCCATCCATTTACAACAACAACAAAATTAAAGGCAGCAGTCATGATTATGTTTTATGTAGTATGTTAAATCTACTAGATTTAGCCTGTATATTTATAATATATAAAATACATATAGTGGCACCAAGGGAGCTAGTACTATTACTACTAACAGAGGAAAGTGTCAATGTATTTAGCATGGTATATTGCTATAATTGGGGACAAATTCATTTACTCTATTTCTATGACTATATAATTCCACTACACTTGAGAGTGGTCACTACCACAGATTTGGTTGCATTCTCAGTGTCGGCCTACGATTTAACATTGTGATCCAAGAAGACACAAAGGTTTTAGAACCATTTGCAGATGTCAGAGCAATGGTTAACAGAAAAGTTTGTTTACGATAGCATGCAAAATATCCCAAACTAGCAATGTAAATTTGAGAGCGCTAAGTAGCCCTATCTTGCCTAAAGGCCTATAAACGTCCTATACTGTTTCAGTTATCACGAGTGCTTGTAACACATAATGCAAGGTATTAGCAACAATCCAATGTACCATCTGCTGTACAAACATGAAAGCGAGCCGGCTAGAAAAGCCTCCGTTGTTTTTCTCATACAAATCTCTCTCATTTCAAATGGGTGTAACTTCACTGCTTAGTTTTTTAAGCTACAATACTCAAATTTCTCAAGATCACTAATATCGACATGCTCTTTCATACGATAATGATCATATTTTCTATATGTGTGAATAAACTATCAAAACGGGAATACGCAGTTTTGAAAGTGGTGTATACAATGATTGAACTTGGTCTCACCTTTCCTATTTCCCATTTCCCTCCGACAACATTTATTGAAATACACTGTAAATTGAAAAGAGCCGTTTCGGACCCAAAAATGGGGCCAAAACGGTGAGTAAAATTTTGGGGCTGTTTTAGTCCCATTAGAATGGAGCTAAAACAGCCCCAGGTTGTGGAGCTACAGTAATTTGACCCCAGATTTTGGGCTGAATTAGACCTTTTTAAGTGCTGATTTGTAAGACACTGGGTTCAATTTGAGTTTTATGGAAGCAGAAACAGCCCCAAAATAATTAGGCCTCCAAGAAACAGCCCCCCCCCCCCCCCCCCCCAAAAAAAAAAAAAAAAAAAAAAAAAGCTCAAAGGGCCGTTTTGATCTGGAACCCAGAAAATATTTCACTATATTTCCCAGGATAAATAAATATTTCTTCCAACTTAACTTATTACAACAATAGGCAAACAGAATTTCTAGATTGTAAATTCACATTTAATCAAATATTTCCATGCCTGCAGTTTACATTTTAGTGCATAAAACTTTTCATGTCATAAAATACACGAGATAAATACACGAGATAAAACAAGTAATGTAACCTCAAGTCAACTATTAAAGCAATGCAGGGTTGAGTTACTATAGCTATAACATAACAAAAATGGCAAAATCAACGCTATTGACACAACTTGTGCAAGCATTTCTAACATACAAAATTATATACATAAGATACATGCTCTCAGTTCAGTCCCGAAAAACGTGATTAGCACGAATCCAAGGTAAATTACCATGGCAACAACATTTTAATAGTCTCTTACCAGAATTAACACAGGATTAGTGCTAATCTGCATGCTTTCTGTAAATGGATCCTGAAACATGTACATGTATGAGTATACTATATATATATATATAATAGATCAGCTTCAACGGGTAAAGCACTTAATATACATGTATATAGATAGCATTCATAAGTGAGGTGGCAGACACTAAAGTCTGACCAGCTCTTTCAATCCCAACGCTAGCCTGCAAAAGTAGCTGCAACTTTGTGCTCACTCTGAAACCGTTTCCCCAAAGAAACGCCTGCAGAACGAGCAACAAAATTCCATACTGGTGTTTGACCTGAATCTTGTCAAAATATTTGATTGGTCAATCACAGATCCTTTAATTTGTCTTCTGTGTATTTTTTTCCCAACAAACTTTGAGTGCAAAGCGAACATAGGGAAATATTGTCTTTGGATGTTTTTAAACATTGTGTCGAAGAGCTGGGCCACGCTTTTGGCTTTAAATCCTTCACCAACAGTCAGATCAATTCCTTATGGGACTATTGTTGTGATGGTAAAGATGTACATGTATTTGAGCTTACCGATGAGATTTGAATGTACATGTAACTTGTACTCATTCAGTTTGCTGTACCGCCACACAATTCAAGGCTCTCACTTTGCTATTTGAGAAGAGCTGTATCAGTTCATTACAGTAGATTTGATTGCCTGCTATACCAATCAATTATTCTTGCTACACCCTAGTTTGTATCATGGCCATAATGGTATCCATCTGAAGTTTAAGATTAATGTGTTTGACTAATCATTCAAGAGTTTGTACATATACACACAAGAGTCAAGATATGCTTCAAACTTTCTGTGGTACCGGACAACAAACTGAATGAGACTTTCATTCAAGTCTCATTGGTAAACACAAATACATCACAACAGTTGCATAAGGAATTGACCTGACTGTTGGTGAGGGATTCAAAGCTAAAAGCAGGGCCTGTATAACTCTTTGGCACAATGTTTAAAGACATCCAAAGACAATCTTTCCCTACACTTGCTTTGCAATTTGCACTCGAAGCTTGTTCAAAAAAATAATTTATGCACAATTGGCCAATCATCAATCCTTTTGTCTTCTATATTTTTGACCAGATTCAGGGCAAAAATACATCATCAATATGGAATTTTGTTGCTCGCCCTGCAGACATTTCTTTGGGGGAATCCATTTCGGAGCGAGCACAAAGATGCATGCATGCAGCTGCTTTCGCAGGCTAGGACAATGCTAACATCAATGAGTTTTATGATTTTATATCAGTGCTTCAAAAAAACATTTACTTTATGAAAAAAGCCATATTACAAACACCTTACTGACCATGTTAGCCTGGGAAACCAGCCAACTCTTATCGCTCCCCCACTCGCGAAAGAGACGTCTGGGCAGCGAGGCAGAAAATTCCATACTGATGACGTAGCAGATAGCAGTTTCACAATGCATAAATTAGTTGCAATTCTCAGAAGCCGATGCAAACAACAGAGTTCTTTTCAAGGAATATAACTACTGAGGCTGCTCGTTTGCTTGGCAGTGGATTACCGTCATGAACAACCATGAAATTCAAGCATATTTAGTGTGTGTCAGTGCTGTTGATGGCTCCTTTGCATAATGAGTTATTTCATTGGCTAGTAAAGCGAAATGTTGTACTGTCAAAACATTTACAAGTAAGTGATCAAGAAGGTACTGTCATAGTTGTTGATAATTTCATATCAGTAAACCTACACACACTGAGCTATCACAGAACACTGGATGAGTTGTTGTTGCCGGATAAATCATTCAGACAGTGAATCTGGGCTATGAATAAACATAATTACATGTAAATGCGCTATGAATCACGAACGTGATGGCCGTTCACCCAAGCAAATGGGCAGCCTCGGTGGTATACCTGAAAATAACCGCTGCATTCTGTAGCTAACCTCTTTTGTTACTGACCTGGCAAAAGAGCTGGCTTGAAAAGTGGCCTGCTGTGCTGTGTGTAGGTTTTAAAAATTATAAACAACTATTATGGTTTGACAGTCGCAGGACAAATTCTCTTGACCGGGGCCGAGCCGCTGAAAGAACGAAGCAAACGAGCTACCAACACACGCTAAATATATAGGCTTGAATTTCATGGTTGTTCATGATGGTGATCCACTGCCAAGCAAACGAGCAGACTCCGTAGTTATATTCCTTGAAAAGAACTCTGTTGTTCGCATTCGGCTTCTGAGAATTGCAACTAATTTATGCATCGTGAAACGGCTATCTGCTACGTCATCAGTATGGAATTTTCTGCCTCGCTCCCCAGACGTCTCTTTCGCGAGTGGGGGAGCTACATGTATAACAGTCGGCTGGTTTCCCAGGCTATGACCATGCAAGCTTTACACTTTCTAGGGCACCACACTGATCAAGAAATGTTTCAAGTGTTATTATTATATCTGGATCATGCAATCTACTAAAAAAATGTATAGACATACCGATAACTTACAGGGCCCAGCATTTATTCGAGACCACAATGTTTATTGAAAACCGAGCCTTATAATTAATTTTAACTAAACATCTTGTCAATATACCATTTTAAATTAACCAGGGTATACCAGTTTTATTACTTTCCATATAATTATAGACAGAGGAAAGAATGTTTCTGGTTTCAAAAGGACTACAAAAATGAAGTTGTCAAGCAAATACAAAAAAGTGTTCATGTTTAAAAATACTGGGGGCAGGTTAACACTATTTTGTCAAAACTGCTTGTCCTCTATGTTATTAACAAGTAATCGCATGGGTTCTCGTAAACACAAGGATTAATTTCACTTGTGTCATCAAAATTGATAAAATTGCTTTGCTGCATGACTTGGCAAATTTTGTAAAAAAAATTAATGTGTGAAATGTATCCTTCATTTTACTCAGCCCCATTCTATTACCTATAAATATTAGAGAGGAGTGCCCTTTTTTTAATTCCTAATTCCCTGAGCCAGTGAGGATTTCAGAAATGAAGCTCTCAACGACAAAAAAGATTAATGTCTAATAAATACTGGGTCAATATTATTACAGCTATGTTTTAAGTAAAGCATGGGCATTTGTTTGAGAAAATGCAGAATTACTTGAATTACAAATGTTACCTGACTAAAATGCATTGCAACTGGTACATGTACAATGTAAGCTGTATTTTCTTAAATTCCATACTGGTGTTTGACCTGAATCTCGTCAATACAAGCCCGGTTGTTCAAAGGGTGGATAACTTTATCCACTGGAGAAATCTATAAGCTATTCACCCTTTGAACAACCTGGTCCACAGAGCCAAATTTCATTAAATGCCAGGGCTTGTATTTGAGAAAATACAACTTACATTGAACATGTACTGCAATGCATTTTAGTCATGTAATCTCTGAAGTGATTCAAGTAATTCTGCATTTTCTTAAACAAATGCCAATGCTTTATCTAAAATTTAGCCATAATAATAATATTGACCGAGTGTTTATTAGACATTAATATTTTTTGTTGTTGAGCCTCTGAAATCTTCACTGGCTCAGGGAACCAGGAATAAAAAAATTGGGCACTCCTTCTCTCTAATATTTATAGGTCATCACATGGGGTCAAGTAAAATGAAGGACTAATTTCACATGTTTTTAAACTTTACAAAATTTCCCAAGTCATGCAGCGATCAGAGCAATTTTATCAAAGTTTATGAGGACCCATGTGATTACTTGTTAATAACAGAGGTCAATAAATTGTAATGTGCATTCTATCTCATGGGAAAACTGGGTTAGTGTCAAATATCAAACAACATGAACACAAGACACAATTTTTATTGTTCAAGAAACTTGCTTGACTAGTTATTACTTGTGCCAGGCCTTTGGCCTCCCAATTAACAAAGTTTTGCAAGTGTTTATCAAGCAATTAAAAGGACACAATTTTGTCCCCAATAAGAAAAATACATGTACATGTACCTTCTTCATCAGCTAATCAGATTTTCAGTAAACATTGTCCAGTTATGCGACACATCAATACATGTACATCAACAATCAACCATCGTGAGTCCAAAACAGAAACAAAAAATCCTGTCGTCTTCTCTGATGAGTTACTTATGATAATTATGCAAAATTATAAAATATGAACCAATCAAAGATCACTACCTGGTAGTGACGTCACTGGACAGCATTATCGTCGAATGAATTCAGACATCTCTCTCGGGAGGAACGAACCAGAGGAGATGGCTGAAAATCAGGCTATTCCAGGCCAGGTCTTGAATAAAAAGCAGGGTCTCAAATAAATGTCCCTAGCATTTATTTAAAATCACCCTGCTCATACATTGTACAGATACCTGGCATTAATATTCCAGAAAATGTTGTAAGCATAATTATTATAAGTATTCCTTTCATATAGCAGGACAGGTATATTTTTAAAGATTAGTAATTATCCTAAAATAGCCTAGTTTATGTTTTTATAAGTCTTATCTGTTGGTCTTCTCCCATGTGTACTCAGCCAACCAGCAAACTTGTTGCATACTGTACACAATATGCCTGCCAGCCCTGTTCTATCTTTGCTTTTCTGTCATACATGTACATGCTGAAAAAGGAAGAGTACAACACTTACTGTTAGCAGTGGTGTAGTTACTTAATTTACATTATTTTGGGAAATAACAAAATTGTTTTTGATTTTCAAGGTGTGCCCATTGGAAATTTTCACTATCAAAGAAATTCTAATAAAGAAAGTACATGTTATTTTGTTAATTAAGAAATTAAAACAAAAGTCCAAATTCTAATGCATCAGTCAATTCCAGCAATGCCTATCCACCCCCCCTCCCCCGGGATATGGTGGGGCATTTGCATATTTTGATTAGTTAGTTCATCCATGAAATACTCATTACTCGGGCTGCCTGTAGCAGCACCGAGTCTTAAAATGCAAGTCGTTATGTTTTTAAATTATTATTTTTATTCCGTGTAGCAAAATTTCTGCGCATGCGTTAAAGGTCAAATTCACACCAATCAGATTGCACTGTGCTGGTCACACAACAATCGCCAGGTTAATTTATTTACATAATTTAATACAGTAAAAGCAAGATGGCAGAGGACCCACGAGGAACTTTCTCTCTAATGTAAGCAGCTTAATGTTTTATTTAACTTCACTCGTGCGAAAGCCTTCGAACAGGCTCAGGATATTTCAACTGGCGCTATTGTCGGAGCCGAAGGACCGCGTTTTTTACCCAGATGGCCAGTGATTTTATATACGACACGTGCGACGACCTGAAGCCAGTGAAGGGGCCAGGATCCGGAAAGCTAAAATTCGAAGAAATAGATATTGGAATCTATAAGCCATTGGCTCGCTGTGCTGCATTTAAAACATCCGAGGAGAACATCTTATTTTGGGTGAAGGCACTTCAAGACCAATATTATGAGTCTCTTAAACACTGTCAGAGATTTAAATTTACCGTAAGTTGGATCAGAGAGTATTGAGATCAAGTTATTTCGTTCCAGCGAGGATATTGACCTAGCGGAAACAGTACAAGCTGTCGAAGGATTTTACTTATAATCATCCACGTCTACTTAACAACAGGAATAGTTATGTGCCAAGGCACGGGCAAAGATTGAGTTTCCCAGATTACAGATGAAAGTAGAGAACTTAATGAATGAAGAAACAGAGGTCACGTGCGACATGCTTGAGAACATGAACATGTTCAACACTTTATGTTATACTAAGAAAACAAAACAAATTACAGAGCCTGCAAGTTCACAAGTCAATGAAAAACCCCAATAGCCTGTAGTTTTGGATCAACATATCCTTGAAACTCCAAAAGCAACATACACATGAATCAAATTCAAACCGGAAGAGACGGAATTCTTTAGATTCTTCACGAGGATTGTTAGCCCGCAATAAGAACTCTCTCGCTGCTTTAATGACTTTGATTTGTAACATGGAGGCTGACCTAACCGATATGCGTAATGAATTCTTACTCTCGTCACATCAAGAAACGAAATTCAGTCATTTGGAAGACAAATTAGTGCAGCAAGATAATATATACAAGACCGAAATCAAGATGCTGTCATCACGTATTATTGACCTAGAAGTTGAAAATGCCGAGTTGAAAGCGGATATAATAAAGCTGAGATCCGACTTTCAAACTTTAAAAAAAAAATCAAGAATACAAAAAAGAAGACAATGAAAGACCAAGGTCTCCAGTGTTCCGAGACTACCCAACCTACTGAAGCTTTAGCAACGAATCAGTTTGTTCAAGAGCCATCTTTCTTACATGACAACCCGATCCCTATTCATCAGAATATGTTTTCTGTGCTAAATGACTAGAGTTTACAATCACCTGACCGACAACCCACTACTAAAGAAAGGGACCATGAAGTACGGTAGTACGGTTAATTCTCGGGTTCAAAACAATGAATATATGCCTGCTCAAATGCAGTGTGTTAAACGAAGTAGTGTTTAAATTAAAAGGTCAACATACGAAAACAAAAATACTAAATTACATATATACTAGGGGAGCAGAGAATGAAAGTCACCGCGCTACCGGCCACTCCTAAAGACTGCTAAATTCAGCTAATAATTCGGCTAAACTGCAGAATACCCCACCACGTAATCTACCTTATACGTTGACAGTCAACGAGTCGACGCGTTGTCACGGTCAAACATATAAATGAAATTGAAATGAAATAATGAAATAAAATTGTAAATTGACATAACGTCCATTATCAAATTTATCTTGCTATTATCTCTATATATTACTACCTTCGTTCTACAAACAACCGCAGTCTACTCGTTGACGCGATGACACGTTGACATGATAAATAAAGTGTACTCTATATATTACTACCTTCGTTCTACAAGCAACCGCAGTCTACTCGTTGACGCGTTGACGCGTTGATATTTCTACAAATTATACAGCTTGCTGTGGTGGGGTATTCTGCAGTCGAACTGTTAGTTTTTAGTGTTTTGTTTTCCTCCAAGCATACCAGTCCATAAATAGCCATTTAGGGTCCAAACGACGTCTTGATGGGTTCTTAGCTTGGTTCCAAAACTCTTAAACTAGCTAACCTTCTGTAAATCCATTGAAGTTGTAGTCAAATGTAGGAAAAGACCGTTCAGAAATTAAATGGAACCGTTGAAGTTCGTTCGACCGAAACCTGATGTACTCATGAGCCACACAGCGATCAAACGTCTGCGCATGCGTCAAAAGTCTTGCAACAACCTATTCAAAAACAAATTCAAAGCGAGCCGGCGGCCGTCACTGTTCACAAACCCGCTTTCAAACCTTGAGAACTTCTTTGGTAAATTACGATTTTTTTGGGTAAACTCACAGTTTGAAGTTTGTTCAATTTCCCGTCGACTGTGAAAGTAAAAAGCTTAACTTTCACGTATTTTTCTTAACTTTTGGGGGTAGAAGTTCACTGTAATATGTTTTAAGGTAAATTTGCGCGGGAAACACCAGACTAATACGCACGCGCAGACGTTTGACCGCTGTGTGCTCATGAGCATGAGGTAGCATGCGTACGTTGCCGCTGACCGATTTACAGTACTGCAGTTACCAGTCTCTACTCGTGGTTGCAATGCGGACTAGATCGATTGACTATTTTGTACTATAGTATTATTATTTTTCATTTATTAATGCTTAAGCAATTTACATGCTAACTTCCTCACAAAGTAGAGACTATTGAAAATAGTTCATCCACATCTCAGAAGATTTCCTGCGTGATTCTGCCAAAGGGAGGGGGGGGGGGCTATATGGGTACGTGCCACAGGATAGGGGATGGTTTTTGAGCTGCCGAGGTCTGGGATAGGGTATCCTTTTTACGGTTTTGATTTGGGAAAGGGTATGGATTTTGATATACTTGTCATTGGCGCCATGCTTAGCGTTCTTTCGACCACACTACAGCTTAATTATAATTAAAATACCATATTAAAACAAAACAACAGCTTTCGTAGTGCAATTTTAATTTAAAACTGTTCGGTATCTGGGATAGGGTATAGATTTTTGCTTCAAGTCTGGGATAGGGTATATTTTTTTTTGCTTCAAGTCTGGGATAGGATATGGTAAATGGCATTTTTAGGTCTGGGATAGGGTCAGGGTTTTGAGGTCAGTCTAGTGGCACATCCCTACCCAAAAATCTTCTCAGTACCCCTCCCCCCAGGTCTACGGCATAGGAATCAACCAGTGCATGGTAATAGAGGTAATCGGCTAACGCTGTTGCCACCCAATTCAGATCATGTGATGTAAACAGATGCTACTCTGGGGAATTATTCCTTTTTCATTCTAATCATAATGCAGTCATGCGCGTATCTAAATATAATTAATTTTCAAAGAGTATTGTGTGTTTACTCACATGATCTGAATTGGGTGGCAACAGCGTTAGCCGATTATACCTCTATGGGCTCCTGAATCAACTCATGACACTAGACCTATTAAATAAACTATATGCCTATGGTATTCGTGGAGCCCGTTTTAAGTGGTTTGAAAATTACTTAGAAAACAGAAAACAATATGTCAAACTAGGTGTCATAGAGTCTAAAAAGCAAACTGTTGTATGTGGGGTGCCTCGAAGCTCAACACTAACTTGGTCCATTGTTATTTCTGCTTTATATCAATGACCTCCCCAACTCCTCTCCTAAACTCTCTTTCAGAATATTTGCAGATGACACCAATATATTTTTTACTTGTGAGAATCCTAAAGAACTAGAAAGAGTTATGAATGATGAATTTAAATTGGTGCTTAAATACTGTGCTATCAACAAACTGTCCGTTAACTTTAAGAAAACTAATTATATGTTAATAACTTCACCCAGAAAAAAAGTAAATATCATTATAGATAACATCCAGCAGAAAAGTTACATTAAATATTTGGGCATATACCTTGATGAACACTTAAAATGGGATCCACAGATTCAACATGTCAAAAAAAAAAATTGCAAAAAAATTTGGGAATTCTAAATAAGCTAAGACATTACGTAAGTCTTTTTATCACATACATACTGAGATTTACGAATGGAATCATTCATGCGAAAACCCACTTAACAATTTTCCTTAGCCAATCAGAAACGCGAAACGAATTTTTCACACGTGCGAAAAGCGTTTCGTCCAATCAGAAAACACCTGCCAAAACATATCGGGATTTTCAAACTCGACTTGAGATCGGAGGCGCCACTTTCATTCACTACGAAAGTTGGAGTTTTGACTTTTTTTAAAATTAATGTAATATTGATCTGTAAACAGCCAACTAACGATGTTAAAACTTCCAAGTCAATTGAGGAGTATATTATCGACCAAGAAAACAAAATCGCAAGAGCAAAAACTTAGAGAAACAGACGTAAAGTGACTTAAAGCGTCAAAGAAGAAGCGAAATTCTACCGAAAGAACTCAACAGATATTGAGATAATCTATGTGAAATCATTCTTAGTGTCAAAAGAAAATACGGCGAAGATTACGAGCTTTCAATCCTTCGTGGACTGATTTCAACTTCCATAGACCATCGACATTTGAAAAATCGTAAATATTCTGTGAGCAGAGAAAACCTACAAGCCGTGGAGATGTCTGAAAACTCGTAGCAAACAACTTGGACAAAAGCAGGTAATACTAATCTATTGACTATGTAAACTTGTAAACTTTATTTGTTGAATCAAAGACAGTTTCATATTGATGTTGAAAACTATTTCAAGGCTGAGTCAGTTCAGAAAGAAAGTAAGATTTTCTTTCCATTTTGATTGAATCGAGCATAAATTTTAGGCCCCGTCCACACTAATCCGTTTTCGTTTGAAAACGCATTACTTTTTTAACCGTTTTTACCGATCGTCCACACTATAAAACGATCAAAAACGGAGATGTTTATCTATGAAAACGGAGGTTTTCGAAAACGCTTTCCAGAGTGGAGACTTTTGACGGCAAAAACGGAGCTTTTCAAAAACGCTTACATCACAACTCATTATGCAAGCACCAGTTTCCCGCGTTAGCGCGTAAACAAATCACTATTTGATATGGCAGACGAGCTTGTGTTTATGATGTTTAGCCTTCTTTCTAGCTTGATTGCTTGCCTGGAGTTAAATGTGGCACTGATTAATCTACAAGCAGTAGCTTTACGTTTTCGGCCGCTTTTTTGACTTTAAACTCATTTGTTACCTTAAGTAAAAGTTCCACTTCATCATCTGTCCAGGTCACTCAGAGGTGATCTGTTTCCTTTTCTGACGTCTTTTTCTTTGAAGATTTTACCATTTTTACTGTAAACTTCGAGCCGAGCGAACGCGTCTTGTTTACAGTGTTTTTCGCGCTCCAAAAAGAGCCGATAGTATCGCTGGCGCTATTAGAGCAAGTGTAATGAACACAAAAAACGTCCAAGCAGAGCCTGGTAACGAAAACGCATCTTAGATCATCGTTTTTCAGCCCCTAGTGTGGACGGTCGAAAACGATGGAAAAACGCTAGTGTGGACGCAGAGCTTTTTATCCGTTTTCGGGGAACCAAAAACGGAGGTTTTCAAAAACGCATCAGTAGTGTGGACAGGGCCTTAGTCTACGTGAGTCGGATACGAAATGCAAAACAAACAATTTAAAGCTACAAATGTACGGTCATGTTCAATGATAAGACCTAAATAAAACCTGTTTGATATTGGAGAAAAATCTCAGTATTGTATATAATAAACAAATTACAAGATGGAAAGTGCTTTTGTATGGTATTTACACACTTGTTTGTTTTCACAAAACTCACTCGCTCGAACATCGCTCGTTCGTTTTGTGAAAATTACTCCCTTATCTATCCCTACCTGAACTATGGCCTTCTAAGCTGGGGTAATATATATATACATACAAGACAAAATTAATAAAAATCCAAACTAAACAAAACATGTGCTTACGAAGCATGTTTTTTGCAAATTCTAGAGAAAGTGCCTCTCCATTTTTTCGCCTTCTTGGAATGTTAAAACTAGATAACATCCTTAAACTGAAAATGGCACTCTTTGCATACGATATAAAGAATAATAAAAGTAACATTCCAGATGTATTTTATGATATCCTTACACCGGTTTCTGAAGTACGTTCGCATAACACTAGGTATCACGATTCACTGATCACTTTGTTTACTTTTGAGACGCCAATATAA
The DNA here is from genome assembly GCA_030867875.1 of Actinernus sp. WN-2022. Lineage (NCBI taxonomy): Eukaryota > Metazoa > Cnidaria > Anthozoa > Actiniaria > Actinernidae > Actinernus > Actinernus sp. WN-2022. The sequence goes on from JAOWCC010000019.1 coordinate 98,236,557, forward strand.
CGTGGTATTGCGTCTCAGAATACCAGCCTCTGATTGGCTCTTGCGCGAGCCCTTGCAGTTACATGGGTTCCAGGTCAAGGTCAAAAGTCGTTTGTTCAACAGCAAGATTTCTACAATTTCACCTTCAAAACACTGTAAATTACAAGATAAGCATCATTCAATCCTAAAGGTAAGGTTGGCATTGTAGTTTCCGTCAGAAATCTAACACTCTTATTCGCTAAAAGTACAATTTTCATAATTTTTGAAGAGATTTCAAAACACGTCGCGAAAGTTTTCGCCACTCAAGCCGTGAAACCGTTGCCATAGATATACTAGGCGCCTTTTGAGAATTGAAATTACGATCAGAATAAGTTTGGTGCTTCATTCTCTTCTTTCTTTTAACAATTCCCGACTTAACTGTTGAATCGCGATACAAAACTAATTGAGATTTTGAGACGCGATACCGAATTATATTGCCGGCGTTGGAAGAAAATATATTCTTCGTATTGGGCTTCGTCGCTGCGCGACTCCGCCCAATACGGAATATATTTTCTCCCAACTGGCCGGCAATATAATTCGGTATCGCGTCTCAAAATCTCAATTAGTTTATAATATGCTGCTAGACAAAACTTCTATATAGGCCTAAGGTACAAACAAATTATGGTATTCACTCATTCAAATCTTCAGCACCCAAACTTTGGGAAACTATATACCTACTCTAATTAAAGATCTACCTTATTTTTCTTTTAAAAAGAAATATAAACAAATTCTTCTGGAAAGTCAATCATAGTGAAAAAATTAATGTATTGTCTCTATATATTCGTCCCCTTCTTCCGTTTTTCCCGCTTTATGTACTTTTTAAATTACTTGTAAGTCTCATTCAATTCTCAGTTCCCCTTCCCTTGTAAATGTAATATTAACACCAGTACAAATTCAATTTTCCAGTCATTATTAGTTATTTATATATCAATCCTCCTACTGACCGCCATGATTTATTCTATTTATGTTCTGAAATGTATACTATATGTAAGCAGTGACCAACTCGAAAGCTTTACGGCTACTTTGGTCACTGCGCACAAATGTTTTTTTGTGTTACTTATTATTACCTATATCTATCTTCTATATAACTGGTTTTGTATTGTCTCCTATCCATGTATTCCTGAATCAGTGTATAATAAAATGAAATTTGAAACTTGACCTTATGCCTATGTGGTTTCAAAGAGCTTTTATATTAGTTAACTCCAAGGAAGAGTTGGGCCAAATCAGCCCAAGTCCGAATTGATAGGAATTAAGGGCCAAATTGGAAATTCTTGGAGACACTCATGGGGACAAATTAGTTGCTATTAGGGCTGATTTGGTCTCATTTTCCAAAACGTCTCCTTCATGCAGGGGCTGAATCAGCAATGGGAAAATATATGTATTTCCCCACAAAGAACAAAGAAACTGAGCGATGTGAAAAGGAATTTAAGCTTAGAAACATCTTCAAGAAACTTCTGCACACACTGAATCGATAATTCCTTACAGTCAATCAATCAAGCTTTTATTTATACTCATACATTTACATTTACAAAGAAAAATACAGAAACTAACAAAATATAGGAAAAGAAAATAATCTGCTGCTAATGGTACTTAATTAAGACTTAGATGGAGTAAACGCTGCTTAGATGAACCATGAGGGCTATTCGAGCTAAGTAAGCGTTAAAAATTGCTTTGAAAAATTTGGAACAATTAAGATAGGCCAGGGGACAAGAACAACAATGTTTACTGAGCTACAGTACATAAGTATTATAAAACTACAAAATTAAATGTATAAAGATGGCAATAGGAAGGTAGGAATCTAATAATATTGATAGTTAATTAAAATATTAATGGTAATGAAGGGACATTCATCAATAATTCATTATAAAGGAGTCTCTGAGAAGCTTTGCAAAACATTTCCGACTTTTGGATTTTGGGATTTCATCAATTGAGTTCCAAACTTTGACACCCATGTAGCGTATACTAAATTTGCCATAATTTGTTCTTATTTTTGGGAGGTAAAATGCCTTTTTGCTAGCTAATCTAGTTCCACGTGTGATTAGTGACTTTCCGAGCATTCAGCTCAGCGTTTTGGAGACCTGGAGTAACTGAGTTGTTTATTAAAACCCCGGCGAAATTTACTATCGAACAATGTTGGATTGTTTGATCACGGTTTAACGTTGGTATGCAGCAGTAATCCGCATTTAATTCAGTTGCCTCTACTGCTGCATTGTTATCTGCCGAGTTTGTTTCAAGTGAAGCGTTCTCTATAGTCTATTTCATAGTGCGAGCCGATGCCAGTTAATATTTATAATAGCAAGAACTTTCATCTTTTCTAGGAACAACTTGTGTAAGCATGTCCCCCTAGCTGGGTGTTGCACTAGAGTCTCTTTACGATAGTGGCATTTGTTCTCATACATTCTAAAGTTTGAGTTCTTGGTGATATGAATTCCCGCCCTGTTAGCAAGTTCTCCAATATAGGCATCATCGATCTTTAGGGGTCTTTTCACATCGTACAAATCCATGATTTTCTTCACCGCATCAGCTGATAATATGTACCCTCCCCCACTGCAGTAAGGAGTATAAAAGGTCTTGTTCAGTTCCTCTTTAGGTACAGCATATCTCCCTTCTCGTAAAACCCGGCTTCCATACATTATATTACCTGTGTATAGGTTGTATCGCATGGTGTCGTGGCGTTTTAGAAGTGATAGTATTCCTTCAGTATTCACATATGTATCGTCGTCAGATTTGAGAAGAAAGTCGAAGTGACAGTACCTCAGTGCCCACTCAAATCCCATAGCTACTTTGAAGCTCATGTTGAAGAAACTCTCTTCGTAAGTACTCAAGATGAGGTCGCCATAAATTTTTTCCTCAACTTCCAAGCGTTTCATCTCTGCATTGTTCTGGTTTTTACCGAGCAAAAACAGAGTTCGCCACCTTGGTAGAAGTGAGAAGTCTGGCCCCCAACTTTTGCGAATGTCGTTCCGTCGATCAAAATGTCCAACATTACTCGAAGCGAGGACAAGAAGTTGTATTCTAGAACTGGGGCACTGTTTTGTTGAGATGAGTCTCGTTCGGTGCAGAAAGTGTAACTTGTAATAATTAATCAAGTTACTTCCGTATGTCTGATCCGTGTTTAGTTCATACACAACTAAACCTCGAAGCTTGAACACCAAACAGCATACGAGTAATGACAAAAACAATACAATACATCTCGTTTTCTTAGAACCACGTCTACACAGAATACGATAAATGATCGGTTTCATCGCGGCTGTAGTTCTACTATGATGTTGGTGATGTGCTTTCTAATTCCCGTCGAAAACCGGCCCTGACTCGTTAAATGCTAATTTATCGCGTTCGACGAAGCCCGCATCCTAATCTTGCAATGGACTCCATGTGGTCATGTGTGCTCCCTGTGCTTTCCCAAGCGAAAGAAATCGAGATTCGTGTCCGTCCTCATGTATGTTTGTACTTTTTAGAATAAACAAGACGCTGTACCAGCCTTTACTCTGGCCATATGGAATTTCAACAAGGAATAGTTGGTACAACTTTGCAGGTTCTATTAAAAAAGTATTTTACACTTGCAATTTTTTAGCCTTTGATAGAATAATGTCGTTTTCTTAGAACCACGTCTACACAGAATACGATAAATGATGGGTTTCATCGCGGCTGTAGTTCGATCTATGATGTTGGTTACTGACTCGTTAAATGCTAATTGCGTTCGAGCGAGAGCGAGAACGCATACTAATCTTAACGCGGGCTACCTGAGGTCCACAGGCGCAATCCAAACACGGAAAACGTGGGTTTGTACCTTTGCGCATAAATTAACTCAGCATGTCCATGATGCATTACCATTTACGGTTCGCCTCGTGGTTTGAACAGTGCACAAGGTGAGTAGTGATTTATCTCGGTAATATGCTGAAGAAATCCATAAGTGTTGCTCATCAAAGCGTGGTGACTGATCAAATTCGAAACTTAACCACAGATTGTCTCTTCTCGCGTCAATATTCTTGCTGCTGGAGCGGAAAGAAACACATTCAGCTATCGTTGTTCTCTGACGCCTCTAATTCCGGCTGGGGCGGCATCGCCAACTGACTGACCTGATCCGATGCATTAAAGCTCTTTTAATTCAAAAGGAATTGCACTTTCCCAGTAGAAGTTTTCTGGTAAGAGTATAGAAGTTTTTGCGCGTCTTTCAATATGACAAACTCTTTTGATGTTCTGTAAAAAATCAGACTGACACGTTCACGCCTGACTGATTGCATGCACGTGGAAATTCAACTCCAAGAAGAGTTGATATTTTAATACGCAAACATCTACAATGATTTCTGCCGAAACCTTTTAATACTAGTAACAAGACAAGGATCTGCCGTAAACGTGAAACTACACTGAAGCAAAAGTTTATTTAGTGTTATGCTTTGCGCTCAGCGAATGAGTCAAGCTTTAATTAAGCGGGCCACGTACCACCGGTCTGGGAACTAAGCGAGCAGCCGTTTTGTTTATTTTACGGCTCACGATATTTCGATAACTGCAAGGTCCGAATTTACTTGAAAACTTTATGCAATGACTTTTACAAAATAGTGAAGAAAGTAAACTTAAACATGGTTATGATGCTATATGCCCGTAGTAGACCATTTAAACGAAAACATTGCTACACATTAATGCATGTTAGTATACATTACATATCAAGTCTTATACCGTTACCGTTAAAAACAGTTAAGATATATTAGTTATGTTACTATATAGTTTTATACCCAGGGAGCCAGAGGCAAATCTTCCAAGTAAGAATTGCATGTGTACATATAGCAGATAAGTCTAGCACAAGGGTAACCAGTTGAATTGATATTCATAATCTCGGTTACAAGTAATTAAAACAAAACAAAATAAATGTATCCGCACTATATTTTTTGCTAAAAAAAGAGAGAGTGCTGCTCCATATTATAAGCTCCTTGATATACTTAATATTGAGAATGCCTTTAACCTTAAAATCTCTACTCTTATTCATAAAATTAAATATGTTAAAACAGATATTCCCCTAGCCTTTGCTGAATTAATCCCATCTGTTTCAGAAATCCATAACTATAATACTAGATATGCTTTAAATAATAATCTATACAGACCAGCTTCTAGGACAAACTATGGCTTATCAAGATTTAAGACCCTTGCATCAAGAATATGGGAAAAAATCCCTCTGAAAATCAAAAACTTATCACATAGTGGCTTTAAAAAAGAATACAAACTGTTCCTACTTGACAGCCAGCTATAATGTTAATATTATTTTCATAAAGTTGGCATACAGTGTATATGACTACTACATTCTTGAGAAACTTATTTACAGCGTTAGTATTGTTATAGTACTTAGTAATAGTACTAGAATTAGTATTAGTATTAGAATTAACATAAATATCAACATTAGCATTAGATTATTATATTCATGAAATTATGAAACTTGAGAAACATTAACATTAAGATTATTATTATATTTATGAAATTATTTATATGTAAACTAATTATAGCAATATTTCCTTTTGTATTACCAACACCCTTTTCTTCTGCTCTTTTTCTTATTTCTTTTGTATAATTCCTCTGGAATCTTTTTCCTCAATTTCTCCTCTGCACTTTTTCCTATTTATATAATTCTTCTTTTTTTTTCCTCGACTATTATACCTATGGTAGTGATCAACTCGAAAGCCTAGCGGCTACTTTGACCACTACGCACATCTAACCTAGCTCATTAAATGTAATAGCTTATATTATCATTCTTTTTTCCTACATATTTGTAAATTCTATTTAAAAAAAAGGAAAAATAGTGCAAAATAAATGAATCTGAATCTGACATAATCATACGATAATTGTAAACAATGAGAATAAATATATTCATTATTCATTATTCATTTGTGTTTACTAGTCCATTTCCTCTAGACGCAATCAGACAAAAAGGAATGATGTAAAAAAAATTAAAGAAGATGTATATTTTTTCGGTACTTTCCTTGGTTTCACCAAACGAATACATTTCTAAAATCTGAATGAAATTTATATTACTTCAAAATATGATTCTTTTCGAACGAACGCACTTCCTAACTGATAGTTACTCTAGTTTATAAGTAAACGTATAATGAGTCGAGAGCGCTCGAGGGTGGCTTCGCTAAAACAAATACGTTGAGTAAAGTTCCTAGGCGACACAAAACAATGAGCATTAAAAAAATATGATATTTTAGTTTCTATTTCGAAATATTTCCAAACCAAACTAACCGTAAACTAGCGAGGCTCGGTTTCCAGCCGTGGGGGTTTCGGTGAGCCCGCGATCCTCTCCCCACTCACGGCTGGGCGCGCGAGCTGAGACATTGTTGGTTTTTAACCAATCACAAACTTGCCACTAAATTCCTGTCGCTGAATGTATTTACATAATTATTTACATTGCAAACTTTTGAAAGCCGCGGGACCAAAGGCTTTCGATTGCTGTTCCAAAAGGCGTTTAAATTTGCTCTGGATAAGTTTGGTTTCGAAGAATTCAAGGATTCACACAAAGAAGCAGTATAAGAGAGTTACAGGGCAGGGTTGGGAACATTTTCCATCACAAACAACTGATTGGCCTTGGGAGCGGTTGGTTAGAAATGACCCAAACCAAGTAAGCATGCAGAGTTCCATGAACACCGAAATACTGAAGCTTCTTAACATTGGAACATACTTTCTTTATTTTCACACTCGTTACTTTACATTTGGGTAGTTTACAGACATATACACTTGATAATTATGATAATAGATATGGGGGGAAGAGGAAAGAAGAAATTATATAATAGGAAAGGGTGCAGGGAAGTTGAAGGAACTAAAAGTTTTCTAAGTCAACTCCCCATTAAGTGAAATAAATATGTGTAGTGTGATCTGCCTTTGCCTATAAATCCAAGTAATCATAGTCATATAGTAAAAAAAAAATTTAAAAATGAAAAGAAATTAAGGACTGTTAATGTATGGTACAAAAAATACAATAACAACTAAGAAATGTACATTAAGCTGTATCATCTGATTAATCATAATTTCATCACAAGTAAAGTGAAAGGAGATGAAAATTTACACGTAGGCCATTAAACAGTTATGTTTTATGCGACTTTTAAATTTTGAGCGTTTGAGATCTCTTGTGCTAGTTGGTAAATTATTCCAGAGTTTAATACCAGTTGATTTAATAGAAAATTTTCCATAATTTGTTGAGACTGGTAAGACAAAGAGGTTCCTTGAAGCATGTCTAGTATTATAGTTATGTATGTTGGAGGCTGGTTTTACATAATTTTGAAAGGCTTGAGGTAACTGATTATTAATATAATCATGCATAAATAGAGCAATATGTAGGTAATTAATTTCTGATATTTGTAGGATGCCAAGGTACTTAAAAAGTGGCGGGGCATGGGATTGGAAATCTGAAAATGTCATTATTCTGATAGCTTTGTTGTTTAACGTGTTTAATCGAGATATATGTGTTTTGTAGGTATTTCCCCAAGTGCTAACACCATATTGTAAGTATGGATAAACAAGAGAATAATAGACTTGCATCAAGGTGCCTAAGTCAACATAGTGTCGTAGTTTGGATATAATACCAACATTTTTGGATATTTTCTTAGATATATAGCTTATGTGAGGCTTCCATGTTAAGTTTTGATCTATGTATACACCTAAATATTTTACATATTCAGTTTGTTTTAATACAATGTCACCTAATTGAATGTTTAAATTAGTTTTTAGTTTACGAGAAGAACAAATTAACATATATTTTGATTTGGAGATATTAAGTGATAATTTGTTGGCTTTAAGCCATTCTGCTAATTTGGAGAGCTCTTTATTTACTAGTACTTGAAGATTATTAAGATTGTTGTCTGAATAAAAGATGTTAGTGTCGTCTGCAAACAGTCTTATTGATAAAAGGTTACTACTATTATTTATGTCATTAATATAAATAAGAAACATTAGGGGGCCAAGTGTTGATCCTTGAGGAATGCCACAATAAATATCGGTATGGTTAGAATGGACATTACCAATGGCAACAAATTGTTTACGATTTGTTAAATAACTTTTAAACCAGTTTAGGGCAGTTCCTCTTATTCCATAATTGTTCAATTTTCCTAATAGGATATTGTGATTGACTGTATCGAAGGCCTTAGAGAAATCCAAGAAAACACCACAAGTATATAGGCCATTATCAATAGATTCTAGGAGATTGTCAATGATTTCAATAAGAGCTAGTGTTGTGGAGTGGTTTTTTCTGAATCCAAATTGGTATTTATACAATAAGTTGTTTTTATTTAAAAAAAATTGATTAATCCTGTATGCATAAGTTTCTCTAAAATTTTAGCAAAGGCTGTTAATAAAGCGATGGGCCTGTAATTAGTTGCTTCGTATGGGGAATCGGCCTTGTGTAGTGGTATGATTTTAGAGAGTTTTAAGTAGTGAGGAAAAGTTCCAGTTACAAACAAAGAATTAAAAATTGTAGTGAGTGGTTTAATTATGATGTGTTTTGCTAATTTTATTAAGTATATTGGAATATCATAAGGACCACTGGATTTGGATGTGTCTAAGTTTGACAAAAGTGTCAAAACTTCATTTTCATTAGTAGGATTAATAAAAAAACTATTTAGACCTGATAAGGGATCTAAGTAATCTCTATATGATTTTGTGCTTGGTGGAATTTTATTCGCTAAACTTAAAGACCAACATTACTAAAGTATTTATTAAAATGATTGGCTACATCTAAGGGATTGTTCAATTCTCTTCCATTGCAATTAATACTTTGTGGAATGTTGGATACTTTACTTTTAATCTTTGTTATTTGATTTATAATTTTCCAGATTTCCTTGGTGTTTTGACGAAGTTTACAAATTTTGTCTTTAAAATACCTTCGTTTACTTGATTCTTTTATGTGACTAAGCTTGTTGGCATAACGTTTATAAAACCTTTTTTTTATCACATCTCCTTTCAGAAAATGGGAATAATAAAGACATTGTTTATGCTTGATAGAAACAAAAATAGCAGGGGTAATCCAGGGTTTATGTGATAATTTATACTCTTGTTTAGATAATGTTTTATATGGCGCATGTTTATTCACTGTAGTTAAAAAAATATCAATAAAATTTGAACAAGAGCTATTAGCATCTTTAGGTACTGTTTAAAACACGAACAGCAGTGTTTTATCAAGTTTAAAAATTCGAGGGCGAAGCCCGAGAATTTTTAGACTTGATAAAACACGTGCTGTGAGTGTTTTAAACGGCTTCAAAAACGCTTTAAGAATGCAATGAAAGAAAGACGCACATCTCAAGGGAATGGTTACTTAATGAACCATTGAACCTTTGTATTCACAACGCCATGCAAAATATTCGAGTAATCACCGCCTGCAATTACAAACATCTCAAGGGAATGACATGAAGAAATTACCATACTATGTTGTTTGAAGCGCCGTTTCGCAATGCAAGAGGAATCTGCACTTGAAGGATTTGGTGTCGTGGTTTACCTCGATAAAGTTCAAGACTTGGAAAGCGATGTGACTGACATGACGGCAGACTCTAAATGTTTGACTCCGGCACAAAATATGTAAGTTTAATGCACGTTTTTATAATATTACGGCTTTGAGTTTGGTTTAATAATTGGAACTAAACAGTGGCTCGGTAAACAATTAATGGTAGTTGGATAACTTCATTTTAAAAATATCATCTGTGTATCTCGGTAGTCTGCTGATATTAGTAAATTTAGTGCAAAATTTATTATCTAGGTACCTTATGTTCCGTGTACTTTTTGCTATCTTTGGGTCTTTATCAGTGAATTCTTAATTAGGATGAAACTTTATATAATATTTCATGTTCATTAATATTCTTTATATAAAACGTTCATCCTAATTAGCAATTCAGTGAGAAAGCTGAAACATCAATAGAAATTCCATTGTCTCAATCATTAACCCCGTTTCCCTCTGGGACAGAATTAAAATCCCTCCGCGGGCCTTTTAGAATGATGAGATTTTATCAGGTATAAAGGAGCATGCACGTGACTGATTTGCTTCATCTGATTGGACAAAATGCTCATTAATTATTCATGAGTTTTTGAAGATCAGTAAAAAGATCCCAATTAATTTCTTGTAAATCATTGCAAAAATATTCAGGGTCAAAATTCTTAAAATCTCTTTTGACTTTGTCCTTAGGCCTAATGTTAATTTTCATCTCCTCTATAAGCAAAAAAATTGGAAGGTGATCGGAAATATCTGCCAGACAAATCCCTGCAGTGAGGTATTTATCTAAGGCATTGGTATAAAAATGATCTATTAATGTGTTTGAGTGATTAGTAATGCGAGTTGGTTGAGTGATAATAGGTAAACAAAAATTAGAATACAACATATCCAGATATTCACTAGTAGGTTGGTGTACTTCAGATTTGATTAAATCAATATTTATATCCTCCATAACAATAATTTCTCTTTTCTCATTAGATATATATTCGAGTTTCTGAGATAGTAATTCTTGGAATTCACTAAACTGGGAATGTGGATGTCTGTAGATTACACCAATTATGGGATTTTTCTTGTTGTGTGTATTAAGAGGGCATCCATGTGAAAACCATGCACCCTGAAAAAATGAGTCTACATGGTACATCTCAGATTTTGTTCATATTTTGCACATATGTTACTATTGGCCTGGCATTAGACTTGGTAAAATATTTTGGAAAAATTCCAAAAACTGTAAGAGATATGGGGGTCAGTACGAACTGCCTCGGTTTGAGGGGTATTTCCACTATGTATTTTTAGTCATGTTTACAGAATATTTTTGAACAAACCATATAAGCTATATACACAAAACGTTTCTACAGCATAAACACGACCAATTACAATTTAATTATGATATAAGTGCCAAACAATATTCAGTATTCAAGGAGTAAGGCTTTCATGTACAAGTGACTTCCGAAATTATTTTTCAAAAAGTCAAATTTTAGGGTAAAATGACATTCGAATACTATCGATGCGGCGACATTGTAGAAGATGAGAGAGTTATTATTTTATAGATCAGTCATTTGGAAATACAATTGGGGACTAAAAAGTTTGTAAAGTTTATTCAGCTTAGGAGCAGTGAGGCCAAAGTAACATACTCCCAACGCCAGGGTCCAACGTCAATAAACAATAACGCCAGATGGAAGCTGTATCGTGTGCAGAATAACGGGACAAATAACGGACAGGAATGAGAAACATAGCCCTAAAATAACTGGGTGATAAATTTATTTGTCACTTATGCCTATGGCTATGGTTTTGCAATAAACAACAACTAATTAACAATCAACTTCAAAATAAGAGAAATTAGTAATACGAAGGATGAATCAGCGATAAATGCATACCTCATTCTAGCCTTATTTGTGCTCTCCTCCCCAGCTCTGTCATGGTCTCGAAGCCACAACTTACGATAATTATCTTCTTGTCGATTTTACACCGAAAGAACATTTATCCATTATAGTTTATACAGATGGCTTTGTAGCATCCGCCATTTTATTTAGGACTAGAACCCAGTCTGCTGTTGTGCACCACAGGTAGCCCGAACACAGATGTGTACATTCCATGTGGAATATTGGAAGAAAAAACTCTCTACCGTTGAATCAGCCTTTCCTTTCTTGTCTATTTATATATATATATTGCTGATCAGATCCCTACACGCTAGGAGATCCGGTGTTTTATCATTTCGTCTGTGGTACCCAACATATATACCAGAGTGGGTAATTTATATTGAAATATTTATGAATCTCATGAAACAGAACTGAAAATAATCATAATGCACTATAATACATCTACATAATTTTGGTTGCAAAACTTTAATTTTTGTCAAGCTGATTATAGGTTAAAATTACCCATGATGCACCTGATATATGTAACTGTTATGGGGTCAAATGTTTGCATAAATTCATACACAAGGTCACAACAATGAATTATAAATGATTTCTAACATCCCGTGCATATATCCCGTGCTTATCATTCCCTCTTTAAGTGTTTCTCCTCGGTTGAGAAAATGCCTGTAAAGGTGATGATAAAGTTGTTCTCCTCTACGGTGATCCCGGTTTTATTGTATGGTTGCGAAGTGTGGGGTGTTTATACTTTAGGGAAGCTGTCTAGTTCAAACGATTTTAAGCACAAATTATTTTCAATGGTTCCTATTTTAGAAAAGCTTCATTTAAAGTTTTGTAAGCGGGTTTTAAGGGTCCATACCAAAGCAACGAACCTAGCAGTGTATGCTGAGTTGGGTAGGATGCCTTTGATTTTACACGTAGCTGTTTTGGTGGTTAAGTACTGGCTGCGTTTAAATGATGCTACGTACAGTGACACCCTCGTTGGCAAAGCATCACGTGTCTGTATGGAGTCCAATTCTCCAGGTGTTTGTTTTGCAAACTTGGTCTTGAAAATATGTGGTTTCGATAAGGTATCGAATCTTTGTATACCTTTGAAACAAATTAGTACTTTCGTGAAACATTTAAAGTTAAAATTGTTCGATTCGTTTGTTAAGTTTTGGGAATTCAAGATATTGAATGGGTGCAGTGATTCATCAGCGGTTGTTGGAGGTAAAATGCGAACGTTTCGGTGTGTTAAATCTAACTTCGGTTATGAGCATTATCTTGACAACGTTACTAATGCATTACACCGAAGTGCTGTCACAAAATTAAGAATTTCAGCACACAAGTTACCAGTTGAAACCGGGCGTTATAAAAAAATAGATTACGTTTCTCGTGTATGTCCTCTGTGTACATGCAATAAGGTCGGTGATGAATTTCACTTTTTGTTTGACTGCAAGCATTCTAATTTTCTTGAGTTAAAAGAAAATTTCCTTAGAACCATTCTTGCTGTTAATGCTAATTTCCGTTTTTTCAATGATAAATCGTTGTTCTTGTATTTATTGACTATGAAGGACAAATCAGTAAATAGATTTTTTGCAAACTATTGTTATAACGTCCTAGAGCAAGCAAACAGGTTAATTGACTGTTAATTAGATTACAAATAGGTCCAGTCTTGTGTATTATGTATCCTATTGTAATTACTATTATGTAACCATATTTTATTCATTCTCTAATATTAGCTGATGTACCTTTTTTGGTATAAAGTTTAATAAAATTATTATTATTATTATTATATCCTGTATATTCACACGACCCACATACGGCCATCCCAATAAAATGTTCCGTTTCCAATCGCCAGACCGACCCAATTTTTTTTGGAAAAGTTAACAAAAATACAAAGCTTGACATTTACCCAATTTTTGGGAAAAGTTAAAAAAAATAAAAAATATAACATACTTTTAGCTACACCTCTTTTCCTAGCTCTCTACGGGATGGCCTAATCAGCTGTGTCGGTGCCGAACTGGAGCGCAGTGCCATCCTGGAAAGCGAAGTTCAGAAATGTCTGACGTATGTTGCTATTGCTACAAACTATCTTAGAAAAGGGTTCAGAAAACACATGGGTGAACGATGAAACATATTGTGTGGATCGTGACAGATTTTATCCAGACCTGAATTACGCTGGATTTACATATACATGTATGTGCGGGGCGCTTGTTCAGACACACGGTAAGCCACGCAGTTTACAAGCATGAGTAGTTATGTTAGTTATCTTCCCATTAATGCGGCTGACCAACAAGCACTGAGGGTGGTCACTGCCAGATATTTGTTTAACGTCCAAAGTGGTTCCTTAGCGTCCTGTGATACACAGCTGCTGATGAATACGAGCGTCGTGAGATGCAATCTCGTTCCCAGAGCCCGCGATCTTTTGACCAGCGCCAAGTTACTGGCCAAAATATCGCGGGTTATGAGAACGAGATTGCGTGAGACGGGACCGCCATTTTACGTGATCATCCGATCGAGGCACGAGGCATCGAAAAGGCGTAGGCGCGAACACTGCGCTTCTCTGTTTCTCTTAATGTTGCCTGGGTGGCTAATTGAACGAGCAGGAAGCGTACAAATGTTTTGGCTGCACGGGTGGATATACGAGGAAACGTTGTTGCAGAAAAAAAACTAACGAATGCGCACTGTGTCAAATTGTCTTGCCGGTGGGGTCTGGGTTTGTGTTGCTAAGAAACACATATACTGTGTGTCACTGGAGCCTAGTAAACATTGTTTTCCTCCAAAGCCAACGTGAAAACATTGTTGCGGAAGCAAATTTTGCCTCATCGAAACAAAAAAATGTCTTTGAAATGCTCCAGAAAAATGTTTTCCTTCCTGGAAGATTGATTTTTTTTGCACAAATTTTCCCGCGGACTTTGACTCGTTTTTACAGACAAATGTATGGAAAACTAAATCCACGATTGCATGCTTCCCAGCACAGCTACATCCCTCAAATTTCGATCAATTAATCTTTTACCTGGTATCTTAAGTTTGTATCTGAAGAATATTTCAGACATTCGATTTTACGGATTTTATTTGTCATCGGATTCCCATACAAACACTGTATTTCGCGCCATGTTTACACCCCTTTCAAAATGTCGGAATTATAATAAACCGCGAACTGGTCTATTACCTTAAAACTGTAAAGAAATACGTTATTCTGTGTGTACGAGGTTTGTAGTTTCTCAGCTGTAGGATGTCCGGTGTCCGCGGGGAACAGGATATCAGGACACGTGACTTCTCCCTTCGTGTGTACCGACCTTTACGTCTGCGAGCGGGCGGGGCGAGCGGGCGAGGCGAGCGGCGTGATTTTTTTTTCACTTTTGTGGGTTGTTCTTTTATCTTTTGTTTTCCATATTGATTTTCTTTGTTTTTTTATGCAACGAGCTCCGCTACAAAGAGATACGAGGACGACAGTAACAAATCGCATACAAGTGTATCACAGGCAGCTTTAAGCAGAGAGTGAGCCATTGTGCACTAGTCTAAATAAACCCCCACCCCCCCCCCCCCCTCCCCCTCCCCCTCCCACCCTGTCCCGGGTTGGGGGAGGAGGAGGGGGGGGGGGGGGGGGGTTACTTTGACTAGTGCATTACCACCCCGTCCTAAAATCAAAAATGAATAAAATACCCTGTCTAGACAGTACAAAATATTTATAGATTTTATGATAATTTTACTTGACACGCGCCATCAACAACATCCGCGCCAAGTGCCAAGGCATTTCATACAATTCTTAGTAAGGGGGTCGGGACATGCCTTCAACGGTAATATAGTTGTTTTTCCCTGGTAACGCCGAGAAGATATGCCACATTCCCTCGTTGAATATACACAAAATGAGCACTTGATCAAGTCCAAATCCATCTCGATGATAGGGCGGGAAATACACGTACAGACGTTATACGCAGTTCCTGTCACGCAATTCTTGAGATATCATTCTCAAACTCATTAATAATTCATGAGATATTCATCCAATGGAGGAACTGTATTTGGTCACATGCATGTGTCTTGATACCGGGTGAAACCCTTGTGTTTGATCATGTTTCTAACCCTAGTGATCAATATTTCTTAATCATCATATTCATGAACCACTAACTAATTACATACTGATAAACTACAAGTAAGGAGCGAAGAAGTAAAGAAATAAAGAATGACATAGAAAGAAAAAGTCTGGAGTTCGAACCACGACCCTTCCGACTGCTTGTACTAACTCTTGTCCACTACTCTACTAGTACGCTAGTTGAAATCACTGCCATCAAAAAAGAATAATAAGCCATCTATTGAATAATTAGATACAACAGTCAAATGGTAAACAATACTTGCTAATGAAGTTTGAAAAGAAACGTATGTAAATTGTCGGTTTTGCATTCGCATGAGAAGACATGTCAAACACTCATTGTTCGTCTTTCATCAGGGGATTCCAAATATTTCGAAAACAATAAAACCCTCGAGGCTACGCCTCTCGGGTTTCATTTGTTTTCTCAATATTTGGAACCCCTGATGAAAGACTCCAATTCGTGTTTGACATAGTTCTTATATCACTGAAGGGATTTCATCTATTTCGGTGATACCACATTTGATTTCATGGATTATACACACATTTTGGTATTTCAACGGAACGAACAGAATATTATGCACAAGATTGAAACAAATTGAGTCCGTAACAAGGTAGTAGTAACGACATCAGAATGGCTTCCCGTTGCTGAATCTAAACGGTTCTAACTTGGCCAACTATTCGATGAGCATATAATAAAGGGCTTCCAAGAAAACGAAACCATTAGGTTTTTTTGTATTATGAAAAGAAAACATCGTTTCTTTACAGAATAAAAACTAAAAACTTGAATAGAGAATCGGCTGAAGAACCTAAATACGACTGTACGTGCATTTCTACTTGTCACTCGTTCACCCCGCTACAGAGGCTCGCAAAATTCAGAGTGACTCGCCGGTTAGAAGCTGTATTTAAAGCGTAGCGTAGTTTGAAATCCTCTATATATCATATTCAAAGAAAATTCATTGTCTTTGATCCAATCAAACAATTTTAAACGAAGATACTGCCATAAACTATGAGTACCTATTTTTCAGCTTTGACTCCGTCAAACTCGACAATAATTCAGTCACTTTAGACATCTGCATATCGGGTGATGGACTTGGTCACCCTTCAAAACTAAAATAATATTGAAAATGAATGTGCATTCGAATTCTTAAAGCAATTATTGTCAGAAAATCTGTGAAGTTCACCGTATTTTCGATTTTAATCGAAAAAAAATCGCCGTGTCACCATATCGTCGTTTGTTCAAAAACTGAACATTGCGGATTTTGAGAGTGCGTACTCTCTAACCCAGCATTAACTTTACAGAGATTTTTTTTACCAGATGCAAAGATCTATTGTAAGTCAATCTAGAAATATTTCTAAATTCAAAGAAAAGAAGGCCGCAACTCTGCAAACGGCCATTACCAGACAGCATTTATCGGGTTTTAAAAAGACCTATTAAAGTAGCGTTAAATAAAAATTCGACAGAACCGACAAAATATAAATAAAATTAGTTGATTTTGGTTTTAATATGCTGACGGGGCTTAGTACTAAAGCAGCTAAAAATATTATCTTTCTACTTAAAATCATTTGCGATTGCGACATGTTACAACATAAGGTATATTTTGCTCTGATTTTGAGCATTTCAGGGGGTCAAACAGTTAGATTGTCATATCTCAAAGGCCTTTTACATTTCAGCCAAACCATTTCACATGGGACATGTGTGCCAAGTTTAAAGGAAATCGGAGAGGTGCACTGTAGACTCGTCTGCATGGTTTTCACATGGATCCTCTCTTAAGAATTTCAATCCACAGGCATTCACAACCTTCAATATTTAAATCTAAATCAGAACGTAATTTAAAGTCAATTGTGTTATGAATATACATTGCAACGCCACCAGCTTGAGTTGGTGAGTTCTGTTTTATAAAGTTGTAATTTGGTAAATTAAGGTTTGATATCGAGCTATCATTGAGCTTTGTTTCACTTATTCCAATTATACTGAATTGAAATTCTACAGTTATCAAAAGATCATGCAATAGAGGTAAGTTCTTTGATAAACTCCTAATATTCGAATGTAAAATAGAGAAAGAGCTAGAACTTTTTTGGAATAATTCAGTTAATGCATTGATTTTATAATATTTTGATGCTATAAGCGGTAGATTGTTATCTGGATCTTCATTATCATTAGTGAAAGGTGAATTCGTGTAGTTAAAAGCAATGTTTGGTAATCTATCTAAATCAAATAAGGTGGTAAAAACAAATAATTTTGCAAATTCATTATCATCACACGAATAGAAAGGAAAGGACCTTGCTAAACATGACGAACAGGTACAACATTGTAGGTCATTGTGACTGAACGTAACTATACAAGTGTTTTATTCGGCATATTGTCAATATCACTAGATTATGCAGTTGTATCAGTTGTATGGTGAGCTTTGAACTGTTCAAACTCTTGTAATGAGCTAAAGTGGATTGCCTCGGTTGATCGGTCATCATTCTTTCTTAGGTGGACATTACCATTTCGTGACCAGATATATTTAAAACCTTGAGATTTTTGGAAGGTTTTGACTTCGTAGAAGAGTTGTTTGCCTTTGGCGGTGAAGCTCTCGTTTATGTAAATCGAGTTTGACTAATGGTCGCGGGTCGCGTGTCGCGGGTAGACGGTGCGGGTGCGGGTAAAAAGGTGCGGGTGCGGGTAAAAAGGTGCGGGTGCGGGTAAAAAGGTGCGGGTGCGGGTAAAAAGGTGCGGGTGCGAGTAAAAAGGTGCGGGGGCGAGTAAAAAGGTGCGGGGGCGAGTAAAAAGGTGCGGGGGCGGGTAAAAAGGTGAGGGTGCGGGTAAAAAGATGCGGGTAAAAAGATTCGGGTAAAAAGGTGCGGGTAAAGATATGTAATGTTTTCGAGAGAGAAAAGAAAAAATTGCGAATTTGAATTTTTTTATGTAGTCGTTCAAATTAAATCTGGTTCATGTTCACACCCTGTCAGTTTACCATACCGACATCAAGGCACCGAAGCCAAAAGAATCAATGGTTACTGTTCGACTGTATGAAGTGATTCACGAGGGACATCGAAAAGTTTTCGATTTGTGACATTAAGTCTATACAAGAGAGGATAACTGATATTTTCTAGTTCTTCTATGAATTGATACTACAACTCGTGGGACGACTGGTGATTTTTTTAACGGGAGAGCCGGTGTGTAGCTTCTTCAACATGTCTTTTGTTCTAAATACGTGTTAACTGAGCTCACATTTCATTACTTGCATTTTCAAGTCAGCGTATGTGTGTTTGACTCGTAGATTCCGTTACCCGTTTGTTATCGTGATGACATCAGATGGAGCAAGATTAGTGGGGTTTTCCGCTTATTGTTTCCTTTATTAAGCTATAAGATGGGTAGCTTGCTGGATATACCCTTGCTCGACTCTTATACCACAGGAAGCCCGGTTTCACATCTTTTTTTCGATTTTAATTAGGAGTTGCCTGCTGAGGAGGCTATGCTGGATATTTATTTTAGGATTTTCACCCTTTGCCCGTGCATTGCTGTCATTCACAATTTGAACTCATCTAAACTGAAGAGATAGAATCACACAGAAAAAAAATCGAGCAAGGGTGAAACTTTGTTCATTAGCTGAAACGTAAAATGTAATGAAATTGTTGTTGTAATGCCAAGTCTCCAGAGTGACAGGAAACCAGTGTTTTAGAGAGCAGTAAAATCTCAAAAATTTCGGCTCGTGCATTTGGCCCTCGCAACATTTACAGACAATATGCTTTTAACCTGAATACGCAGCATGGTATTATCTAATATAAGCTCAGGATCAAACGCATATCCTCATAGCACAGATAATGCATTCGTGTCCAGAAGATTAGTTATACATGCCAATGCTGAGTACTTTTCATTTTTAGAAGGTACCTGCTTGCAAGTATCTTCTATAGTTGTCGCCTTGTGGCGGGTGGGCTATTTGGTAGGTCATTCTTACCGCGGAGGCCTGGGTCCAGGCCTGGGGCGTTTTAGCTTTCCTCATTCCGCCATCTTGCTTTCTTCTTTTCATGCCAATTCTAAGTCTAGTTTTATCGTGATTTGGCCAGGAGCGTCCATCTTCCCCATTGGGTATGTTCCCAGCACAGGAGTAGATGTGGCTATATTTAGAATTGCATTTCGCGCGAAATAAACAAAGGCCATGTTGTCTCAGCCAATCAGATAACTAACGTCACTTCTCATTATTATTCATTATCATTCTTCTTACTTTCAACGCGGGAATTCGAATTACTGGTTTTCACTCAATCCCCAGAGATTCAAATGACAAAGAGCATGGCGGCCATGTTGGTGCCCCAACAAAAGAAGCTAATGATGAATCCGATTGTTTAAGGGCACCAACATGGCGGCTATGACGTCAAGTGAAAACCAGCAATTCTAAATATAGCCACATCTACTCATGTGCTGGGGCCCCAGCCCATGACATAGGAACGCTCCTGGTAATGTGCTCCTGGATTTGGTCAAATTTTCGGTAATGATATTTTCCGGGAATATTTAAATGGCTCTTGTGAATGGCTTTGGATGAAATACTCGCTTATTTGGACAATAGATTCGACATATACCCGGCGATGGATTCTAACGTGGCATCGAGGGAGTTTGACACATAACAAACTGATTTAAGTATTCCCTGAATTTGCTGTTATTCTTGAAGAAAATGACGAAGGCGTGAATTAGCAGCTCTTGTGGTAGAAGAACTATGGGGTGCCAAGTGTCCAAAAATTATATGTCACAATTATATGGAAATTATATGGAAATTATATATATAATCGTTATTATATCATATAATTTCTTTTCCTCCTGAGTTCATTATTTCAAATAATGTTCGTGTTGTTATTTCATTGTTTCATATAATGCAACACTGCCTTTCGCATTATATGAAACCATGATCGCCATTCATGATCTATTATTTCATATAATGCAAGACTGCTTTTTAAATTATATGAAACCATGATCGTCATCCGTTATCTATTATTTCAAATAATGCAACACTGCTTTATAAATTATATCAAACCATGATCCTAAGCCAAATTCATTATTTCAAAGAAGTTAATGCTTCAATTTTGCTATAATCCATTATTTGATATAATACATGTAGATTATATGATTTAAAACCATTATATGATATAAATCCCATTATATGATCACATAAATCTCATTATATGATATAATCCCATTATATGATATAAATCCCATTATATGATATAAATCCCATTATATGATCACATAAATCCATTATATCATATAATCCCATTATATGATCATATAAAGCCATTATATGATATAAAGCCATTATATGATATAAATCCATTATATGAAAGAACCATTGTATCATATAATATCAATTGTATGCGCGATTGTATGCGCAGTTAGCAAATTTCAGTGTCGGTGTAATATTTAACTTAAGCCTCGATATTGTGTTAACGTATCTGTCGTCTCAAAGTTCAACTATCATCACCTTTTCGAAATTAATACTGTGATAATCTGCTGTACTCTCTTTCGGTTTCCTTAATAAATGACGGACCAAGTGGCCAGCGATTTGGCTTCGGCGTTAAGCTTGTCTACGATCGGGGATTGCTGTTCAAGACAACGGCAGGACCCTAAAATACCTCTACTAGTACAAACGCCAACTCGTCGAGACCAAATATCACACTCCCCTAGCCTCTCAGACGTTACGCGAAAACCGAATTTCTGTTCGAACTATTCTTGATTAATGAGGTTATTTTCCCTTTCTCTTTGAATTTGACACATGAAGTTAATCTCTATGATATGTAATTAAATTAAATCCTGTAAAAATACGTTGGATCCGAAGTGAGGACCTATGCAGCCAAAAATATAAACAATAACGAATGAAAAGTCCGAAGACTACAGAAAAGCTGATATACAACGTAAAAATCTAATGACGTGTGACCCGATAACCAAGCATTTCTGTTGCTCGAAACTAGATGCTTTTTAGCTCAGTCCGGGTCGATGGTGCAGTGGTACCGAAGCCTGCGTACTGTTTGCTATGCCATACTAACAAGTTCTAATAAGAACGAAACAGCTGTCTATGGCTGCAATCTGGTCCGAGCGCTTTTCGTGTCAGGCCTAGCTAACCGTAGTGCTTTGTGTTAGATTTTTACGTTGTTTATATTTTTGGCTGCATAGGTCCTCACTTCGGATCCAACGTATTTTTACAGGATTTTTGTCCACGGTATTTGCTTATGAGTTTTATAAATTAAATTGCTCGTTTTCATGAGACATGCGTGTTCATAGTACTCTTTTCTTTTCTTTTTCCACTTTTTTTCAAGGGCTCACGGTCCCATCACCCCAGTGATTTGCCTAATTTTCAGAGTTTGTCTCTTTTCCAAGGTGCACTGGTTCATATTGTTTCTGGCTTCCTTAATCAATATTGTAACCAGGCATGTGCTAGTCGACTTTTTTCATGGGCTGACCGTACCCCTGCTAAGCCACACCCTCGTGTCCCTCAATTTCCTAATTCGTATGTTTCTGAAGGTGACGTTTTTCGTTACATCATTTTCGATACTGTAAAACCGACGAAGGGGGTGTTTGTGTGTAGCATGTATAATCAAGTACAACTATATGAATATGTTTTTTTATTTAATTATGTACGTATGTGTAAGTGTATATTTCCTCTCTTTTTTTTTTTTTTTTCGGGTGTTCTGAGTCGGTTATCCGTTAAGCAGTAACGCAAGAAACAGTAATTCTTCGTCGTCTACACTCGACGTTTCTCTATTAGAATGAGTGTCCGTGCTTTATGTTTACAAACTCAAGCTGAAAGAGTTTGTAAATACAATAAAGCACGGACACGAATTCTGTATCTGACTTATCAAACGTTTAATTACATATCATAGAGATTAACTTCATGTGTCAAATTCAAAGAGAAAGGGAAAATAACCTCATTAATCAAGAATAGTTCGAACAGAAATTCGGTTTTCGCGTAACGTCTGAGAGGCTAGGGGAGTGTGATATTTGGTCTCGACGAGTTGGCGTTTGTACTAGTAGAGGTATTTTAGGGTCTCGCCGTTGTCTTGAACAGCAATCCCCGATCGTAGACAAGCTTAACGCCGAAGCCAAATCGCTGGCCACTTGGTCCGTCATTTATTAAGGAAACCGAAAGAGAGTACAGCAGATGATCACAGTATTAATTTCGAAAAGGTGATGATAGTTGAACTTTGAGACGACAGATACGTTAACACAATATCGAGGCTTAAGTTAAATATTACACCGACACTGAAATTTGCTAACTGCGCATACAATCGCGCATACAATTGATATTATATGATACAATGGTTCTTTCATATAATGGATTTATATCATATAATGGCTTTATATGATCATATAATGGGATTATTTGATATAATGGATTTATGTGATCATATAATGGGATTTATATCATATAATGAGATTTATATCATATAATGGGATTATATCATATAATGAGATTTATGTGATCATATAATGGGATTTATATCATATAATGGTTTTAAATCATATAATCTACATGTATTATATCAAATAATGGATTATAGCAAAATTGAAGCATTAACTTCTTTGAAATAACGAATTTGGCTTAGGATCATGGTTTCACATAATTTATAAAGCAGTGTTGCATTATTTGAAATAATAGATAACGGATGACGATCATGGTTTCATATAATTTAAAAAGCAGTCTTGCATTATATGAAATAATAGATCATGAATGGCGATCATGGTTTCATATAATGCGAAAGGCAGTGTTGCATTATATGAAACAATGAAATAACAACACGAACATTATTTGAAATAATGAACTCAGGAGGAAAAGAAATTATATGATATAATAACGATTATATATATAATTTCCATATAATTTTCATATAATTGTGACATATAATTTTTGGACACTTGGCACCCCATAAAGAACCGCCTACTCGCGATTAATAAAACTGCCATGGACACCTCTTACACAAGTTACAAGCCTGTAGAAAGAGTGTACTGGATACAATCAATGCATTGCTTTAAAATCAAGTCTCACAAAATACAGTGATGTAAGTTAAATAATAGAACTATTCCATGTGTTTAATACTAATAGGACGTTTGCATTATAACTGTTATTACTCAGAGTTTCATTGAAATACTTCTAGTTAGTAATAATTTATGCCCAGGGGGTACTCCCTATAGTAGATCATGCAGCGCATCCACACTAACAACATCACAAGAATGATGATTTGATCAGTACCTAATGGAATATGTAAAAAATGTAAACTCTGAACACCTCAAGGAAATATAAACCTGAATGTCAAACATTGAATAATGAAAACAATCTGTCACTATACAAATTAATAGGATAAATGGATGGAGTAGTGAAGAGTGTACTAGATACCATGCATTGCTTTAAAATCAGTTCTCAAGAAATACTTGTCATGTAAATAAATAGACCTATCCCATGTTATAATACTAATAAAATATTTGCATTACAGCTATAATTATATAAACACTGGGAGTTCCATCAAAATACTTCTAGTTAGCAATAATGTATGCCTTCATTACTGTCATAAGTTAATGTCCAGTTTATCACCAAAGGTATCTCACATAGCTTGTAAGAACTTGCCATTCTTGCAAGTACCTTCTAGTACGCATTGCGTACCTATGTTTTTTTATTTGAGACTACGGAACAAGTACTGTTTAAAACACGAACAGCAGTGTTTTATCAAGTTTAAAAATTCGAGGGCGAAGCCCGAGTATTTTTAGACTTGATAAAACACGTGCTGTGAGTGTTTTAAACGGCTTCAAAAACGCTTTAAGAATGCAATGAAAGAAAGACGCACATCTCAAGGGAATGGTTACTTAATGAACCATTGAACCTTTGTATTCACAACGCCATGCAAAATATTCGAGTAATCACCGCCTGCAATTACGAACATCTCAAGGGAATGACATGAAGAAATTACCATACTATGTTGTTTGAACCGGCGTTTCGCAATCCAAGAAGAATCTGCACTTGAAGGATTTGGTGTCGTGGTTTACCTCGATAAAGTTCAAGACTTGGAAAGCGATGTGACTGACATGACGGCAGACTCTAAATTTTTGACTCCGGCAGAAAATATGTAAGTTTAATGCACGTTTTTATAATTTTACGGCTTTGAGTTTGGTTTAATAATTGGAACTAAATAGTGGCTCGGTAAACAAGTAATGGTGGTTGGATAACTTCATTTTAAAAATATTATCTGTGTATCTCGGTAGTCTGCTGATATTAGTAAATTTAGTGCAAAATGTATTATCTAGGTACCTTATGTTCCGTGTACTTTTTGCTATCTTTGGGTCTTTATCAGTGAATTCTTAATTAGGATGAAACTTTATATAAAATTTCATGTTCATTAATATTCTTTATATAAAACGTTCATCATAATTAGCAATTCAGTGAGAAAGCTGAAACATCAATAGAAATTCCATTGTCTCAATCATTAACCCCGTTTCCCTCTGGGACAGAATTCAAATCCCTCCGCGGGCCTTTTAGAATGATAGATTTTATCAGGTATAAAGGAGCATGCACGTGACTGATTTGCTTCATCTGATTGGACAAAATGCTCATTAATTATTCATGAGTTTTTGAATGCAATATGATGAACTAGACACAGGCAGCCCAAGCTCAAGTTACGAAAATATAAGGGTTTGTATGGGGAGCGTAGCGAGCTCAAGTTACGAAAATATAAGGGTTTGTATGGGAGCGTAGCGAACTCCGTTTACTAGCCAGAAACACTGTAAAGTATTTGAATAAAATGACTTACCTTGCCACTGTGATGTCTTCTATCATGTTTCTCTCCTTGTTGGGTAGTTTTAAGCTGGGGCTCCGAAAAAAAACAACCGGCTGAAATCAGCTTAAAACTACCCAACAAGGAGAGAAACACGACAGAAGACATCACAGTGGCAAGGTAAGTCATTGTATTCAAATACTTTACAGTATTTCTGGCTAGTAAACGGAGTTCGCTACGCTCCCATACAAACCCTTATATTTTCGTAACTTGAGCTTGGGCTGCCTGTTAACTAGAATGCGATGATACACGAATTAAACAGTACAATTTCAAGTATACGTCCGGAATGGAGGGTGAGGTAGAGATTTCCAGAATAATACCTGTATATATATGTTTTCTACTAAACAAATGTAATGTATCATGGAAAATACCACAAATCTACAAACATTAAAATTGTGTAAAATACCGAATGCCCTAAAAAAATCTCGAGCAAGGTCCGATGCCAGA
This sequence comes from Actinernus sp. WN-2022, assembly GCA_030867875.1. NCBI lineage: Eukaryota > Metazoa > Cnidaria > Anthozoa > Actiniaria > Actinernidae > Actinernus > Actinernus sp. WN-2022. The sequence goes on from JAOWCC010000019.1 coordinate 98,262,220, forward strand.
AGAAAAAAATTATTACAGCACTAAGGAGTCCTAAAAAAAATATCGAGCAAAAAAAAAACCCATCAATTTTCAAATGGTCCGTCCCTAAGAGGATTGTTGTTAGGATCCCTTATATTATTTTTCTTTTTGTTTGCTTGATAGTCCGCTAGGATCGACTCTTGTATTAAGTTGTATTAATTTCTACATTTTCTTGTTGGTTTTTTTAATAGGTAATAACATAGTCTCCTCCGCAGGCAACTCTAGTATCCCAGTCGTCCAACGGGTTTTAGTATCAATTCATAGAAGAACTAGAAAATATAATTATATAGACTTAATGTCACAAGTCGAAAACTTTTCGATGTCCCTCGCGAATCACTTCATACAGTCGAACAGTAACCATTGATTCTTTTGGCTTCGGTGCCTTGATGTCGGCATGGCAAACTGACAAGGTGTGAACATGAACCAGATTTAATTGCCAAAAATAGAACGACTACATAAGAAATTTCAAATTCGCCTTAGCCTTAGGGCTGCCATGCTAGGTAAAGAGAGCTCTTTTCACCCGCACCGGCAAATTCGCTATTTTTGCTTTTTGATAATCGATTACCATACATCTGTTTACCCAAAGTTTGATGTCGGTATGGCAAACTGACAGGGTGTGAACATGAACCAGATTTAATTTGAACGACTACATAAAAAAAATCAAATTCGCATTTTTTTCTTTTCTCTCTCGAATACATTGCATATCTTTACCCGCACCTTTTTATCTGCACCCGCACCTTTTTACTTGCACCCGCACCTTTTTACCCGCACCCGCACCTTTTTACCATTATATACCCGCACCGTCTACCCGCGACACGCGACCCGCGACCATTAGTCAAACTCATGTAAATCCGGTTATTTTGGGTGAATCCCAGATCACAAGTGTTTTTGCCTCTTAATTCACGCCTGTTGTTATAAATGCTGTCTCTTACCTTTCTTTTAGTGAATTTGACAATAATCGGGGCGGTTTTATCTCGTTTTGCAGGTAAGCGATGACTAGTTGAAATGTCATTTACATCCAGGTCAATTTCCACTAGTTGAGCAACTCGTTGTATTATGTCATCAGTATCTTCGTCAGGATTCTGCGGAATGCCATGCACCTCTAGTAAGTCTCTCCTCAAGTATTGTTTCAAACCTTCACAATCTTCTTCGTTAGCAGCTGTCTTACTTTGTAATTCATTCACACGCTGCTTTAAAGCGGCATTCTCCTCACGAAGAAGACTGTTGTCGGATTTTAGCTTGTGTATTGCCTGCAACATCTCTTCGAATTTATCACCTATAAATTCTTGACTTCGTTTAACTTCTTTCAAATCATCTTGGGTAGCCTTGGAATAACTGGTACTAAAAAGTATGAACACATTTCTCCAGTATTGCGCGAGTTAAATTGGCTACCGGTTCGTCTTACTGTAAAGTACAGGGATACCATTATGGCGTTTAAGTGCATCAAGGATTTAGCCCCATTATACATGTGTAACAAATTTAAGAAAAGATCCGAAGTGCATTCCTTGGTTACCAGAAATAGTGATAAGTTGAACATTCCGCTGTTTAGATCAGCTTCCGGTCAGCGAACCTTCCTTTACAGAGCCGTCACATTATGGAACGTTATGTCAGACGATATGAAGGACTGTAATGAAATTACATATTTTAAGCACAAACTTAAGTGTTTGCTTTGGGAGGAGTTTAAATCAAATTGAATTCAGACTGTACATATACTTAAATTTTAAATTATTAGTAATATTTTTAAATGGTCTTATATATATATAATTATTATTGATTCTTAGTACAGGGATGATTGTGATTAGATACTGAAAAGCCCCGAGGGGAGTATGTAATAAAATTTATTATTATTATTATTATTATATTGAAATAATAAATCTTGTAGTTGTTTGTATTGCTCCTTCATACGTTGATCCAGAACTGATTCAAAAGAGCCGGGTTCGGTGCGTGGTGACGACGCCATTTTGGATTTGTCAGTTTCAAAACCTACATCTCCATCTTCTGGTGAATCAGTTTTCTTTTTAGAGCTTTTACTCTTTGGAGGCATCCTTAGTGAGTTATTGAAAAGTTTTGACCTAGAAGCGCATTTCAGATCAAGTTTTAGACCATATTAAGACAAGAAACTAGACCAGCGACGGCAGACCACGCTACTCCACGCTACGCCAAAAGCGCTTGTGGGGATCCTTATCAAAAGCTTTGCTAAAATCCAGCACTGCTGCATGGACAGTCTTCAAGTAAACTAAGTTTGTACAATTTTTGATGTCTCCAAGACATACCGTACACAAGTAGTGAGCGGGCGGAATACTCGACTCTAGCTCAGAATAGTTCCGAGATAACATCTGAACTTTATCCCCGTAAATTCTGTCAGTGAGTTTAAATATTAAAGAGTAACAAATAAAGTATGATAGGCAACTAGTTCCTGTAAAAACTAGCCTGGTTTCTCATTGATTTTAAATGGTGTTTGTTCTTGAGAGTTTTAGTTTAAAGAATTTCAATGTGTTTTCAAAGTTTACGCGGAATCGAACCGGTAAACAGCTTTGCTTGTCACTGAAAATACGCAAATAAATGAATAATATTGAATTTTAATCAGATGACGTCACGGACACGGTGTGTTGACCGCGCGCCCAGCCGTTAGTGGGGGGAGGCTTTGGAGAAACGACACCCCAACGGCTGAAACCGAGCCTATAAACTAGCTAGTTGAAAATGAAATTGAAATCGTATCCAGCGTAATTATTCGATATGGATATGGATATGGTGGCACTTCGGGGGTGGCACATCGAATTTCAGAAAGTGCATGAATAAGTATGCTACCTTTAGTAACTCAAGAGGCGTCACCACAGGCAGCCCAATCTATAGGTGGTGAGCCGAGGTGGATGAAAAACTCTTAAAAACGGCTTAGTATATAACGTGTTACAAGATAAAGTGATACGGAGATACCAAGATACAGTGAGTGATACAATGATACGGTAATAGGAAGATCTCAAATTTCATTTTTTAAGCGGACGCTAAATACAGGTTTTACTATAGCGATACTTACTGTGACGTCACAGGCCAGTCACGCCACATTTGTTGCTTTCTGTGGTTGGCAGAAACGAAGCGTGAACCCAGTCTTCTTGTTCTTCCAAAATGCAAGCAAGCCCTTTCATCGAAGCTTATATGCTCTTACCTTATAAGTCTTATAAAAGAATTAAGATTTGGAAGCAGAATTGCGACGTTAGATGTATGTATTTTGTGAGGCCCAAATCGCTAGTTGCCATACAAGTCATACAAACACGCGGGGTGTTTTGCCAACCACATTATATATGCAAATATATAAATGACGTCTGTGTTTCCAAACAGTAAGTATCGCTATTAAGCGTAGGCTCGGTTTCCAGCCGTGGAAGTTTCGGTGAGCCCGCGATCCTCTCCCCACTCACGGCTGGGCGCGCGAGCTGAGACATTGTCGGTTTTTAGCCAATCAAAAACTTGCCACTAAATTCCTGTCGCTGAATGTATTTGTATAATATACATTGTAAACTTTTGAAAGGCGGACCAAAGACTTTCGATTGCTGTTCCAAAATGCGTTTAAATTTGCTCTGGAAAAGTTTGGCTTCGAATAATTCAAGGATTCACACAAGGAAGCAGTAATGAAGAGAGTTAGTTTTGGGTGAAGACACTTTGTCAGTAAACGCTCCGGCTCTGGAAAGTCACTTGGGAAACAGTCACTTGTATAGTTGTACCAAGCTCGAAGGTAGCGAAGCTATTAAAGCCCGGAATCTATGTTCAGTCATTTCTCATTTAACTTTGCCTATGCAAGACCAGGTAGCCATTCTTACTTTAAAGAAAATTAGTGCTGCCTTTATCGGATAAGAAAAGACGGACGGCTCTATACATAGGACTTGAAGAATTGTAAAACTCGTTTGAGAGTAAAACGCGTAAACGTGGCCTGAGTCAGAGTCAGACGTGACTTCCTGTCTTATAACTCTTTTAATATGCACTGTAAATTCAAAAGAGCTGATTTGACCCCAAAAATGGGGCCAAAACGGTGAGTAAAATTTGGCACATACTTTAGAGCTGTTTTGGCCCCATTTTGATGGTGCTAATTTAGCCCTAAAATTTGGGGCTGAATTGACTCTTATTCAGGGCTGAATGGATTCTTTGTTAGGGGTTGAATCGACTCCCTGAAGTGCTGATTTGGAAAAAACTGGGGTCGATTTGATTTTTCAGGGGGCTGAAATAGCCCTAGAAATTGGCTGTTTTGGTACCCAATTCATGAGGTATTTTAGCTCTACATTAGGGGTTATGGCCTTAATGAGGTGCCAAATAGACCCACCCTAAGTACTGATTTGGAAAAAGCGGGGGTCAATTTGATTATTCAGGGGGCTGAAATAGCCCTAGAAATTGGCTGTTTTGGTACCCAATTTAGGAGGTACTTGTATTTTAGCCCTACATCAGGGATTGATATGGCCCTTAATTAGAGATCAAATAGACCCACCATAAGTACTGATTTGGAAACAAAAATTGGGTCAATTTGATTATTCATGGAGCTGAAATAGCCCTAGAAATTGGCTGTTTTGGTACCCAATTTAGGAGGTACTTGTATTTTAGCCCTACATCAGGGATTGATATGGCCCTTAATTAGAGATCAAATAGACCCACCATAAGTACTGATTTGGAAACAAAAATTGGGTCAATTTGATTATTCATGGAGCTGAAATACATGTAGCTTCACAAATTAGCTATTTTGGTACCCATTTCAGGAGCTATTTTGGACCTAGCATATCATAAGGGCTGATTGGACCCAAACAAAATGGATATATTGAATGCATTTAATGCACTTTTCTGAATTCAGAAATGATTCACATCAGTGTCAGTTGTATGTCACCCAGACTGATATTTACAAATTAAGATAACAAAGTTGGTAAGCTTTGTAATTATTCATATTTAATTGTATCAATAACTTCTTTTACATTTGAAATTATCAATATAATATTCAAATAAATAACAGACAGTATTCAATTATAAATTGTCAATAGAACAGAGACTAATGTATTTCTTAAAGTATGAAATTGTCAATATAACATTTTACAACAACCACCAACTTTCTCGCAATCCGATTTGCTTATTTTCATATGCAATATTTTGAGTGACAACAGAAGCTGACATCATTTGTCAAGGAATACGCGTGCGGCTTTCGTTTGAAGCTAAAAGTGTTTTGTTATTGTAAAATTGACTATTTAGTTTGTTGTTGTTGTAAAAAAAAAGACGCCTCGTGGATTCACAGCTATTTTGACCATGTTATGACAAAAATGATTGTCAATATTAGGACAGACACATAAAAAAACTAACTTCAATATGTTAATTTAAATACAGTAAATAACAGAGGCTTATATACATAATTCAATTTAGAGGCCCGGTTAGGGGAGGTAGTGCGGTTTATCCCTGTTTTTCAGGATAGTTATCCCTTATCCCTGAGATGCAGATGGCTGTTTTTGATTATCTCTTATCCCAATGGACTTTGGTTATCCCTTATCCCTACTGTTTTGAATTCTGGTTTGTTATTCCCTTATCCCAGTATTATTTTGCTAGTTATCCCTTAATAACTCCATTTTTTTTTTAATCTGATCATAAAAAGTGAACAATGTTTGCTCTCAAATGATTATTACATGCATGCCTAAGTCTGTTTCTGCATCTGCCTCCAGTAAATTGTACACTAGATGTCATTTATGCACCAATTTTCCAATCGATAGGGCTCATTTGAATTTCCTGTGTGCCACCATCTTGGATCTCATGACATCACAGTGTTGCCTTATTGTCAGAAAACAATAGCACTTTTGTTGTGTAACAATAGGGACAACACTGTGATGTCATGTGATCCAAGATGCCGATGCACAGAAAATTCAAATGAGTGTTATTGTCAGGAAAATCGGTGCATAAATGACATCTACATTGTATAGAGTTCTCCTAAAGCATCTAGGCGACCGGCGATTTTCTCAGTGTACTCTACTTGACCACATCAGCTACAAGTTTTCTTTTTACTTATATACCACTCTTAACAGTAGAAGTCTGGATTTGAAATAAATTCCCCCAAGGTACTCATTTTTTTCTCCCCCCAACCATACGTGTTGGGAGAACCTGCATCTACATGTACATGTAGTGTACACTTGACTGAAGATGAACACAGCAATGTATTTAGGCATCTACAGTATAAACAAACACTTGAGAACAAACATTGTTTTCAGCTAAGCTTCCCTAATTTATTTTACGAGGACCCATGCGATTACTTGTTAATAATATAGAGGGCAAACATTTTTGACAATAGTGAAATAAATTGTTATGTGCATTCTATCACATGGGAAAACTGGGTTAGTGTTGATTGTCAAACAACATGAGCACAAGGCACAATTTTTACTCTTCAAGAAACTCACTTCTGTCACTTATTACTCGGGCAAGGCCAAAGTGACCGTGAGTTTTGCAAAATGCTGTAGGAAAGCGGCCATGAATCTTTTCGAGTCCCAGTCGTTTAATCAACCATTTTGAAAGTTTCAGCCTCACAAACTAAGTAGAGTTCACACACACTAACACTAAACCTGTAACATAAACCTAACCCTAACCATCAATAAATAAGTTCCCAGGTAAACAACGAGGTCTCACCCACATAGAGCTAGGGTTCACAGGTAAACAACGAGTTATCACTGGCCTAAGGCTAGGATGTATAGGCAAATGATGAGTTTTTTTTAACCCAAAAAAATAGAGGGGGAAAATATTCCAGAAAATGTTGTAAGCATAATTTTGAGAAATACCGTAACTGGACACTCTGGTATTTAAAAAAAAATTTTTTCCTAAAATGGCCTAGTTTATGCTTTTATAAGTCTTATCTGTGGTCTTCTCCCACGTGTATTCAGCCAACCTGCAGCAGTATTGTTGCTTTCCATATTGTACATGTATGCCTCAGTGCCAATCTTTGCTTTTCTGGCATACACGTTTGCTGAAAAAAAAGGAAGAGTACATGTACAACATTACTGTTCGCAGTGTTCTAGCCACTTAATTTACATTATTTGTGGAATTAAAGTCATTGTTTTTGATTCTCAAGTTGTCTGTGTGCCCATTAGAAGCCCCACTAACAATAAAAGTATCTAATGTTATTTTAATTAAGAAATTAAAATCGAAGCAATTGCAGAATACCCCCCGCTCAAGTAGGTTAAGTGGAGACGACAACATGTCAATGCGTTAGTCCATATATGGTTCTCTCTCTTGAGAGATATGTCTGGATGTGAATGATCCTCGTAGAACGAAGCAACATGTACATGTATGATGTTAATACGTCAATGCGTTGGAGTGATACAATGTATATCTGGATGTGAGTGAGTCTCTCTGTTCACAGTAGTAGAACGAATCAACATTGTATGATGTCAATGCATTGACACGTTGGCATCAACACCTAATGTACTTCAGCGGTGGGGGGGAGGCAATCTGCAATCTAGCCCAAAAATCAAAATTTTAAGGATTACTCTCTGGTTTCTTAGTCATGAAAATGATAAACCTTTTTTTCTAAATAAATAAAGAATTACTGACAAACAACCTATTGACAAATGTAAACAAGCAGGTAATATTAACACACACTACATGTATATACTGTACATGTAGCTATTACATATCAGGACTGAGCATGAAGCCAAGCATATTATTTTGTAATCAATGCTTCCCAACTTAAGTCCTCAAAGGAGTCCTGCCTACAAAATTGGGTCTTCAACATTTACTGTACCTGTTCATCAAAAAAAAACAGACCATGCGAAAACCTACAGAGGTGCATCAGTTGACAGATAAAAAATAACCTTGAATTTGCAATGGCACCACGGGGCTGATCTTAGCCAGGACCTGGCTAAATTAGAGACAGACTACGCAGCAATTTAGGAAGCGAGTTAGGAAGCGAGTTAGGAAGGCGAGTTAGGAAGGCGAGTTAGGAAGGCGAGTTAGGAAGGCGAGTTAGGAAGGCGAGATAGGAAGGCGAGTTAGGAATCGAGTTAGGAATCGAGTTAGGTTCAATGAGAAAGCATAATCGCGGGTGTCTCTCGCAAATAAAATCGCACGCGCATCATTTTAAAGGAAAGTATAGTTAACAAATAAAGAAGCCTTAGCCATGTTTTATACTATCATAAAACACGATGGGCATTTGAGAACATGAGAAATGTTAAAGCACAAGCCGAAGGCGCGTGCTTTAAACATTTCTAGAGTGTTCTCAAATGACCAGAGTGTTTTATGATAGTATAAAACATGGATTTAAGGCTTCTTTATCTGTTTTATAATATAGATTTACGCACGCGATGAAAGGAAACCGCCAGTTGAAAACTATATAACACAGCTAACCATGTTATATACTCTGATAAAACATGGCTTCTTAGCCAATCAGAGCGCGCGTACTATCGTATCTATATTATAAAAACCTATATATCACTGGAAAGGTTATATAATGTAGAATGCGCTGAAATGTTTTTTTTTGCACAAATATTACATTTTCAGTAAATGCTAAGGCAACAAACGCAAAAAAGACGAGTCTCACAGAAGTGAATGTATGTCCCTCCGCGTTCGCGCCTACGGACGATTCCGCTGCATAATGTCAATCAGCACATCATGGCCTGTCAAAGTGTGTGAGCGTTTTTTAATATTTTACTTTGTTCAAATGCAATTCTTCTTCAAAGTTTCAATCGAAATAGTTTCCGTGTTTCATCACAGCAAGTACTCATAAGAAAAATAATTAAAATATCGCTAAACGCTCACATGCACGCTTTGGTTCATATGTAGCTCCTCTAACACTAGGCCAAGTTTCATCAAGATCTGGCAAGTCTTCATACCCTATAAATTCACCCAAAGACAGTGAATACGCATAAAAATCTATCGGCGTTTTTGGCTTCTGAAGGTTAGGAAACACATCACACCTCATCAAAGCAAACGTCAACACTTAAACCAACCAGCCAATTATATGTAAGGATCCCCAGAGCTTATGAATTCGCGGGAAATTAGTACGTGGCTCAAATTGCATAAGAAACATACGTACTAGTGTCGTGTCACAAACATTCAAAAGAGCGTTGTGTTATGGCCAAAACTAGAGATAATGCGCAAAAGGGGAAAAAGAAAGGTAAATCAACGGGTTGTACCAAGAAGGGAGAGGGCCGGATATCGAAAACTAAATCGCGTCGAAAGGCAACGCCGCAAACAAGAGCGAAGGGAAAAGCGAGTGGCAGGCAACCTCGTGCTCCGAACGTTGATGTTGATCCTAAACCTGCTATGTTAGCTGCGATGATTCCTTCAGTTCCGCAAAATCGACCGGCTGAACTTCGCTCAAGTTCACGATTTAGAACTCCTGGATTGACCACGGCCCAGGTTGGAAACTGCGAGTCACCCAAGACATCAGTTAGAATCGGAGTCGGATGCGGACTCGCTGCGTCACTCTCTGAATCTTCCGTCTCTTTTCTTGTACCTGGCAAAAGTTTAAGCCTACTAGCTGAGCAGCTTTCCGTCGGAGTTGTAGCAGTACTAATAGAACTCGAAGTGAGATTCATCGAACATGAAGGCTGTTCGAACCACGAGCCTTTGTCGCTTTCCGCGAGCATCAGATGATTCTATTGTGAAGCTTACAGCAAAATACTTATATGATATAACTATTATCTTTAATGATTGTACGTTGTGATTAGATATATATTTATGTATCTCCTATGTACCAATACTGGTGTCTTGGAATAAAGTTTAATTTTTTTATCTCTCTTCTCCGTATTGAAACTTTGCTCCTTCTCGAGCTCATTCTCTTGAATCTTCTTGGGGCCTGTCTTCTATTTTTACCTGTTATCCAAGGATTATTCTTTTCTCTTCTGGACATATCCACGATCGATATACCGGTAAATGAAACGCTATAAAATCACTGAACTCACGAGTCACGGCTCACTGTGAGTCTGAAGGCTCCGGATGTAGTTTCCCGCAAAAATTCAGCGTGGTGCCTGTGGCACGTAATGAGATCAGGGATTTATCACGCCTAAGTGATTTATTTAATTTCCTTCAAATTACGTTTTTTTCTAATATCTCGCAAACTTTTGCATGTTTAAAAAAATTTTTTTCGGAAAGATGAAGATCAATCCATCAATTTCAAAAGAACAAGAGCCCATCTGGGCTTTCACTCGGGCCACATGAGATTGAAGATGAAATACACTTTCATTTGAAATCCTCTTAGTAATAACCAAAGGGAAGAATTATTAGCAGTCTTTAGGAGTGGCCGGTAGCGCGGTGACTTTCATTCTCTGCTCCCCTAGTATATATATACATGTATGTAATTTAATATTTTTGTTTTCTCGTATGTAAATTAAAGTAGTTGATCTTTTATTGAAAACACTACTTATTCATGTGTGTATGTATGTTCAGACTACTATCGTGCAGCTAGCTAGAGTCTTGAGATATCTGTCAGCAACTCCTACCTCGCAGCTAGTTAATAAATTAGTACTGTTCAGACCAAATTCTGGTATGCGTAATCTGAGCACTTTAGATATTTAGTTTGTTGACCCAGTACCATATGTGCCACGACTTACATTAGCTAGCCTAGTAACTTAGTAGGTTTTACTTTTTGTTTTTCCCTCTTCTGGTTTGTTTCTATCTCTAAAGAGGGCATGAATGGGGTTAACTGACTACTGACAAACAGCCTTAAAAATAACTGACAACTGACAAATGACGATTTTTTTACTGACAACTGACAACCGAAAAATAACTGACAACTGACAAATTTGGTTTTTGTGGGTCAAACATTGTAAATTTTCTCTAGTAATGATTAACTAGGGCTAACTGACAACTGACAAATGGCCAAAATTTTAACTGACAACTGACATGTAGACCCCCCCCCCCCCCCCCCCCCATTCAGACCCTCTCTAAAAGATAGAAATTTGGTCTATAACTGCCCTTGGCGCAAGTGTTTCGTAATCGCAAATAATTGACCGCCAAAGTGCTCAATTGAAATTTCAACCAAAATATTAAAACTGTGCGAAAAACTGCTACTGACTGGTGTTTGGCGATCCTCGTTATCCATGATGGCTCAATTGACGTACAATACACCCGGTAGTTGTCGTGGTAAGAGAAATTACCTTGGAGCGAGTAGTGAACGTGGTCGTAGCGAGAGCTAGAAGTCGGCTAGATCGGATGATAACACTGACTTGACATTTGTGTACATTTCAAAACCTTAAAATAACTAAAATCTGTCATCGATGGGCTTTTAGCGCGCTAGATTCTATTCAAGCTACCTCGCTAGGTAGCTTGGAACTTCAAAGTATTCCACCGACCACTAGCTAGCTAATCACCAGAGCAGAAAAACTGTTCAGACTAAAGAAGCTCGCTACCTCCTGTGGTCAGCTAGCTAGATTTACTAGCCTGAACACGGCCACACGTTTACAATTTAGTCTGCAGGTCCGATAAAACTGCAGGTTCCAGTCGTAAACAGTCCGAGTTTGACCAAAGTGAAACGATCGAGCTGCTCGCGTCCGTAGATATATATTTCTTCGTTTGCACTTTTGACATGATATAATTCTTCAAATGGCACCATTGTTTTATTTCTTATGTTTAATAATACAGTTCTCAGCTGTAAAAAAAAATAGAACATTCTATGGAAGATTTCTTGTCCTAAAGTTTGGAAACGTAACACATGCATTTGACGCTAGAAAGTTCAGTACTCGCGGAAGTACGCAAGGTCAATTTACTAGTGGCAGTTTACTAGTTTGCACTATCGGCTGTTATGGAATGGAAACATACTTTCACAGCTTAATATGTATGTCGATTGGTCAGAAGGATATCTTGTTTAAATGCTACGGTCCTTTCGGCATCAGGAAATTTTTAAACGGGAGTTTTCGTACAGTATTTCAAGCTATGCTGTAGTGCGAGTTCAGTTACGCCACAAATGTCGGTGAAACTAATACCGTGTTCATTATTATCGGTTTTCTCTATGGGTTCTCATGTATTCAATAATTACTTCTGGAGCTGCATATTTATGTCGATTGGTCACAATGATTTCCTCTTTCAGTTTTTCCCTTTAGTTTGGACATTAGGGATATATCCTTGGAGATTTCGTACAGTTTAGCGACCGTTGTGTCGAAAGTAGAAACGTTCGTTTGTCATGAAAGTGCGTAAACAAACTGTCACAAGCGGTTTCATAGCAGCTCGATGTTTGACTCCCATATAGTCGATGATAACTTATATAGCTTCATATGTACGTCGATTTCTCACAAGTATTTCCTCTTTCAGTTTTTCCCGTTAGTTTGGACATTAGGGATTTATTCTTGGAGATTTCGTACAGTTTAGCGACTGTGTGTTGAAAGTAGAAAAGAGCCCATCTGGCCTTTCACTCGGGCCACATGAGATAATTTGAAGATGAAATACACTTTCATTTGAATTTGATTGAAAATAGATCAAAAACTCGGGGAAATGTCCGGCTAAAACTGTATGAATAAATGTGAAATGAAACATAAATTTCATAGCAAGAAAAACATGTAATTCCTAATTAGAAAGCTCTTCTAAGTCCGCTTCTCAAATTCACAGACTGTTTTACAAAAAACATTTGGGCTTATCGACACAAGAGTTCAGTTGACCTTTCAAATAATTTATTCTGAGGTACGCATACTCTAAATCACAGAGCTGTTAAATAAAGCGATAATTAGAAGAAAAAGTACATTAACAGACAAACTGAGAGGAAATGTATTCAAATCTAAAAGAGTTTACTTACAGTACTTACGTAACTGAATCTTTCGTTTTGGTTCTTTTGTTAGTCTTGTTGAAAGCATTCCACCTTCGTGCACATATGCACTGAATCGGAATGAAAGTCGAAGCCTACCTCGAACTTAACTTTCAGCTAACCTGTTTCCTTTCATTCCACAATGAATAATAATCTCATAAAGTAAGCCCGTAGCTTTCAATAAATTTGCCAGTGTCTGAATGAAACAGCTAGATCTTTTCCAATTTCTCTCACGAGTCACGGCAGAAGACAGTCTCAAAGAACTTGAATTTTGAACCTCTTCACAGTAACGTAATTTAACGTCTCCGATCAATTCCTCTCTCTTTGCTGGCAGTTCATGCTTCTTGTTCGTGTAGTTGCCCCACTGAGCCGTAACCACAAAACGAGCACAGCATTTCAGTTGGCATACACTGCGTACATCTGCTTAACTAATTAGATTTATAAAAATCTTAGCGGATCATGTAAATATTCCGCTTGGCTCAAATATGAGGGTTTCTGCCGTCAAAGTTCATTTTTTGTTTCAGTTTTCCCCTTATTAGCAGACTTGTATAATGTCTCGAGCTCTCCGAATCCAGTAGAAAGACTCTGGTTATTACTCGGGCTGCCTGTGGCAGCACCGAGTCTTAAAATGCAATTTTTTTTTGTTGGGTGTCGCAAAATGTCTGCGCATGCGTTAAAGGTCAAGTTCACCACCAATCAGATCGCACTGTGCTGGTCACGTAACACTCGCCAGGTTAATTTCTGTACAGAATTTAATACAGTAATAAGTCAGAGTCAGTATAATCAAGATGGCGGACTTGACGGACGGCTGTACATAGGCTAGTTTGAGGTACGTTTGGTAGGTTTTATGCCATATTTCATTTTACTTTCGGTCATAGTACATACCAGCGCAAACACCGTGATCGGTAGTCCAACACTAAAATATTTTGACCGTGTTTTTGGCGGGTTTACCGATCTCGTATCAAGACTTGTGTACGTTATACTATACAAGTATACTGAATAGCTGATTTATAGCGAAATATAGCGATTTACTAGCAAATATATATACTGTGGTTGAGCAGTTATAGCTTACTCTGGTTAGCTCAGTTGGTAGAGCACGGTCTAGAGTGCGGGAGGTCGGGGGTTCGAACCTGGCCGCGTCCTTGGGCAAGGACGTTTATAAGCCGTTGGCCTGGTCTCCTTCTACTTCTAATCAGTATTTGAAGGGGACGTGAAAGAACCTGTTGTACTACTCGAAAAAGAGAAGGGGATTGTCACCCGGTACAGCAGCCTGGCCATTGCACTAACCACACACTCAACATTGTAAACTGCGTGGCTGCCATTGGCGCCGTAAAAGCAGTCCGAAACTGATTCACTGACGGGATATGTCAGTAAAATGTAAAGCGCCATGAGACTGTGGTGATATGGCGCTATATAAATATGGCCTATTATTATTATTACTCTACTCTATCGAAGTCTGAAAACAGCTGAATTCCTGAACTGTGAGAGGAACGTTATAAACAGTACACACGAAGCCAGAAATATACACATTCCGCACAGAATTATGATGAGACAAGCACTATTCAACTCTGAAGGTAAACTTAAGTTTAAATTAAAGATCTACTTTGGTCTTTTATTGTGGATTAATGTGTATGATTGTAATGTGAGTAATCTGTACAGGGTGTACATGCTCATATATTCTAGTATTCTGTACGTTGTGTTTTTTAACAGCGATTATCTGTTTGAATTTGACGAAGCTTTGCCTGGGAAGAATCTTAATCTTATGGGAAATGCAACTTGTATATATCTTAAATACCAACAAAACATCCGGATCGGAAGCTGAAGAAATGGTAAACATAATTTATATGAACACAAAGTGGATAAACAGCTTAAAGAAGATTGTAGATCTCGCTACGCGAAATTCATTGCTAGTACTAGTTGTACTGAGAAATTTAAAAGGAGAAAACATGTCAGATCGGAGGCTGAAGAAATGGTAAACATAAATGTATATGAACACAAAGTGGTCAATCAGCTTAAAGAGGACTGTAGATCTCGCTATGCTAAATTCATTGCTAGTACTAGTTGTACTCAGAAATGTAAAAGGAGAAAACATGTCAGGTCACGTGAACCAAGTCGTCTGCCACTGAAAGATCTGAAGCGTGTTTTTCACAAAAGTAGAAAGTTCAGGAAACCTGTTCGCGTGTACATAGCAAAACACTATCCAAAGTCATCGAATATTCACCAATACACCAAGGTTTGTAAACTTAATAGGAAGGAGAGTTTTAATAATTATTTCTTGAGCTCTCATCAGAGAATTTCGAGAATGAAGCAATCAAAACACAACAAGTTTAAGTTGAAAGGCACAAAGGTTTTTATGAAGACAAAGCATACAAAATCGAATAAGCAGAAACTAGTCAGTTATGTTATGTTTAAACAAAAGTTAAAATCTTGCATTGAAATGCATCATTGCACTAGGAATACAATACTCTATATTTACAAAAGTAAAAACCACAAGAAAAAGTATCGTAGAATTGTATTATGCCATGACATTGAAATCGAACCCAGACCTGTTCTTATACACCCAGATATGACTGTTGTAGCACTTTATTGTCAAGGGAATGTTTCAGTGTTTGATTATTATACTGGCTATAAGATTGATGCAGGTAATTTGGTCAGAAATGTAGAGGGTGAAGCTTCTAGTAATAGCAGTTTACAAGTAGCTGTTTACAAGAATCTTAATCACAGAGTGAATTATTGTCACTTCTGTCTTTCTAGAGATGTAGAAAAAAAACCAGGTCCTCATATTAATCCTAGTAAGACAATTCATGCATCTTACTGCCAAGGTAATGTGTCAGTATTTGGCTTGAATGCAGGACAACAGTGTGTTGCAATGAGTTTATGTGCTCTTATCTACAACAATAGATATTCAATCATCTCGTCGAAAGACTTAGATCAGGTTATGAATATTGGTAATGAATTATATTCTAACTTATTGAGATTATCTCATCAGTCATATTTAATGCTAACAGAATTACCTACTATGGTAACAATGTTTGACTCTAACTATCGACTTCAGTACAGTGAAAGTTATACAGGAAGGTTACATGGTGCTTCTTCAATCCCACACTTTCCATACTGTATGCCATTGGATTGTGCTTTGCATTCTTTAATTCAAGAAACTTTTAATTCCTTTGTTTTAACAATAGGATCTGTGGCTGTTGGTATTTATTGTACTTTAGATGGTAAATTTAAAATATTTGACTCCCATGGTAGAGATTCATTTGGCATGATTCATAGCCAAGGAACATGTGTACTGTTGGAAGTGCAAACTTTAAATGATTTAAAGGAATATTTCCAATTGCTATATACAAATGGTGTTTTATTTGAGCTTAAAGGTGTACATGTTGAAGTTATAGCAAATGAATGTGTTTCAAGTGCTACTGAACAACATATTGCATCAACTGACCAAAATGTTAATATAGACAATGGGAACATACATGTTGGACAGATTCAACAGTGTTGTGCCATATCATTTTACTCAATATGTTTTGCTATCATCAAGCCATGTGGTTACTGGAATTCCGTTACATTAGATGCTATTTTTGAGCATGCCAATCTATTTTACAATGAATTGGTAAATAATGATGTAAATGAATTGCCATTTAGCACACTTAAAGTATATGATGCTCATATAAGTGTAGAATATAGGTCAAAGTACCAGGGAATACTGTCACATAATTCTGCTTCTAATTTATTTCTTCAAAGATTAATTGTAGAAAATACCAATGAGACAATAACTGGCTTTTTCCTTTGCTTCTCAGACTGTTGCATAAGTTGTGTGCTGAGCAAAAAAAACAATGGCTTTAAGTATTTCATCATAGCGTATGATGGCAGTCAAAAGATTAACAAGCATGACTTGGTGTGTGATGCTGACTCTCTTATTCAAACTCTTTTCAATATTGTAACAAACAGACCTAACTGTACTGAAAAAGCATATACCATTACTTTTTTATCATGTTTCTGTCAGCTGACAAATACTGAACGGATTAAGATTATGAGGAAGCATAAGTCAAGAAAACAAAAAAAAGGAATAATTACAAAAAAAGAGTGCTGTTATACACAGATGGAACCTCCAAAGAAAAAGGTGATGCTAGAAAATAAAAGAGAGATATACAGATCAATGGATCCAACAGAAAAGGATAAATTACTTGAATCTTATGCTGAACAATACAGATCAATGGACCCAGCAGAAAAAGATAAATTACTTGAAAGTTATGCAAAACAATACAGATCAATGGACTCAGCAGAAAAGGATAAATTACTTGAAACTTATGGTGAGCAATACAGATCAATGGACTCAGCAGAAAAGGATAAATTACTTGAAATTTATGCAGAAAAATACAGATCAATGGACTCAGCAGAAAAGGATAAATTACTTGAAACTTATGCTGAGCAATACAGATCAATGGACTCAGTAAAAAAGGATAAATTACTTGCAACCTGTACAGAAAAATACAGATTATGCGATTCCAAAATGAAAGAACAACAAAAAATTGCCAGACAAACCAAAAAGAGCTTTAACTATGGCATAGATCATTACATTTCAAATTTTCAGAAAAAAATAAAGGAGGGTCCATATTATGTATGCTCTGTGTGCCACAGAATACTTTACAGAAAGTCGGTGATTGAGTTGAATAAAAGTAAGTATAAGATTGAGCATGCTTTCACTGATAAAAAGTCATTTGATGACAGACATTACATTTGTAAAACTTGTCATTTAAAGGTGCTGAAAGGAAAAACACCATGCCAAGCAGTATCTAATAAAATGACTGTTGATGAAATACCTCCAGCACTTGCAGTCTTAGAAAAACTTGAACAAATACTTATAGCACAGCGAATTGTTTTTGAGAAAATAATTGTAATGCCAAAAGGCCAACAAAGAAAAATTAAAGGAGCTATTTGCAATGTCCCTGTTGAATGTGAACAGACATGTAATATTTTACCACGTCCTCCTGAAAGATCAGGTATTATCATGTTAAAACTGAAAAGAAAACTGGAATTCAGAGGTCATGTGTACTTTCAAGCAGTGCGTCCTCAATTTATACTCAATGCACTTAACTGGCTTAGAATACACAATTCATTGTACAATTCAATAAGAATAGACATTGACAATATAGACATAAGTCTTACATCTTTACAACAGAGTGAATCTACTTCAGATGTACCAACAGACATTATTTTGAATAATGAGGTAAACCGTGTAGATGATATCGCTGAAAAACAGATTACTATAGATAATGCACATGAAGAGAATGATGATCCTCTAAATGAACACAGAGCACCAACTAATGAGACATGTCTACAATCTGTCTTACCAGATTATCCTGTTACTGTAGACCAAAAGGAAAATGTTTCAAGAGGGACTGAAATATATAATATTGCACCAGGAGAAAACAAACATCCTGTATCATTCATGATGGACAAACAATGTGAAGAGTTAGCATTCCCAGTATTGTTCCCTAAAGGAAGATTTGGTTATAATGCAGAAAGAGAAATTAAGTTGACACCTGTAAAATATTTCAATGCACGACTGTTACATTATAGTGGTAGATTTGCAACCAATCCAGAGTATCTTTTCTTTGCACAGTTCATAATTGAACAAAAGAAAGTGTCAGACAGTATTAATATTGCTCTAAAAAAAAATTAGTGGACACTCACTCACTGTTTCTCAATTAAGATCAAATACCCAAAGCTTACAAAATCTTATTTGTCAAGATCAGGCATATTTATTTTTGAGACAAATTCCAGGGACCCCACCTTACTGGCAAAAGTTTATGAATGAAATAGTTGCCATGGTAAAACAACTTGGTATTCCAACATGGTTTATGACCTTATCATGTGCTGATCTTAGATGGCCTGAGCTCTTTCAGATTATTGCTAGAATAAAAGGCATGCATATGACTAATGAACAAGTTGATGCTTTATCTTACAACGAGAAATGCTCAATGCTAAATCTGAATCCTGTTGTGGTTGCTAAACATTTTCAGTATAGAGTTGAAACATTTTTCACACAGGTTTTACTTAGCAATGCAAATCCAATAGGTAAAATAGTTTATTATGCTCTTCGTATTGAATTTCAAATGAGAGGCTCTCCTCACTTACATGCATTGATATGGACTTCAGACTGTCCAAAATTAACACAAGACAACAAACAAACCTATATAGATTTTATAGATAAGCATGTACAGGCCTACCTACCAAATGAGGAAATTGATCCTCAACTGTATAAGCTGGTTAAAACTTATCAAAAGCACAACCATTCAAAAACCTGTAGAAAATACAAAAATGTTCGATGTAGATTTAACTTTGGTCAGTTTTTCACAAACAGAACAATTGTAGCAGAACCACTTTCTGATGATCTAGATGAAGAAATAAAGGAAAGATCCCTTTACAGACAAAAGGAAATCCTTACTTTAGTAAAGGAAAAAATTGACAATGTGTTGAATCCCAGTAAACCAGATTATGACCCCAATTTAACTGAAGCTGATATTTTAAGTTCTATAGGTATATCAGAAGATCAATATTATTGGGCATTATCAATATCACCTGATTCTGACTATGAATTGCACCTCAAAAGGCCACTAGACAGCTGTTTTATTAACAACTACTTTGTGGCAGGTATAAAAGGATTTGCTGCAAATGTTGACTTGCAACCTGTTTTTAATCATTACAAATGTATAACATATGTATGCTCATATTTCACAAAAGATGAAACTGAATGTTCACAAGCTATCATGAATGCAGCAAAAGAGGCCAAAACTTCAAATATGAATATCAGAGTTGGTTTGAAAAAAATAGGTGCTGCTTTTCTCTCAACAAGAGAAGTTAGTTCACAAGAATGTGTTTACAGATGTATGCCTGAATTGTGGTTACGAAAAATATTTCCAGCGACAGTGTTTGTTAGTACAGATTTACCTGAGAAAAGAATACGAGTTGCAAAGACCCAACACGAACTAGATGAATTAGATGACAATAGTACAGATATATTCAAGTCCAACATAATCGAGCGTTACCCTAATAGACCAAACTCTATGCCTGTAATTGATAAACTTTGTCTAGCTGAGTTTGCTGCCTACTATTACAAAGAGTATAGAAAAGACTATGAACTGACAAATGATACCCAGCCAGAGGTTCTCACTGATGAAGTCATTGAATTACAACATTCTACTGCAAATAACAATTTGCTCCCACATCGAATAAGATTGATGAATACTAATGAGGTCATGAAATGTAGAAAAATAAAAGCTGTTATAAGATACCACACCCCAAACAAGACAAAAGAACCTGAACACTTTTTTCACCATTTGCTGATACTGTATTACCCATGGAGAGTAGAGAATAATCTTGCAGGTACAAATCAATCATATGCATCAACATTTTATGAGCCTGATGTTAGAGCAGTTGTAGAACACAATAGAGCAATATTTGAGCCTGATGCACAGGCTCTTGCAGATGCATTTGAATATCTAAGACAAAACCAAGGTAATATCACACACTCATATGATGCCATCAATGATCAAGAAAATTCTGATTTCTATGCAGATGTACAAGATGACTCCATAGTATTACCTGAAGAATCATTTAATGAACAATTACCTTCAGATCTTGCTTCCACGTTAGAATCTAACCAACAATTGTTATCAGGAATAACAATACACAACCAACCTGCAGAAATCGCTGATGACACACTTCGTGACTCTGTTAGATCCTTAAACAATGAACAACGCTATGCCTATGATAATGTTCTCTCCTGGTGTAGAAATAAAATGAAAAGTATGAATAGCCAAAAACCAGAAAAAGTGAAACCAATCTATCTATTTGTAAGTGGTGGAGCCGGTGCAGGTAAAAGCCACTTGATTAAAGCAATTTACCACACTGCAATAAAAACCTTCAGACATGCTCCTATCAACCCTGAATTGCCTACAGTTCTTTTAATGGCTCCAACAGGTGTAGCAGCTATTAACATTAATGGAACAACAATAAATACTGCTTTAGCAATTCCCAAAGAAACAGGAGATAATGTACCTGCAATGTCAGACCAAAAGAAAACACAGCTAAGACTGTGATTAGCGGAACTCAAACTGATAATAATAGATGAGATTTCCATGGTTGCAAACACTACCTTACTTAACATCCATCAAAGATTAAAAGAAATATTTGGTACCTCTAACTCTGAACTGTTTGCTGGCATAAGCATCATTGTTGTAGGTGATCTATATCAATTGCCCCCAATACGTAGGAAACATGTTTTTGAGGACTACAAAAATGACACTTTCAATCTATGTCATCCATGGCAAGTTTTTACATTAATAGAGCTCACTGAAATTATGAGACAAAAAGATGACAAGGCATTTACTGGACTTTTAAACAGATTCAGGACAGGTTCCCAAAGTGAAGAATATATCCAGTGCATTCAATCTAGATCAATAACACCAACAGATGACAATTATCCATCAGATGCATTACACATATGGGCTGAGAATAAACCTGTTTATGAGTACAATCTTACAAAATTAGAGCAAATACCTTCACCACAGTTCACTCTTAAGGCAATAGATCAGTACCCACAAAATGTCACAAGACAAGACATTGATAGAGTTTTATCAAGAGGAAGATCTGAAACAGGTGGACTTGATTCTGAAATACTTGTCAAACAAAGTGCCAGAATAATGTTGACTACCAACATTGACATTGCAGATAGACTCATTAATGGCCAAATGGGAACTGTAGTTAAAATTAAAATCAATCAAAATAACCAAAAGCCAACTATGGTCTATGTTAAGTTTGATGATGATGAAGCTGGAAGGAAATCTATTGAAAAATGTCCTAACCCTTTTGCCAGAGAAAACAGAGCTGTACCTATCGAACCTGTGTTAACAAGAATAAAAGTAAGACCAGGGAAAGCCTCATCTCCAGAAATACAAAGAAAACAATTTCCATTAACACTAGCATGGGCATGTACTATACACAAAGTACAAGGACTAACATTAAACAATGTTGTTATCAGTTTCAATTTAAATAAGCAAAGAGCATTCAACTATGGACAGATTTATGTTGCATTGAGTCGTTCAACCTCCTTAGCAGGAATTCATATTTTGGGACAAATTCAGAACAAACATATAAAAGCAAATTCTAGAGTTCAAGAAGAATATGAAAGACTGACAACCATTTCATTGATAAGTATGCAGCCAGTACATACATGTATGACCCTACAAAATACACAACAAAATAATTCATCTCTTATTACTATATGCCTTTTGAATATAAGATCTCTCAGAAAGCACAGCATTGACATCAAATTTGATGCAAATATTTTCAATAGTGATGTCATAGCTCTTACAGAAACGCAACTCCTCCCTCATGACAATGATAGAGAAATTAGAAATAATTTGTATCCGTTTACACTGTACAGGCAAGACCATGTTTCTGACAAATACTCCAGTCTAGCAATCTGTATCAACAATAATCTAGAAATCAAAGAGCAAGAATATTTCCCATTGGTTAATGCAGTTAAATTTGTTGTTATTAATACTAAGACCCAACAAACTCAATCATTGCTTCTTCTCTATCGAAAGCACAGCTCAAATATCTTGCAATATATAGCTGGCATAGAATATCTTCTTAAGAGTTATTATATTGATATGGTCCTTGGAGACTTTAATATAAATTACTTAAATGAAAATGATATTAAACCGCTTATATCATTAATGAATTCAATGGAATATAGACAAATTGTACAAAAACCAACTTTTATTTCAGCTGGAAGTTTATTAGACCATATCTATTTAAGGCCAGCAGTCTTTAATATAATCCAGAATAGTGTTGTTAGTGTTTACTATTCTGATCATGATGCTATTAAAATATCAGTTATATTTAAGTAATCATACAAAATATTAAAAATAACATTACATAGCAAGTAACTTTGACATAACCCTAACTATATCATAGTAGACTTAAAGGGAACCTTGACTGAAGAACAATGTTTATTCTAAAGAGTTTGTTATGGATGCCTAAATACATTGTTGTGTTTGTCTACAGTAAAGTGTACATTAGATGTCATTTATGCACCAATATTCCTATCCATAAAACTCATTTGAATTTCCTGCACAGCACCATCTTGGATCTCATGATGTCACAATGCTGCTTCTATTATCATAAAACAATAGCTCTTTTGTTGTGTAAATGAAATCTAGTGTATCACTACAATTTACTGCAGACAAACACATAAACAAACAAAATTCATTTCAGAGCAAATATTGTTTTTAAACCGAGATTCCCTTTTAAGGCTTCGATAAACAAACTTACTGAAGAAAAATAAAACAAACAAGAAATAGCTGAATATAGTTAAAATAATAATATTTTAATCTTGACAACTCAAGTTGTACAAAAAACAACATTTATATCAAGTGGAAGCTTATTACCGTACAGACTCGTAAATAAGCCGCACTTTTCGTTAAAAATCGGGGGTAAGGCTTATCTACGAGAACACCTAGAAAGGAGACTCAACATTAACATATATTTACATAACATGTGAACCTGTATTACAATCGGGTTCAAATCGGATCCGATCGTGTAATATAACAATTTAGGCATAATCATTGAAAAAAAACCACGCAATTTGAAAGAATTAAAGCAAAAGCTCTTCTAAGACCTACCTTAGACCTAATATAGTAGAATTTCGTGAATATTTAAACGTGATCAAGCTTATTATAAACACGATGATTCGCAGCGCTTGTCAAAGCAGGCATCTAAACAACCAGGCATCCTTTCGAAATTTTACACGTGGGAGATTGGCACTAGTTAATGAAAATCCAAGATGGCGGACCTCAGACCTACTCGTGTAAGTATACTTTCGCTAGAAAACCTTTCTTGCTCTAGCGATTAAAGGAAAGCGGTTCCTTGGAATTGTTGTTAGTTAATGGGGGAATAAAAGCGGAAGAATTCTAGAGTGATTTAAAGACTACAGGATAAAATATACACAAGAAATGACAAGGCAAGTTAATTGAACCATATGATATTCGATCGAAATATTAAAGTTGCGATTATGTATTTATGACAATCTTATGAAGTTTTGCTTCAAGTATGAGCGTTTATGAACTCCAACAAAACAATATTCTTTTTTTGAAGAAGTTTGGCATCAAGTATAAGCGTTTATGAAGTCGGACAAAAGATTTTCTAATTATGTTTTGTATTTTTCAAAAAATGTTTTTCCTAAACTTGGGGTTTGGCTTATCTACGGGTGCAGCTTATACACGGGTCTTTACGATAATTCATTTTTATATATAAAAAAAACAGTTCAAAGGTTTCCATATTAAAGTCTGTAGTTTAAAGTTGTAAAAAGAATAAGAATTGTTTTTTGAATGAATAAGAAAATCAAGCTAGACCAAGGATATTTATTCAGTCATGTAGATGTTGTTGTGTACTTACAATAGTAACACAGCTATTTGATATTTATGTTCTTACATTTCATAGTCATGACATGCTCTTATTTAGTTAATTATGATCATAATAGTGCATATATTGCACTATCCATACGGTGCACACTGCACCCAGAATGTATGGGTGCTGAAGAATTACATCATATATGGCCTACATGTAGGTATGTGGTAAATGAACCTTTTAAACAGATCGAGGTATAATTAGTGATGATGTGGGTGGGAAATACCGTATAATTGACTTCACATGCACGTCATACAACTTTACCATAGTCTGATGTAATGTATTATTGTTTTGTTATTTTCTCAAATTTTTATTCTGTTCTCCTTTACAGATTACTCAAATCCAAATAAAGACTGCGTATAAAACAGCTTGAGTCTTCTCTGCAAGAGATAATGACATACTATAGTATGAAAACTTCAAGGAAATACATGTAACGGATACGCCTACCCACACATTGATCAAATATGGTGTGTCAAGAAGCACATTACATGCAACTTTGTTATTGAGCTGGACTGAAATCTTCATTGAGGTTACATGTATTAATTAACAGAAAAAGATCACAATATGTCATAACGAACTCTGAATACAAGAAGTGTCTGCTGCTTATGACCTAATAACCAGGAATGGAGTTATGGGCTATCAACAATGATCCACTTGAAAAGAAATGACAATTCATGATCTACTTGGACTAACTTTCCACATGCATGGATTTCAACTACAATGTGCTGTATAAAGTTAATACAAGAACACATGGAATAGACTAAGCTCTCACTGCCAAATAAAGAAAAGAAATGTGACATGCAATCACACTTAGCTATTGCCCAAATGAGTGTGAATGTGCCAGATAACGTTGTTATTGCTCTGTATTGAAAAATGTTTCAATAAGATGTGATAATGCAACACTTGAAGAGCTCACTTTAGCTTAACAACTGCCCCACTTGGACATTTCAATGTACTTCTAATTTTTGAATCAAAAGTAGCAGTTTGTTTACTTTTCATATTTTACGAATAAAAGAATAGCAACTACTTGTTTCATAAATTTTATGTAAAACTATATATATTTTAAATGCCTATAATTCCTGAATTGTCTAAGCAATTATATGGAACCTGAAATTTGCAAAAGTTGCTTTAACTTTATATTTTCAGTTTTTCATAAAAAGAATGTGAGAAATTAATTACCTGAAGACATGATTACCTGGCAAAAAGGAAAGTGTAAGGAATACCCTGGGAAATGGTGCGCTGATGTTTCTAGTCATATTATTGTAAAACGTTCACTTCCGGCATTATCAACATGGAGTTGGGTAGCTTGTTCTTCGGGGCCCGGTTGTTCGAAGCCAGCTAGGTTAAGCGCTAACCCATGGTTGAATCGCTAACCCCGGATTAAACTGTACAGATTGCAATTACAGATTTACCGCATTGACACCAATCGGTCTCCTGTTGTAATTCATACCTTGAGCGGACACCATCAGAAATGTAAAGCGTAGTAAAAAAATCTTAAATGCATAATATCAAATAAAAAATGCCTTGCACAACCAAGGGACCAAACAAAAAGGTGACTCTTAAGGAGGTCGCGCATATCTTGGGACACTAAAAACAGAAGGGTGCGTCATACGAGGACACATGCAAAACATCTCCTGGTGTGTGCTCACCTTAGAAGAGTGTTTGGGTGCATTGATGTATATATATTGGCCCGAGTGGAAGCCCAGATGGGCTCTTGTTCTGTCGTAAAACATGGACCTGACCCAAATTTAGGTTGTATTGCATAATTGCCCACGATGGAATAGATTTCTGACAATGACTATTTGAAATTGATATCTCCTTGTCTCGCCTAGTCTGAGCTTTGAACTTTCTTATCTGAGCGCGCCTGAGGAAATCTAACCTTTGTTTGCGTGACCAGCACAGTGCAATCTGATTGGTTCGAATTTGACCTTTAACGCATGCGCAGAAGCCGTCTGACATGGATTAAAAAATAATAATAATAATAACGACTTGCATTTTAAGACTCGGCGCTGCCATAGGCAGCCCGAGTAATTACAATCTTTTTTTTTTAAAGAAAACATGCCACGAAGGTATACCGTAACCTTAAAGTGCCTATAACCCCAAAAACGTTACGCTTTCAGATCAAACTTAGAAGTATTCTATGCAACTTCCCGAAAAAATTAATGGTTTTAAAGCATTTCTCTTTTTTTTACGGCTTTTCAAAGTTGAGAGCCGTGAACTTTTACCGTCATCTTAGCGACTTGGTGGGGTCTGGGACTAGTTACGTCATAGTAGGGAGCCATGTCACGTGATAAAGGCTTCTCTCATATACGTTTGGTTCGTTCTTTCTTATTTGCGTCGTAAGTTCTGTAATTTTCTGCTGGACTTTTTGACAAAATGTCTTCGTCAGGCTCCGAATCTGAAGACAGTTGTTCATCGGACAATTCCGAGCTAAATTTTATCAACTATGAGCTTGAAGCAGAAGAATCTGCCGGCGAAGAGAGCGGACGGCGCGGATGAGCCACTCGCCGATGAAGATGGGTTATGGGTTATAAGAGTACAGACGGAGACCTCCAGAATCGGTTCAGTGGAAGGCCTCGAAGCAAGGAAAAGCTGGTGAGTTAAACTGTCCAAAATTAAAATAAGTTATCGTAGCCCTTCATGGGCTTCCCGTGGCCGTGGTCTCCCCAAAAAACATTGCAGGATGCCAAAAGAATCCAGTGATCCTTGCAATCGCAACAATCATTAATAAGCCTTTATTTTATACTTGTAAGAATCGCTATAAATGAAGATACGATAAACAGTTTCCTAATATCGTTTTTACAGGAACTAGTTGCCTATCGTATCCTAATATCGTAATTCCTCTTATATTTACCCTTTTCGGAATTTACTTTTTTGATAATATTTTACAGTTCGTGGAAATTCAGTGTGCACCATATTGGCCCTCTCAATTGAGAAACATGCACCAACTATATGTTTTAGCGGGAAACATCCCACAATAGCACATCCTAGATCCAACACTGCATACTAATATGTAAGGAAAGATTTATACCAGGCATTAATAATGCTCAATAATGAACACAGTTCCGTGTTTAGTCTGACCAGGAAAGTGGAAGGTTTATCAGAGTATTTCGATCTATCGTGCATGTTAATTAAAAATAGTAGCTCTCGTAAGCAACCACACTGGGAATCAGGAAAAGGTGCTCATAACTAGTCAGAACTGGAATCAGGATTAGTTGCTCGCTTATGAGAGCTTGCACACACCACACCCATCTCAAGCATGTTAAGGCCTGGTTCATTTAACGGAAAATAGATGTACGTTAAATAATGTTTTCTGGCAGAAATAACAGTTTAAACAAAATCTAATTACACCATAATACTAATATCCACTTCCTTAAATTTGTCGAGTGGATGGTTGTCGTATCACGTGATCGATGACGTCATAATTACATAAAATCGTTTAAGTGAAATGCGGCTGCGACGATAACATATGAATATAAAGTAACCCTGCTAAAACATTACTCCTCCCGCAATGTTTCAGACCACACTTAGAAAACACGACTATCATGTAAAGATAAGGTGATATTGAGGGTGCAAAAAGTCACGTGACCTATTTTGCATATGTTCGCCTTAATTACTCGTTAACGAAACATTGTAGTCATCTTTTCTAAGTTGATTTAGGTAAAGGGCTTCAGCCTTAACTAAACACTTCCACTCATCATCCTAGCTGTTTTAAACTCGGAGCCGCGTTTTTGATTTACTGATTTCGTGTTCTAAGTCACATGACAGACCATGTGACACGTTTCACTACACGCAAACCACTTAAGGTAGTCAAAAATAGCGATATCTATTATCGTAAGAAACTTGGTGTACTTACCACACTCGGCTGTGCTGAAATAAGGAAAACAGTTTTTACCGGAAATTTAACCCCTGAACCAGGCCTTAACCCTTTCACGCCCACATACGGAATTTTCCGTATTTTACTGGTTACTTGATTTGGGAGTTTCAGTCTGACAAAGTTTAAAGAGCTAGGCCCCGAGATTCCCACAAACCATAATGTATAGACAAGTGATCCTAGTGAACTGCATTGGGCATGTCAACAAAGAATAATTCCATCTAAATCCTCCTTTCTTTGCATAAGTTAACTACAGGTTACATTATTTCATTTCAGAAAAAAAGACTAAAATAGCACTTCCAAAAATAATTATTTCTCCTCGGATTCTACATTTTCTCTCAAAAATGCATATTTCACATAACATTTAGAGTTTCATGGTTGCACTAACCTCACTTTCTGTCTCCCAACACCTAAACTTGCCCAGAACCAAGCCATTCTGTCCACAAGCACTTCACAGCAAGCTAAATTCATCCATAATGACCGCAAAGCATGCCGGGAAACCCTAACAAACAGCGACATGGCACTTCCCCATCTTCATTCTTCAAAATATAGAAGAAGTCTAAAGCCATTTCGACCTAATACCTTCATATTGGAATCAATGGCAAGTAAATGTTGTCCAATATTCCAAAAAAGCTATGATAGGTGGCTCCAGACCCCCATTTATAAAGCCCACGCTAAAGTGACAAAAGACGTCCTGGCCCATTCACGAGTGGGAAATGAGGCTCTTTCTCTATCACAATAGCAGACACAGACTCAGTTCTTCGAGAAAGTGCTGATTGAAGCACTCATCAGACTTAATGATGTCCTCCAGCACTCTATAAATGGTGAAAAAGGCTTTAAAAAGCCTGAAATTCTCTGTATTCCTCCAAACAAACTTCCTGCCAGCTCCCTTGTAATCTACAACTGCTTTCAAAATGGCCGTCTAAAAACTTTGAGCCCCCAGTATTATAGGTCAGTTGAAAATTCCATGGAAACAATGACTGTAGTTTACTTAGGGGGGGAGGGTTCTTTTCGGCCTAGAAATAGCTAAAAACTTGGGCCTGAAAGGGTTAACATGCTTGAGATGGGGATACATATATAGTGCGACTGATATCACAGTATACAATACTGTACTACTCAGACTACTGTAACAGCATGAATGTCAGATATAATAAGACTATTGTTGCAAAATGCTAGTGCATATTTATATTTAGTTGACTCATTGCACAGTCTGGGATCATGTCTCTGGAGTGGTTACTTACAAGAGTTTAAAAACAAAGAAAAATTCCAAAGGTGGTGGTACGCGCGGTGGTCACTTATGAGAGTGGCTGGTTACTACAGAGCACAAGAGTGGTCTCTGAGGGGAGCTGGTCACCTACAAGGGCAGTTTCACAAAGGGCTTCAACTGTATCAAACAATTGGTACTAACATATAAACTTCTTTATTTACAGATTTCTATGAGTTGTCTCATACAGAGAGTACATCCAGTTAGTCTACGGTTATCTGGGCAACAATAGAATTCCTCTACTAGCATGTGCATTTAGAGAGTATGTTTACTGGATTGGCTAATTAGCGGTCAAAGAGGCGGTATATATGCAGAGGCGGTCAGTAATAAGGAAGCTAAAGCTGTTGAGATTTGCAAACACAAAGAGCACATAAACAAAGAGGCTGTAATGAAATCTAAAGGCATTCTTAGATGATGTGAAAAAAGTGTATAAACTGTAAACAATTTTTTGTGAAGTTCTTAGGCCCGTGAAGCTTTTGTGTTTATTCAGCCTTTGCAATACTTTATAGTTTGTTTTGAAGTATAAATATACGGCAGTGTTAGATGATCGTTGATTCCCGTCGATGTTCCTAATAAAGAAGAGAACTATTGGAATTGTGAAGCAGTTTATCCCTTGCTAACTTAGTAATCATTGTGAATTATCTAAATAACGGCAAAGTTTACTCTTGTGTAACACTTGTTTATTCAAAACCGTTAAAAAAAGCTTCTAAATAAACTTTTCAATAGACTTGATGCGCTAATACTCGGCAAAGTTTACTCTCGTGTAATACTTGTTTATTCAAAACCGTTCAACACCGCCGTTTGTTTGGATGACTGGTCGCACTTGTAAAATCCGTGAAGTTTATTGTGAACAATAATTATTATTAACAGCGATGGGAAACCTGTGTTGTGACTGCGGACTGAACAATAATTATTATTAACAGCGATGGAAGCCTGTGGTGTGACTGCGGACCGCGGTGGCAGTGTTTCTAATACTTAGTTGGAGTGGACGGGTATTCTATACTTTAGCCAAAATAAGTTATCATAGCCCTTCATGGGCTTCCCGTGGCCGTGGTCTCCCCAAAAAACATTGCAGGATGCCAAAAGAATCCAGTGATCCTTGCAATCGCAACAATCATTAATAAGCCTTTATTTTATACTTGTAAGAATCGCTATAAATGAAGATACGATAAACAGTTTCCTAATATCGTTTTTACAGGAACTAGTTGCCTATCGTATCCTAATATCGTAATTCCTCTTATATTTACCCTTTTCGGAATTTACATTTTTGATATGTTACAGTTCGTGGAAATTCAGTGTGCACCATATTGGCCCTCTCAATTGAGAAACATGCACCAACTATATGTTTTAGCGGGAAACATCCCACAATGGCACATCCTAGATCCAACACTGCATACTAATATGGTCTAATATGTAAGGAAAGATTTATACCAGGCATTAATAATGCTCAATAATGACCAAGGTATGAATTGAAATCAATGAACACAGTTCCGTGTTTAGTCATTTTGATCTATCGTGCATGTTAATTAAAAATAGTAGCTCTCGTAAGCAACCACACTGGGAATCAGGAAAAGGTGCTCATAACTAGTCAGAACTAGAATCAGGAGTAGTTGCTCGCTTATGAGAGCTTGCGCACACCACACCCATGGGGATACATATATAGTGCGACTGATATGACAGTATACAATACTGTACTACTCTACTGTAACAGCATGAATATCAGATATAATAAGACTATTGTTGCAAAATGCTAGTGCATATTTATATTTAGTTGCCTCATTGCACAGTCTGGGATTATGTCTCTGGAGTGGTTACTTACAAGAGTTTAAAAACAAAGAAAAATTCCAAAGGTGGTGGTACGCGCGGTGGTCACTTATGAGAGTGGCTGGTTACTATACAGAGCACAAGAGTGGTCTCTGAGGGGAGCTGGTCACCTACAAGGGCAGTTGCACAAAGGGCTTCAACTGTATCAAACAATTGGTACTAACATATAAATTTCTTTATTTACAGATTTCTATGAGTTCTCTCATCCAGTTAGTCTACGGTTATCTGGGCAACAATAGAATTCCTCTACTAGCATGTGCATATGACACAATCAGGACAAAATTCAATGCTGGGAAAGAAACCTTCACTGGATTTGAAGAAGATGAAGATGAAGTACTTCATAACTTATATAAACTTTAAGGAGAACAACAATGAACAGTCAAACTTTCAGTGCCATTGGCCACTTTTGATATAGGCTTCACTGGTCACATACAAATGATTCAATACATGTACAAGGCTCTGGGGAATAATGTGCAGTGATTAATGAAGTAACAATAATGAATTTAATTATGCCCCAGAACCTTTGTGTGTGAGAAGTGAAGCATATATTGAATGTGGGCTATTAACCAACATGTATGTCCATATTGCCATTCATAACTACCAGTATTATTTTCAATGGTTTATTGCATCACTATTATTTATACATTTTATTTGTACTGTATACATGCAAATTTTATGTTCCAGGGCACGACAAATGAAAAAAAGCAGTGTGCTTGCCGGGTTTAGTAGTCTAAAGCTCTAGGGAGCTGGTCCGAATTAGGAAGCTTTTAAATTGCAAAGTAAATTACCTCAGTCGTACAAAAAGAAGCAAAATGTTACTTGCCCATTCAGGCAACCTGTGAACAGGAATCACTACCCTGACAAGCGAAACTACTAGCCCTGGGCTATTGGAAAGCACTTGCATCGCACCCTGTGTTCCTTTCTATAATTTTACACAAATTTTGAAAATAGGATTATAATATTAATTTAAATGTTTGAGTAGTAAATTGGAAAACAGTAAAATCTGACAAACCCCTTTTACAAGATGGACATGTTTTCAATGCTCTGGCCTAACCTTAAAGGAACTGTGTCATGGTGAGAGACCATTACATTAGATGTCCGGGCCGCACTCATTATCAGAGATTCTCATATGAACTGACGAACCTCGCGCACGTGTGGGATGGTAAAAATCAAAGCAAATATTCAAAAATGACTAATAAACTGTGTAAATATACATTCTTCAAGTAAAATAATGAACATACTTTCAATCCAGCATTGAAGGAGGGGCTTGAACTGTTTTAACCCACCAATCGAACACTGACTCCATACATGCATAATATAGTACCGTGACATAGCCCCTTTAAGCCTCAAATTCAATTGCCCTATTTAATTATGGTGTCACATGATAGACACAGCTGCCATCTTAGCGGGTCAAAACACTCGTCTTTAACAACAGACATACAAAATAAAGCTGTTCTGCCATAGATTGCCTTCCTTCAAATTGGCTAATTTTCCCAATATAATAAGAATGGCGGCTTTCATCTATAAGTTTTGATGTCATGCCAATGAAATAGGGCAATCGATTTCACGGAGCTGCTCACAGGAGTGATTAGCCTATGGAAGTTGACAGTATAATATATTGCTACCTAGATTGTCCATTGATAAAATATCAAATCACTGAGAAGCTGGTAGACATTTCTGGTTCACTCTGTACTTATAAGGGGACGAGGGTTGTTCTTTGGACAATCAACAACACCTTTATGCTCTTTCATAGGTTTACACAATACAATACTTTATTTAACGAGGAGGACATACTTAGCTACAAGCTAGTTTACAGAGTTCCACAAATAAATTCAAAAAAAGAAACACAATATATAATTTAGAGATTAACAATTTAATTAATTTTAATTTAATAGGTTTCTTGCACACTGAGCAATGGGGTTTTGCCTTGGTTTTTGTGGGCCTTACAGCAGGTGGAACTGGAATTTCTGGCCTTACAGCAAGTGGAACTGGAACTTCTGGCACTAAAATACAAAAATAACAATTATTATTAAGTTAGTTATGGGTATATATATATTGGTTTATGGTAAGTAAAGCACTGGTTTCGTTTTAAATACAAACTTACAGTGTAATATACATTTCCAGCTGGTATTTTAATATTTTGTTTAGTCTCGAAAGACTAAACAAGCAGTATACCTTTATATGACATGTCCAACAGTTTGATACATGTAGGTGTATATGCACTGCTTGAGCAAGAGCTAGGTGTTATTGGAGGACAAACACAGAAGGTGTGATTAGCACCATGGATCATAAAAAGACTGGATTGGGCACGCGCTGACGTGTTGGCCGCAACCAAGTGGAAAATCGTGACGTCACATGTAAACAAACATTTTCGTAATTTCTCGGCTCGCGCGATTTCGCTAGTAGCTTGGAAAATAAACGTCAAAGAGGAAAAGATTAAGCCCTGAAGGATGGAGATCGGAGAAAACTTCGAGGGGTGCTCAAACGGCTTGTTTTCGGAAGAGAAAACGCAGCTAATAAAAGGAGAATGAATTTAATACGAAGTTGCCGATAGCTGTCGTTCTAGCAATTCCGAAAGTGAGAGTGAAATATAATAATGTTTAGAGTGCAGAAAGTCTATCATACTAAATGTTGGTTCATGATAAGACATGTAGGAAGCTATATGGAGCTATTAATATCAAACCGCGAAAAAAGCAAAAATTGTCAGAACATCAAACGAAAAACACGAGTATTCTCTCTATTCATTCTATCACGTGACTGTGTACGAACTCGTTTGAAAGGTCCTTGTTGATGAAGTTGGTAAAAGCCGGAGGGTAATAACGATGACATTCGTTATAACCATAACTCCCACAAACAACCGTAGGGTCTAATCATGCAAAATCGGGACCTGGCTAAATCACTGAGAATTGAAATTTAGCGTGTCGTTTTTGTGGATGGAGGAAAACCCGAGAACGCAAAGAAAAATCCTCGGAGCAAGGACAATCGATACCAACAAATTAATAATAATAATAATAATAATAATAATAAAGACTTTATTTATGGTCGATACCAACAAATTAATAATAATAATAATAATAATAATAAAGACTTTATTTATGGAGGGTAACACATAACAGTGCAGAACACTAATAAACTTGTGGACTTAAAAAACTAACCCAGTACAACCACATGATTGCATTCCTCCAAAAGGCCTATAATTGGATTAAAAAAGTGGGAGGTATTCTATAAGTTTCCCACCCACAGTCACACCCCTTCCCCATACTATTTTCCCAGCACATTCAGTGATTTTTAGATTGTGTCCAAAATCTAAGATTTTTCGGGGGGAAATGTCTATTGTTGAGGCCTTTCATTTTGTTCTGAAACCCAAATGGGTATATTTAATAAGTATCCCAAAGGAGAAAGCTTGGTAACATGTTTTTGCTGGGTTTATTGATTTGTGAAGGCAATAATATGTTATACTGTTAGTACACTTTGTATTATGACCTCTGGGTACAGTATATTAAATTAGATGATAATACTTGTGGTTTGTACAAATCATAACTTATATTCCATTCTAGCTAGCTGCATGGATGATATATGCTATTTAAATCTGTATATCAGAAGTGAACTAAGATACACATGAACAGTGAAAACAATAAAACATTTTTTATTGAACTCTCAGACTTACTGTACATAAAATTATAGTTCATGTACTGTACAACATAGTAACCTTGACAATAAACCTATCAAAATTATCTTATAGTCAGATGTAATATAACTGAAAATAAATTATTAGAAATGAAGATTTGGGACTCAGTTAGAATTAGCATAGATGTGAACCATCAAGTTTTATTGAAAATTATCACTCTAGCTCAGACTATTAAACATGCCTAATTTACATAGCAGAAACCTTGCTTATCGACTCTTCTGACATGGTGCAGGACTCGATTGACAGTAATGCTTGCCCACTTGCCCAGGACAACTAAAAAGTTGAACCGGGCAGGTAATTTTTGTACCTGGACAACCAGATCTCAAGGCAACCAGCCTAAAATCTAATGTTGAGCACTGTGCTGGCCATGTTGATAAACTGACTCCCAGCAGGATAAAAAATATTTGTTTTTGCTAGTCTAAAGTTGTTGTGAAACTGCACAATACTTCAGGGCATTAACCAACAAAGATATTTTTAAATAATTGTGCAGTATTTTTTTCCAAAAATAAAACCTTGTTCACATGCTAACTTAGTTCTCTGGGAGACTGCTTGCACTATTGGTTACGAAGTATGTATACAGTGTTACTGTAAATACAACCCTTGTATTATAGCTTAATTTTTGGGGATTTTTTTCATGAGGAGTAAATCTCGAAATTTTAATGCCATCTCTATGGGGGATTATGAAATGTCTTGAGAACTTTTATAATTTCTCATCTCGCCCCTCTTCCTCCATAAATAATGAATGGTCCATATAAAGTTTTGAATCATGGAGTCATGATATGAAAAAACAAACATTCACGGTACCCTGTAAAATCTGCATGTACTGATGTAGACTACTTCTTTTAACACATGCATGTACATGTAATATCAGAACATAAGGAAGAGTTATGAATGTTTGGCAATTAAGTTCCACTGGTTATTATAATTAAGTAAACCATCATTTGATATAGAACTGTGAATACATAACAATAGTTGTAGATAGAAGGTTAATTTCAGATGAAGGAACATTGTGAATAGTAAACTGAATTCAATGGCAGACCACAAGGAGGTAATCTCGATCTGCAGTAGATTCACTGGGGCATCCCTGGTGCCTTAACTTTCTCTCAACCATCTTGACATATGTCTAAGTGGATAAAATTAAGTAACATTTACATTTTGTTCCGCATAACAACCTTGACATAAGCTACACCACTATCCTCAAAAGTCACCAAGTTGGTATATAATTTGCAGCTTCAAATTACAACCCTAACTCGTAAAACTATGTCTAAGCCACAATTTGATGCAAATACAATCAAGTAAAGGAGAATTTGAACAACGACAACGTGAAAAACTAACAAATATTTGTGTCCCAAAATACACAACATTCTTCCAAATTTGGCCCTAAAAAGGCCCGTTTTTGTGATGCGATTTTCTCCAAAACAGAATAAAATGAAAGTAAACAACAACAAGATGGGCTTACCTTGAAGTTTCTCGTGTGGCTTAGGCGGGTTGGAATTGTCGTAAAACAACGGAAAAAGAAATATTGTTACTTAAAAGTGAGAAGAGCACTAAAACACGACCAAAAGAACAGAAGTAAAGGCAAAGAAACAGCGAAAAACCTTTACCTACGCCACTCTTCACGTCACGATTTTCCACTATGATTGAGCCATGTTGAAGTAGAGTATCAGCCAATCAGCAAACCGGAAACACCCCACGTGACCTGTAGTTTCCAATCCAGTCTTTTTATGATCCATGTTAGCACAGACTCGATTTTGTTTGAATATTTTCAGAATTTGAATAGTTTCTTTTGTGCAAAAAAATATTTTATACAAAAACAATTTGAACAAGAAGCTGCACGCAGCTTGAACTCCGGCGTATCTTTTGTAACGCGGATGATCTCATACACCTGCGTGTTTGGCACATTACAACGCACAATCAGATATGAAAGTACGCACACAGTCGATCTCATATAAAACTCCACACGAGTCAGAACACGAGCGACTTCAAGAAAGCCAGGCTACCCTAGGATAACACAGGTAGCCCAAAAATACTAGGATCCAAATACTTTGATCATCTGATCTAAAACTCCACGAGTCAGGACACGAGTGAACACGAGTGCACAGCGGTTCATAATTTAATTTAAAAAAAATATTGTAATAAAAAATCACAGGGGTATAATACACAGGAGTGTTCCTGTGTCCTTGTGTTGGCCCCTAACACAGTAGATGGTGTGTCTATTTATAGCCGTGAAGTTCTGGTATGCAATTACGTTGTCTTTTGTTCTCTTGCGCTTTAGTATTTTTTAGCAGTTTGAACCGTGTTAATTACAATTGTTCAGTGCATCCTGATTGCTTAAAAGTGACGGCCTTTGTTCCTTCTCGCCGGAAACGCTATGCTAAAAATAACTCTTCCGTCTACAGTGTTGTGTGACAATATAATGTGGGAAGAGGAACTAAACTGATAAGCAAGTGCCGCATACAAAAATCCTGCAAAAACACCGGATATGAGGTATGGACCTAACCAGCCAAAATATAAAATTATGACGACAGTAGCAAAGCTGATACGGTGTGATATTTCAAAAAGGGCACTACGGCTAGCTAAACCTGACACAAAAAGGTGATCGTACCAGAATGCAGCCATGGACAGCTGTTTCGTCCTCATTAGGACTCGTCAGCATGGCATAGCAAGCAGAGTGAGGTCCGGCGAGAACCGAACACTCCCAAAGCCTACAGTACTCTAGCACAGAGCTCAGAGATTAAACTTGTTTATCCGTTGTCACACAAAGAGACGCGTGTGGCAAAGAGCCAGAAAAACAAGTAGAATTCAACCTTAGTGTGTCAGTGCCAAAAAAGAAACCTAATAACGCTGGCCAGACCAGCTTAATAAAATGATGACAAAACAGGAATAGTCGGATCTAAGAAGACCTACGGTACAAAAATGTATAAAACACTCTTCTGTAATAATAATAATTGTTTTATCGTCTTAGTTGTTTCGGGTTACCTGTGTATCGGTGCGGTACCAGCCCAAAACAAATTGCATCCAAAATAATACTATGACGATCTGATCTAGAACACCACACGAGTGAACACGAGTACACTAGCTAGCGTTTCATCATTTAATTAACCAACATTTACGATTAAAAACAAATCTGTTATCGTCTTAGTTGTTTCGGGTTACCTGTGTAAATGCCGCGTGAAGCTGCAAAAGCAGCCCATTGCGTTACTACTTGTGACCCCGTGTGCACCCATGAATCGTTGCAGGTGAGCAATGTTTTGATTAGTCTGATATTGTGGTCATTAAATATATTTGTTTGCAGAAGTACACAGTTTCGAGTTGACTGCCGTAAATGGTTGGATAGCAAGTAGATTTGGTTACATACATGTATAGAACTTACGAACAATAGAGCCTGATTTCTACGAAATCTATTAGAACAAAAACAGTATGTAGACTTATGATTACAGAGTTACAAAGTGAATATACAAGAAAAGAAAAAGACTTAATTAAAATTATTGGAATAAAATATTATAAGTAAGTATTTTTCTTTAAATATATACATATAAATCAGGAGCCCATGGGCTCCTGTATAAATATATTAACACATAGTACACACAGTGAATATACAAGCCATATAAAAATATTAAATCGATAAATGATGAAGGCTTAAAGTAAGTCACAATAAGAGCAAAATATATGCCCTGTCTGTTTCGGGCTACCTGTGTTATCCTTGTAAAAACAAAACAACTATGAAACTGTTGATTGCTGAAGAGATCGAGTGCCACTACATGGCAATTAAAATCAGCAAATTGCCAGTTGAGCAAACCTGATGAGTTTGCTTAACCGCTATGACTTTCTCTATCAACGGGCGCATAAATAAAAGCTAATATATAATAATAATAATCGATTTATGTAGCGCTATTCCCTAAAGTCCTATAGCGCTTTACAATACAACAAGTATTAAAAACTAACTTACTAAAAATGTTACGCAATAATGCAATCGTTTTACAAGTAATTCTCTATTTTATACCAAAAAGAAAATTGAATAATAATAACAATAATAATAATGGCTTAAATACTTGGCAACATAAAATATACCAAAAGCTTTTAATTAAAGGACTTGTTTTAACACTAGAATTAAAAGAACTAAGACAATCAATCCCGGGGAATCAATAGACCTCATTTCCAGTGATAATGAGTTCCATAAAATAGGAGCAGATACCGAAAAAGCCCGGAGTCCATGATTTCAACTGATACTTCGGGACCTTGAGCAAATGTTAACTTGGCGAGCGTAGCTTCTGGACTTGTCGAACTAGTAGATTGTCGAAGTAAAATGCTCTCGTTGTTTATTTGTTTGATGAAAGAAGTAGACATGCGCTTTGGGTAACGAATTTCATTATTTCTAGCGGATAAAAAACACAATCGAACCCATGAATTTTCCCCGGATGCTTCGAATGTGATTTGACCTCGGCAGGAAGACAGTGTATTCCTGTACGAGTGGGACTTTTCACAACCACTCGACATCACAGACACAGACTTTAAAACAGAGCGATAATTAAAACAAAAGAACGAAAAGCACATTAACAGACTATAGAATCCTCGTAAGTCTTGCAACGATACCGAAAGACGATACCGTAAATTTTGAATGAGTATTAAAGTCTATTGAGTCTTGACAACACAGTGAAAAGTCTTGAATAAAATCCCGTTCGTTAAGTCTAGAGTTTTAACTTAATTGAAGTCTGGCACACAATCTTGGCCCGTAGATAATTCCGATTTGTATCCTTTGTCGTGAAACTGTTGGCAGAGTCCGCTTCAAGTGGGTGGACAATCTTTAGAGAATTCTGTGTGCCGCCAGCCGACGCACGACTGCATAAACTAAATTATGCAAAGGTCTGGGGGTCGATCTGATATCCCTTGAAGAAACATACTTGTCATCTAGAATCCAGAACAACACTTCTATTGAACTTGCAATGAAACGAAGTCTAGAGTCTTGACAACACAGTGAAAAGTCTAAAAAGGAAGCCTTCGTTATTAAAGTCTGGAGTCTGGACTTAATAAGCCTGGCACACAATCTTGGCCCGTAGCTCGTAGATAGGATCAAAGTATGGTAACGAGAGTCACTGGTATTACATCTCACTGTGTATACACACTGGAACAAGATATGACAGACCATAGCGGCATGTAACGCAACGTCGAATCAAATATTATAATATTAGCGCTGCCCAAAATAAACCAATTGTTATCTGTGGATTGATCACGTTTAGTCTAATTGCTTGATCCTGCTATCTGCAGTCAGTCTGCCTAGACCATCTAACCTCAGATTGTATTTCGATACCTAAGTGTTTCAAGTTTATCAATTACTTATGCGGTCCTAGACTAGAAGGCGCCGTAGTTTCGCCTGAGTCAACAATACTTCATCCATATTAATAATTAGGTTAGAGAGAAGATAGAGGCAAATTAAGTACTTCATGACGTGACGGTAGCCTTAAACCCTCTAAAACTCTCTACTGAACATTAATCTTTCAACTAATGCGCATGCCTCCTGCTTTATCGCTCGATCACAGCATCTCCGACCCACATTGTTAGCGGCAAAGGTCAGAACTGATCAAAAATGTTACAGGACGAATAAAAATAAAAAAAAGACACAGACTGCATTTTAAGACTCCGGCCGCTGCCATAGCAGCGCCGGAGTAATTACCTGGAGCTGAAGGGGGAACATCTATAACAGTCATCCTTTGTTGTCTCTTCTGGGTTGCTTCTGCCCTTGGCTGCTTGTTAAGCATGGTGTCCTGTCCATAGGTGCAGGTGTCATCTAAAGAAAGTTGTCTGATTTATTCACGGTTTGCACTCTCTTAGTTTAATACACTTGTGGTGAAAACAATGTTCAGTACGTGGAACCCGGTCATAATGAAGTTTTCTTCCTTTCCCTAGGAACTTCTTTATACATGCAGGTTCCACTGTATTGCTAGCCTCCTATAGTAGCCGTTTTGTAGCGCTTCCATTTCACTCCATTCCGGGGAATGTAGTGAACGGAAGCGCTACATAACGGCTGCTATAGGGGGAGTATAGGACTAGGTACCCTGGTTCCAGAGGGGCTCAGGTACGAATATACTGTAATGTGCCGCGATCGAAAGAGTTTTGATTCCCCGAAGGAGTTTTGTTTTGCGTGACGACCGTTGATCTTGATTTCAGCTGGTCTGGCTTCGCTCGCCCCGACGATTTCGAGCCTCTGGTATCCAGGGTAAGGACTAGGAGGCTACTGGGAGTACTGTATAAATCTGTATTGCCATGCAAACTAAATACAAAAGCACTTACCAAAATCGGAGAATGGCTTATCGGTTTCGATGGCATGGACTGATGGAATAGGAACAACTCCATATTCAACCGCCTTCAGTCTTGGCGTAGAGTCAAGGACTAAAGAAAATCTTATAAAGTCTTCCGGCTTGGAGTGAACCAAACAAACGCTGGAATTCTTCGTCGGTTCCCACTTCGCTCGCTTTGTTCGCACGAACCTCACCCACTGGCGTCTTCTCTTCTTTGCTTCTGGCCGATCATCGCTTAAAAACGGGACCTTGTGTTAGAGCTATCCTTTTTTGAGTCTGGCTCATTCCTACAGCCCCCAAATACACATCTGTTTGGCATTTCAAATCGAGTTATTCGCTCGGTTCGCTCTGTTTTTACTGTCTTTGTTGTTGGTTGTTGGGTAAGTACAAAACACTGACCCCGGGTCCATGGACCCCCTCATGGACCCGGTCCATGGACCCCCTCGTGGACCCCCTATAAAATGTTCTCAAATTCTAAAAAAAAGCATAATTTTGCAAAATGTACGTTATCCTTTCCTTACAATTTTCGCTTCGGTGAAAATGTTTCGAACAACAACTAAGGGCATGCTGACAAATAAGTCTGATGACGAAGTGCGATAAGGATCGTGAGAACATGTTATTTTGATTGACAGTGGAGCGGTGCTTCTTTGCATACTTCACTTACTAGACGAAAATGATTTAGTGAATAATTACTGCCGTCCCTCTGTCACGCAATGCAGCTCGACTATGAAATTTTGAGCATCACTTGCAATTTTGCACTCCGATACATACACGACTTTCATAATGGCCGCCTCCTAATTTGCATAATTTGGAAGACCAATCTGTAGAAGAAAACTAATCCTACCACATGAAAGATCACATTAAAACTAGTAATTGTTTTGAGTTTTAGAGCAATGTGGAAAATTGCTGTTGAGCTATGAGCATTTCTAATGCAGAAAAACATGAAAGCGAGGCTAGTAAGGCTTCCGTTGTTTTTCTCATACAAATCTCTCTAATTTCAACTGGCTGTAACTTCATTGTTTTTTAAGCTACAGCACACAACTTTCACAAGTTCACAAATGTCGACATGCTCTTTCACATGGCAATGTTCATATTTTCTATACATGTAGATAAACTACCGAAACGGGAAATCACATATGTAAATTAGGAGGCGGCCATTATGAAAGTCGTGTATTGCGTTTTAGACATTTTCACCATAAATTATAGAGGAAAACTAAGCTTCAGAAAGTTCCCATTGTAACCTAATGGTCCTTATCGAGGCAGGACGTTTGAAAAGTGTTATTCTTCCATTGTGCTGCCATAAGCAAAGTGACATCAAGGGCACCCAACGAGTACTTTTTAAAACTCGTTTGAAACCAGTTGTCTGCAGCTTATCTAGCCATTTTAAGG
Source organism: Actinernus sp. WN-2022 (assembly GCA_030867875.1). Classification (NCBI taxonomy): domain Eukaryota; kingdom Metazoa; phylum Cnidaria; class Anthozoa; order Actiniaria; family Actinernidae; genus Actinernus; species Actinernus sp. WN-2022. The sequence continues at coordinate 98,304,784 of JAOWCC010000019.1, forward strand.
CGCCTACTATGTCTTTTGACGTATTCTAGAAAGCTATTAGCTGTTCGGATTTTCTAGGTGGAAATCGCGTCAACCGAAAAATACTATGGCAAAATATTCCCGGCCTACGAATTTGTTAGTAGTCTAGAACATAACAAGAATTTCCTAGCCCAAGTAACTTCATGTTGCAAAGTTTTGTGGAGGTACGAATTTTTTAGGGATTCTTTTTTCCTGTTCTGACTCTATTGATCAGACGAATTGGGACGCACGAATATTTTAGGGGAAACCTTTTAGTCTCCCTTTTCTTCTATAATTTTCTAGGGATTGAAAACAAATTTTCTAGCCAGTATTTCAAAAAACAATTTTCTAGGGACAATTTTTTTAAATCCGAAAGTTTTAGGCTAACTTACTCTCCCGAACAGCTTTTTAACCGAAAACTTCGTTGGGTGCCCTTGTGACATGTCGAGTTTCGGGTCAGTAAAGCCGCGTCTGCATAGTACTGTATATTCGTCGTTGAGTTTCGCTGTTCTCTCCTTGGGAGCATAATAGCCCGGCATAATAGTCTAATTTTACGCCACTGAAATGAAATGTGTGATGTCGGTCGATGTTTAATATATTATCATCTTGTATATATGTTTTATATATTGGATATTGGATTTACATCTTGGCTGATACCATAACACTGAAAATGTAACAACTCGGCCAATATTGATGGTATTTATGGCGAAATATAAATAAATTGACCTCGTTGCTCCTCATCTGATGCTGCTGATTGAAAAACACGTGTGATTTATTTGATACTATGTAGTCTTGATCTGCCATGACCTGATTGCCTGTATAAGCTTGAATATTATATTATTGAATGTAGATACAAAAAGGAGGCTACAGTACTTTGTAAAAGCCCATAAGGTTTCTTTAGCCGTATCAGTTTTAATACATGTATGATGATACTGTGAAAAAAGTAATTTCGTGAATATAAACACTGATTGATTGATTCAGCGCAATATCCGATAATGAAGGAGGCTTTTAACCTTATTTCTCAGCACAACCTTATTTCCTGACTGAAGCGGAAACATTTTGCAAAATTTATGTTTTTTTGAGAATTTGAGAAAAATTTATAGGGGGTCCATGGACAAGTGGTCCATGGACCGGGTCCACACGGGGTCCATGGACCGGGTCCACGAGGGGGTCCATGGACCGGGGGTCAGTGTTTTGTACCTACCCTTGGTTGTTCGCTTTCTCTCACTACTATGACGTTCTTTCCGGTTTCGTTCCCAGGCTATTTCCAGACTAAAGCTGACGGCCATTTGGGACAGGGTGCCCAAATCGGATCGTTTTACAATACCAAACTCGTTGCATGGCACTACACAACACACGCTATGACGTAGCTAGCGTCTAATACGCATGCTCACATCTTATTACCGGTAGAGTGGCAACCATGTACAGCTGTTTCGTCCTTGTTAGGACTCATCAGCATGGCATAGCCCCCAAGACCGTCAGCCTCACTTTAGATCATAGGCCTCAGAATCTGGTTACTCCAGCGGCGAGCTCGAAAGCTGCTTTAAACCCCAGCCACCACGCTACACGTGTGGGAGCTAGAGATGTGAACAAGCGCTATAGCAATGTGGATCTCTCCGAAGAGGATCTAGTAGTGCAAAATGGAAATGGCACGGCAATGTTTGACCCCAGAAATAAGGTCGAACTCTTACTTTTTTCCTTTTTTTTCTCTTCGAATTATTGATAAGAAGGATGTAAAGAATTTATAGGCACTTTAAAAGCCTAGTAATGGCCTTCTGATTGGCGATATATTTGTTTCCGTTCCTCGAGCGGAAGTATAATTTCAAGCTTGAGGGTCCCCCCAAGAAAAAAGGCGATTTGCATCGTTTTGGGTAGGGTCGGGAAAATTTTGGACCGCTTTGGTCATTCTGGTTCTTACAGATCATTGGAAGGTCGCTTGGCTTTTTGGGTCTCGAAGAGGTCGTTTGGCGATGATAAATGTGATGGATTTTCCTAAATCTCTGGTCAGATGTTGCTTGATAACTATTCCCTCCTGTGCCGAAAGCTGAATAGCGAGCGAAGAAGAAAAGTGCCGATTTTTGGGTGATCTTTGAGGTAAGTGTGTGCTTTGGCGAGGTCGAGTTGTCTACCTTGTAAATTTTCTTAGAGCCGCGGCCAACGGTCAAAATTTCGAATCCTAATAAACTGCTTTAGAAGGCCCCAAATCGCCAAAAAACCACTCCCACAACTTCATTAAGTATCAATGTTTTATTATTGAAGATTCATTTCGTAGAAATCGGAAAAGAGAATTCACACGAAGCAATTATTTAAACTCTTCTGAGATCGTTATGAAACTAATCGATAAACCACAGGTAACCCAACATACTAATAAGCGGGAAATATACGTCGAGTCTGGGAAGCCTGTGGTAACAGCAAGCGTACGGCGCCGCTAACACAGTGATGAAATCAGTCAGGAAATCGCCGATACTTGTATTAGACTCTCCGATGTAGCCGAGCTCTTTCCACAACAACAACAACAACAACAAATTATTTTTATTTACACTCTTATATATACATGTAATATTAGCAAAAGTACTATAAATGAAGAGAGTGTCAGGATACCTGAAGTAGCTGAAGAACTAATCGAGTCAGGTACCCTGGGGATAAATTATTTACACATTTCAAGTACGGTCGAGGGACAAAGACAGAAGTTTACATAAATATATATATATATATATATATACAATATTGATAGATTGTTGATTGTTGATAGATTGAAAGAACATGTAGTAAATAGTATCTAAAGTTGTCAAAGATACAGAAGCTGAAATGGCTGCTTCCAGCGAGAACATGGCTTCTAAAAACACGAAGAAAAGTACGGCCACTCATGAAGTCAAGTGATTTTCGACCGGCAGGTTTTCAACTCAAATCTTCCACAAACATGCTCACCTTTGTCTCCAGATAATGCTTTCGGGTTCCTGGTAAAGTTGTGATTGAACCTCAGTGCAACTAATTAAAATACAGGTCAAATGTATGTTTATATTTGTACCATATTATAAGTTGTATCCTGTCCATCCTGTGATGGAGCTAGCTATGTCAATTTGTGCCTCTATGTAACTTTATATATCTGCTGTTCTTGCTATAGCGATACTACTGTTTGTAAACACGACGTCATTTATATATTTGCATATATGTGGTTGACAAAAAAAACGTGTGTTTGTATGACTTGTATGGAGGGTGGAGGAACAGAACAGGGAGGAGGGAGAATTGGCCAAAAAAAAACAGAGGAAGAATTTAGCATACAAGGGGGAGGGAGAAAATGGGTTCTACTGTACATACATGCTCTAGAGAGAAATTTTAAAATTCGCTAGGGAGGAGGGAGAAATGTCGGAAAAAAATAGGGAGGAGTGAGATTTCACTACCCGTTCCTCTCCACTCTGTAATGGGAACTAGCGATTTGGGACTCACAAAATACATCTAAATAAGTCTCAATTCTGCTTCCAAGTCCAAACATGGTTATCAAGCTTATAATGAAGGATTCTTCCGTTTTCCCCATATTAACAGACATGTAACAGTATCTTAATCCAGTAGACTCTCTCTAGCTAGGTTATTCTGTCGTAAAACATGCCTTAGCTGAGCTGACCTGACCCAAACTGTCAACAGTTTTACCATTGACAGATTGCCTAATGTTATGCCCGGGAATAGATTTCTGACAATGACTCATCGATCTATATCTCCTTGTCTCGTAATGACAACAAGAGGCCAAGTACAACCTCAACAACATATAACACATGCAATGTTCATTTTAACTTCCTCCCAGTGATTTAGCATTCAGTTTTGAACTGTATCACTAGCTTTGCATATTTACCACAGCAGCGTTATACATGTATCAGTGGCTTCCCCCAGGGGTCAGGTACCCTGGGGATTTGTCCAAATGCCCAATCAAACCCCCTGGTATAGGGCACAAGAAATAGTAAAAATTCATACAAGGTTGGTCCCCTTGGTTCCTAATCCATGGACTAAAGTGAGCTTCCCACCCTACCCCCCCCCCCCCCCCCCCCCCTCACCAATGGGCAACAAACAATTAATTCTGACTACCTCCTGCACAACGGACTGGCACTTAACCACTGAGCTTACTGGTTCTGTGATGGGCCAAATTTCGTTCAGATAAAATTAATCGAATTCTATTAAAAATACATCTGAGACATTGAATAAATGTAGTCCATGGAGTTTTAGCATAGTTTTTGTCATAAATAAATGTTATTATTATAGCCAGAGAATAATACTGGTTCACTACTCATGCTCTTGCGATAAGTGATAATGGATATTATAATGAACTACAACTGCCAATTGCTGCACATTTGCCCGGGGGGAGGGGTGTTGTTAATATATTGTAACCAGGACTGATCAGTATTACTTTCATTCTGGATGAGATAGGACGTATTTCTCAGCAAATATTAGCTTTTATGCATTTTTAAAAAGTAAAAATCTATTATACTAGAGAAAATAAGACTGAGTTTGTACCCTTTCTCTTCATATTTATTTATTTACTAGAAGTAATCATAGATTATCAAAGTGAGTTCAACATATTTTAGAAAGAGAAAGGACTGTGGTAACAGTCTGAAAAGCTGAACATTGCTGCAATGATGTGGACAGTGTACCCGGGGGGGTGACTTCCATATAAAAGGGGTAGGGATGCTCGTCGGACATTTTCGATTTGACCCCTAAGAGGTACTAAAATGGGCGTGGCTCAAGCTTATTTTGACCCCTAAAAGATAATAAAAATGTAAATTGATAACAGCTTTTTTGTGAGTTATTAAAGCGGCTATGTGCTCAACATTTGCACATAGCCAGATTAATCCAACTCAGTAGTTTTGTGTTTCTGTCCCGCAAACCGAGCTCAACATTGACAGCAGGTCCATCATATATAATCACATTTCAGGGAAGGACATAAAATCAACTTTATTTAATGAGGGTAACACCAACTAGTACACACATAGAAATGCGTAGCCTCCACCACAGTCGTTTTTAGGGGCTAGTTATGAGCCCCTAAAAACGACTGCGGGGGAGGCTAAGAAATGCGTGGAACATGATTTAAATTAATATCAATTAAAATATGTCACTAATGAAGCTAAACGATAACAAAAATGTAAATTGATAACAGCTTTTTTGTTCAATTGACACCCGACCTCTAAAAGGTGGTGGATACCCTAAGTGGTACCAAACTCCTGATTTTGACCCCTAAAAGGTACAACGAGCATCCATGTACCCCTCACATGAGGGAGTCCCCCCCCTCCTAGAACAGTATACGTAATCCTGATAAAAAGTGCTTGTTTTTTAACTAATGTGAAAATTTTGATGTCAAGATTGACTTATATGTTAACGTGCAAGGGGATGTATCTGGGTATAAAACTGTAATTATCTTTGTGTCACATTAAATCGTTGGATGCGATGCTTATAGGGCTATATGTATACATCTGTGTTTTATATGGTTATGGCGTTGATTTGAGAATTAGTAGCACATTTTGCTGTGTGATATACAGTGTAAATAAGCAATAATTGAAGTTAGTGTAGAAAGCAAATCAACTCAGGCTATAGCTACCTACATTTACATACATACATGAACTTTATTTGAGTGTCAATAGTATTTAGCTGTACGTGAAGCTAATTGGGGACACTATATTACAGAATATATAAATGGATTAATATAAAGTACGTACATTGTATAAATAAATATTACTATTCAGAATGATGTGAACATAAACTATATATGGATGTGTATAAAGTACATCCCATGTAGTTCCTTCGATTCAGATCATTCACATTACGTTTCCCGGGTATTTTTCAAGTGAGAACGATGTTGTTTGCAGAATACTTAGTTCCAGAATAAGTTCCTGAGATCAGCCTTGTTTCAGGTCCGTTAGAAATTAAGTGTACTGTCTAGATTAATTGAACACAGCAATGAAGTCAGTACTTTAAATTTCCCTCACCTTGTACTGTGTTGATATTCCAGTTCCTTGGCATATCAAAATGTCGGTATAGATTAACTCTCTGTCTGAATGTAGTGTTAATTTGAACCCGTTAATTTGTATAACCAAGATGTACACAGTGTCGCAACTCACACAAGATACGCCGATTACGGGTATCTAGAAAACTCAGACCTTGTTTCTCTTCAGCCAGGTCATCTTACTGTTTGTAGTTTCGGTATCTGTATGTACAGCGAAAAGCAGAAATTTATCCAGTACAGCGAGCAAGCCAACAGAATTCACTCGGTTGTTTACAAATTATGGTGAGTTGATTTGACTCAGTTCTCTGTCGTCACCGCGCCGACAAAACAGACCATGTTTGACTTAAACTACCAAGATGCACACGTGTAGTATTTAAAAAGCTTCTTCACAACTCACACTGAAATATTCATATCCATGTATTTCTCTTCAGCCTTCAGGTATAATTTATAGCATCTTGACCATTTGCAGTTTTGGTATCGGCAAACCACACTCACTCGGGTTCAGCATAAATAAATAACAAGTATCCTGAGCCTGTTGGAAGGCTTTCGCACGGTGAAGTTAAATAACACATTAAAGTGCTTACATTTGAGAGATGGGACTCCAAATTAGAGAGAAAGTTCCTCGCGGGTCTCCGCCATCTTGATTTACGGTATTCAATTATGTAAATAAATTAACCTGGCAATTGTTGCGTGACCAGCACAGTGCAATCTGATTGGTGTGAATTTGACCTTTAACGCATGAGCAGGTCGCGTGCTACACTAAATAAAAAAATAAATTAAACAAGAGGCCCTGATTGGCCTTAACTCGGGCCACCTATAAATAGGTTAATACATGGAGTTCTAGCATATTTTTGTGTCATACATGGTTTGTACTAGGGGACCGGATAATTGATTCACTTCTGATGCTTGTGATAATTTATATATAATCGCATGGACCTTTTGCAGGAATGCAATAATGTGGCTGTACTAGATGACAAACAAATAGTTAAAGGCACTTGTACGAGATTGGTAGTGTTATTACTAAGCAAAACCTGTTTGTAAATGCTATTTTCCACCTTCTTACAATTCTCAACCTCCAAAGGTGGTCACGGTCACTTACAGGAGCTTCTAATTGCAAAGTTTTACTAATAATTAAAACCAGGTTGCATAAGGGTGGTCGCTGAAGGGACTGGTCAGAAATTAGCAGGGGAAGGGGTTGTGAAAGGGGGAGGATCATATTGTTTTGAATCCCCAAAACTGGATGGTCATAAATATTGGGCAACTGAAAAAGGATTGGTTATAGGGGAGAAAGGGTCAACAAATTTCATACTAATACATACTATACATTTTTAGACTTTTTTTATCTCCACCCCACCCCCTTTGCACCTCCCATGCTAATTTTTGACCAGTCCCTAATGTTTAATAAAATATTGTGTGCATTGAAAATTAACTTTATTTAATGAGGGTAACACCAACTAGTACACACATAGAAATGCGTAGCCTCCACCACAGTCGTTTTTAGGGGCTAGTTATGAGCCCCTAAAAACGACTGCGGGGGAGGCTAAGAAATGCGTGGAACATGATTTAAATTAATATCAATTAAAATATGTCACTAATGAAGCTAAATATTGTCTGTTCATGAGTGTAATAATAATATCAGTATACAAGTGAAAGCATATAAATTATATATCAGTTCAATTGGTTATCTGAAAACATAAATACTTCTTTGTCTTCTTTCTTCAGTATTTCAAGTTGACTTTTCAACATATTTTTCAGGGCAACAGTGTTCGCTTGGTAAATAAATCTCCACACCCAATTCTATTTATGATTGTTCTAATCAGTTCCAGTATCTGTGTATAGCTCTACCAATTCCAAACCTGCCCTTCCCCAAGGGTGGGGGGCATAAGTGGGGCATTTGACTGAGTTTTTGTCCCAGGGGTGAGACATTTTGGAGCAAACAAAAGTTGGCAGGGTGAGGAATTCATTTGTAGAAAGAGTCAAAATAGTGAATTTGATAAGAGATTTGCACCCGTACCAAAGCCCCACCATGGAGCACTTGACTCCACAGTGGGGCATTTGATGCTCTACAAATATCCGGGGGGGAGGGGGTCTATCAATTCCAAACCTGCCCCTCTTCCCGCCATAACTTATATAATTGTACTCTCCAGTATGGCTTTACACAACCAATTCTGCTCTTCTTTTGACAGTTTCACATTCAATTCAATTTTAATTCGGTATTCTCGGTTTGTAAGTCATATCCAGTTCTGTTTATGGGTATAATTTGTAGTAAATTCGAATGCCTCTGTATCTTCCGAGTTCTGTTATTGTTTTGACGATCGATTTTAACTTTTTCCTTCTTGGTCTCTATAAAGTCACATACAGTTCAACTTATGGACAATTTCATTTCCAGTTCGAATTACAGTCACCATTACACTTAATTTAAAAGTGGGGAACAAGTAAGATTTGTGTGAACATATATAAACACATAATTTCAACCTCACCAGTTCTGATTTCCGTTCGCGTTCAAAGCCAAGGGTCAATCACTGTTCACTTCCAGCTTTTCCGACTCTTGAATTGAAGTCTTAGTAAAGTTCGGCATTGTTTGACTGGTTTAGTCAAGACTTCCCAGTTGTGTAATATCAAGAGTATTTCATTTTCAAGAGAGGACTTCACAGTAAACAATTACAGCCAACATTGCAAACAATCAATCCCTCACTGATTTGACCTCCTCACAGTGTGTGATGGTAATGAAGAGCATTTCAACAATATCAACGCAACACTGCAATCGTATGGCACTTAGATGCAGCAGTACAGGCATTTTCTTTCAGTTTCCGTGGATTATTGGACCAAAAGGCAAAACCATCACTCCTCCGGCCGGCTAGACTAGCTTACTGTGCAATATTTGGATCGCCACATCCCTTTCGTAAATGTGAGAATTTTCCATCAAAAGCCCCTAAAAGTCCTGTCAGCCCTAGAATAACTGAATATCTTGATATTTCATTCGAAGAAACCTTTGGTTTCAGCAAAATAATGGTTCAGAATGAACCCAAACCTTCGTTACGTTGCTGGCTTTTCCACAACCAAGATCTGGCGGGTGTCGGATCTGATTGGTTGATCCTGTCACGTGTTGGGATCAAACAATGGGCTCCTGTGTAATCTGATTGGTTACTGGCGCCAAACAGCGACACAAAAAATAATAATAATAATAATAACAAGAGGCCCTGAGTGGCCTTAACTCGGGCCATCTATAACATGTACTGCATGGAGTTCTAGCATAATTGTGTGTCAACATCTTTGTGCTAGAGTAGCCAGAGAATTGGTTCTCTACTGATGCTCTTGACTGATGCTCTTGTCTGTCAAATTCCGGGGGGGGGGGGGGGGGTTAGGTTAGGGTTATGGTATGCCGGGGGGCGAGGGGGTTGGAAATGATAGAGCCTCAATACACACACAACACACACATACATGCTGTGCATGTACATTTCAGCCACAATTTCCTTCAATTCTGTAGTTTAATATTACTTTCTTTTCAATATTGTTCCTTGAGGGTCGTTAGAATTACAAAAAAAACTTGGTATGGGTGTTGTTGATTGAAGTGCAATGGTTATTTGAGTAGTCTGCACGATATCGAGTCACTCAAATTTGATGCATTGTAATGATATCAGGTACAGTACGGCTATGAGAAATCAAGCAATTTAGAACAACAAATTCCACATAATGTTGCTATTCATTGTGAATTAGTGAGCTGCCACTGTGCTAGTGCTCATTTTCTACATCTTGAAGGAGACTGAAACTTATAATGGCAGGCCACAAAGAAACAAGCAATGTCCACTCATTTTTTTATATCATTGGGGTCGCAGCATGATTAATTTTCATTCCCAAATAATTCTTAAAAGTACTCATACTCCTGATCATGACCGAGTGAAAGTGACGATGCTGACGCCAAGAACTGAGGAACAACAACAACAATTACATTTATTTTCTCATAAGATGATGGAAATAGTTACGAGTAATATATGAGGCATAATAAGAAATACAATGATGAGAAGGTAGGTCCTTAAGGTAACCTTAGGGTTATCTTAAGCCAGGACCACCTCACATGGAAAACACTGAAACAAGATCTAGCTTGCATGGATATTATAATTATAATGGTACCAAGAAAGGGGAAGGGAAAGAAAGAGTGCCTGCACTTACATGTACATGTAAGTACATGTAAGTATAATGTTATAAACTTGCAATAATGATAAATACACTACTCTATACATAATATCATTATTTCAGTTCTAAAAAAAACATTAAATACACTGTAGAATGCCTGAACCCAGAGATAATAATCAAATACAAAGAGGTACAGGCCAGATGTAAATAGACCCGGGAAAATTAGAACAAAATAAAACCAGTGTCTGCCACTGTCAATAACAAAATACGCCACAGATAAATATACGATTTCCACATCAGAGTCAGTTATCGTTCGTTTGAAAAAATCTTCATTTCGGATTACTTACTCAGTTTATACTCACTCACTGCATGCTGGATTTTCGTTCCCGAATTTATAAGCATTTAAATACAATGTACATGCATGGGGGGTGAAACGACTGTAATTCTTTTAAAAGGCCCCTGTCAGTCAGAGAACTGTGAAATCGGGTCATTTCTACTACACTTTCGAGAGGTTAATAACAATAAATAACAACACAACGACAGTCAATTGGTATAAAGGTTATCATGTTCAGATTAGCGGCTACTTACATTTACAAGCTGTTGTCTTTATAGTCAGAGCTGTGTTCTGTCATGACTCCCACGAGTGTATCTTAAAGCATGTCGCATAATATGTGATAAATTCCCGTCCAAAGCCCGTGAAACACCTCTCAGCTTTAGAAAAGAGAAAAATCTTGGTATTGCACTTGAAGGAACCTTTGGTTTACACAAAAAAACAGCTGATATTAAAGGGTTTGTTAAGTCAAAACTCCCACCCGCCGCCATCTTGAAAAACATGAATATGTTGTCCACTGTTCACGTGACCAGCACAGTCAAATCTGATTGGTACGGTGGCGAAAAGAACTTCCAAAGAAGGCGCAATGCGATTGGTTGACGGTTAAATACCTCGACACAAAAAATAACAAATAATAATAAAACACTTGCGATTTCTGACTCGTGCCTGCTTGCATTTTCTGACTCGTGCCGGCCAAAGGCCTGGCCCGAGTAAAAATAACGACTTGCATCAGTTAAGACTCGTTGCTGCCACAGGCAGCCCGAGTAATAATAAATAATGAATGACGATCATGGTTTCATATAATGCGAAAGGCAGTGCCTTGCATTATATGAAACAATTAAATAACAACACGAACATTATTTGAAATAACGAACACAGGAGGAAAAGAAATTATATGATATAATAACGATTATATATATAATTTCCATATAATTGTGACATATAATTTTTGAACACTTGGCACCCCATAGTTGTACAGCAGGTTCTGAGTACTAATAGATGATTGTCTCATTATCCCATATTATAAGTTGTATCCTGTCCATCCTGTGATGGAGCTGTCACTATATTTCACTACTGCATGTTCTTTCTACAGTCATGTTGTTTTCATAACTGAAATGCTTGTTGGTTATATCATTCCCAAAACTTCAGTCTGCTCATTATATTACAGAACCATAAAGAGTAACTGTTGAAAACCTTTCTCGAACCAAAACCTCATTCGTGAGAGATTCCAGATCTAGCGGTTCCGGGTGACCTTTCACGATTATCCCTCATCGACATTATATTAATGCGGAGCCAGGCGGCTCCGTGTTCAAGTGTGTGCACATGAACAGTGTGAGCAGATTGGTTAGTTAACGGGACCGGAAGTCGACACGGAAATAAATAAATAAATATAATAATAATAATAACAAGAGGCCCTGAGTGGCCTTAACTCGGGCTATCTATAGCATGTACTGCATGGAGTGCTAGCATAATTTTGTGTCAACATGGTTTGTGCTAGAGTAGCCAGAGAATTGGTTCTCTACTGATGCTCTTGTCTGTCAAATGTCAATGAGCAAGTGCCCCACGTATTCCGGGGGGGGGGGGGGTTAGGTTAGGGTATGCCTGGGGGGGGGGGGGGGGGGTTGGAAATGATAGAGCCATAATACACACACATACATACATGCTGTGCATGTACATTTCAGCCACAATTTCCCTCAATTCTGTAGTTTAATATTACTTTCTTTTCAATATTATTGTTCCTTGAGGGTCGTTAGAATTACAAAAAAAACTTGGTATGGGTGTTGTTGATTGAAGTGCAATGGTTATGTGAGTAGTCTGCACGATATTGAGTCACTCAAATTTGATGCATTGTAATTATATCAGGTGCAGTACAACTATGAGAAATCAAGCAATTTAGAACAACAAATTCCACATAATGTTGCTATTCATTGTGAATAGTTACATGTAGGTAATGTCATTCTACATGTGAAATAAAGTCATCTATTTGTAATTCTCAATTATTAACAAACCAGTGGAGATGGCTGACATTCAGGCTAAATTCTCAATACAATATTTTCGATTGAGGTTGTAAACTACAGACCACCATTTTCTAGTATTAGTGAGCTGCCACTGTGCTAGTGCTCATTTTCTACATCTTGAAGGAGACTGAAACTTATAATGGCAGGCCACAAATAAACATGCAATGTCCACTCTTTTTATATCATTGGGGTCGCAGGAAGATTAATTTTCATTCCCAAATAATTCGTAAAAGTACTTGTACTCCTGATCATGACCGAGTGCAAGTGACGATGCTGACGCCAAGAACTGAGGAACAACAATTACATTTATTTTCTCATAAGATGATGGAAATGTTTACGAGTAATAAGGCATAATAAGAAATACAATGATGAGAAGGTAGGTCCTTAAGGTAACCTTAGGGTTATCTTAAGCCAGGACCAGCTCAGATGGAAAACACTGAAACAAGATCTAGCTTGCATGGCTAATATATAATGGTACCAAGAAAGGGGAAGGGAAAGAAAGAGTGCCACTTGCATGTAAGTATACTCTCAATTCTGGACCAAATTTAGTTACTTGCAATAATGATAAATACACTACTCGATACATAATATCATTATGTCAGTTCTAAAAAAACACATTAAATACACTGTAGAATGCCTAAACCAAGAGATAATAATCAAATACAAAGAGGTACAGGCCAGATGTAAATAGACCCGGGAAATAGAACAACAATAACACGCCACAGATAAATATGCGATTTCCACATCAGAGTCATTTATCGTTCGTTTGAAAAAAATCTTCATTTCGGATTACTTACTCAGTTTATACTCACTCACTGCATGCTGGATTTTCGTTCCCGAATTTATAAACATTTAAATACATGTGCATTGGGGGCAAAACGTCACTGTAATTCTTTTAAAAGGCCCCTGTCAGTCAGAGAACTGAGAAATCGGGTCATTTCTACTACACTTTCGAGAGGTTAATAACAATAAATAACAACACAACGACAGTCAATTGGTATAAAGGTTATCATGTTCAGATTAGCGGCTACTTACATTTACAAGCTGTTGTCTTTATATACAGTCAGTGTTGATCTCAGAGCAGAGCAGACTCCGCTGTCACGTCTCACGAGTGTATCTTAAAGCATGTCGCATAATGTGTGATAAATTCCCGTCCCAAAGCCCGTAAAACACCTCTCAGCTTTAGAAAAGACAAAAATCTTGGTATTGCACTTGAAGGAATCTTTGGTTTACACAAAAAAAAAGCTGATATTAAAGGTTTTGCTAAGTCAAAACTCCCACTCGTCGCCATCTTGAAAAGTTCACTGTTCACATGTCACATGGCTGGCGCAACGTACGTGTCACGTGACCAGTCGAAATCTGATTGGTCGACGGCGCCAACCAGCTACACAAAAAATAATAAACGGCTTGCATTTTCTGACTCGTGCCTCGGCCGAAGGCCTGGCCCGAGTAATAATAATAAACACTTGCGAAACTTGACTCGGGCCCACGAGATTCCATTCCAAGCTGTCGATCGAAGCACGGCGTTTTGAGTTAATCATTTTAGACAGTTGACTGTAAACATTCTCGCGAACATTAACATGGCCTCCTACAGCGATGCAGCAGAAACCTTTCAACCTACATACAGACACCCTTCGATGTTCGAAAAGGTGGACGGAGTAAGGCATATGCCTGGAGCAACTCGAGAGATTCTTCAGAGCCTACAGAAACTCAAGACGAGATACGATGATGTTATAATTGCGACTTGGCCAAAATCAGGTATGTGACTTATGAAATGAATTTAACATGTTGTTACAGTGTTTAAGGATTTATAGCAGTGAAAGGACCACTCAACTGTTGTGGACACTTTAGTCTGGTATTTGTTTATTTAACATATAATTTCGTTTATCATCAGTGTATCTTTAAGTGCTTTTCAAATACATAGGAAACACTATGAAACTCGTCGAAGAATTGCACTATCAAACAGTACAACAAGCCAACGTGCTTGAAGAAATATCCCTCGTACTACAAGGGCAAGCTGGGCACTAGTACTAAAGCATTGGTCAAACGGTTCAACATCGGTACAACATTTTGTTGAAGTTCATCTTGAAACCGTTTCAAATGACCTGAAAACATTGATAAATTGTGTCAAAAGATATTGAAGGCATGTTGGCGAGAGTTTGACTTCGTTGTGTGACGAGACAAATGAACGTATGCTTAGGAGGCTATTACCGTTTGACGGGGCTTATATGTCCTCAAAGACAGAACTGCAACACCGCAAGGCTTACATGTTTGCTGCAGTCAGTAGGCAGAGGCTTAATTCAATTCGACAATATTACAAAATCTGAGGATTTTGAGAGCACTTTTTGTAAAACGCAAGAGCCGCTCCAAGAGCTACTTTACAAGATAAGTTACTACTCTTTTATAACGTTAACTTAATGTACGCTATGTTAACAATGAAGGATCGAGCAAGACTGCGTTCAATTTCAAGTAAAATTGAATTACAAATGATATAGTCAAGTTTTACATAATCCTCTGTCGGTGATTTCTCTCAGGAGAACTTATGTTTAAAAGCCATTCAACTACTATCACCACTCGTCTCAGGCAATCAGCATTTAACCTATGCACTAATGCAATGTGTTGAGAAACGGAACATTTTCTCTATCGAAATCTAGCCGGTACGACCTGGACTATGGAAATAGTGTGGCAAATATTTCACGACGGCGAAATCAACGAGACACGGATTGATGAGCGAGTTAACTTCCTAGAACTGTTATTCATGCCAACCGACCCAGCCAATAAGAAAACACCTGATGATGTCAGTGAAGCATTCGAAGGGCTTCCCGCGCCACGTTTGTTGAAGACGCATCTAAGCTATGGAGTGATTCCTAATGGTGAAGGACAGACTGAGAAGCCTAATATTATCTTGGTCCTTCGGAATCCCAAGGATACAGTGGTATCTTATTACCACCATTACACTGGTATTGGGATTTTGGATTGTGATTGTGACTGGGATGAATTTTTCGAGCACTTCATGAATGGAAACTGTAAGTATAGCACTTTGCTTGAGAAACACTGAAATAAGAGTATAAAAACGCCACGATTTTAATTCCTTTTGAATTCGCAAAAAAGACCGACAGCGCCAGACAGCGCCTTTCTTTAATAATGGCTTCCCGCGAGGATGACAAAATCTGATTGGACTTCCAGAATCACGTGTTAAGCTCTTAATCAATGATCTGCCTTTTCGGTCCGCCAGGCCGCCGGGCGTCTGAAGCCCGCCATTCGCGTTTCAAAGAGCAGTTTTATATTTTTATTGTCGTGCATGTATCTTGATGAGAAAACCGATCACTCAGTGTTTTCATCACATCAGATTCAAGCTTACAGTCAGAACTAGTCTTGACAGCTATTCTCACCGGGAGCTCCGCATACAATGGCCATGTTAATACTTATTACACAACCCGGGCATAAGGAATTCTGTCCGTAGGAATGTGTTACGCAACCAGATGACGCTATCCGTATATATAGAGCCTCGCCTTGTTCAATAAGTCCTCTTTAGTCTTGTCAACTAGACACGCAAGTCCACTGCTACTCCCCACCCCCCTCCCCGCAGCGATGAACCTCTCTACCTTCACTGGGAGCTACCCGCTCTCAACCGCCTCGGGCTGATCTCTCCCATAACTTAGTATCACCCTTGGCATTGTTTCCGATGCTCTCGGTGAGAATATATTACTATACGGAAAGGTTTTTGTTCCTGTTTGACGTTCACAATAATTCAGTTTAAAGTGTTTTGGGTGGGTGGTGTTTATGAAGGTTGTTGTTGTTACTGGGGCCATTGCTGGATATATTATTTTTAGTTAGGTTTCTATCCATATAATGTTTCAGTGCCTAAATGAAAATTATATGTTAATCCTAGTCACCTTGTATTGCTATATATTGCTATTGCTATATTTAACACATTTACGATAGTTGAGTTACCGTGGCATGTCCTCTGATTTACCACGTTTTGCGTCATCGCACGGTCAACATTGTCGTCATAAGATGAGGCAAAACGTGGTAAATAAGAGGACCGTACCACGGTAAACTATCGTAACTTTGATTTTTACAACAACAAACGCGAAATAGTCAAGCGGAAGAGCCTTGAAAACAAGGAAGCTTGTGACAACAACAACAACAACGCTTTATTTGAACCATGAAATAGCAAATTTACATAAGTGAACATAAGAAAGAAAGAGAAATTCTGGAAATCTGGTACTAGCTACCTGTGAGAAAAGTGATCCAAGCGCAAACTGTCATGTAATCCGTGACGCGGCAATGACGCAATCGTGGTATGTCCTCTTATTTCTGAATAGCAATAAGCCAATCAGAAAACGAGAAACTGAGTAGATGTTGCAAAAATTGCTATTACTATATCTTGCTTTTGCTATTGCTATAAATTATATTATTATTGCTACTTATAGCCCATCAAATATGACCTGATATTTTCTTTCCGCGAGCGGGAAATATCAGCGAATACACCCCCTGTGAGCGTATAAGCGCGCGTCAAAGAAAATATTTGAAGGATGATAACGACGATAACGTCGAAATATGCCTTGATATTTGTCCTTGGACATTATCTGATCCTCGAAGCTCACAGTTCTCTTCTCGGATCAGATAATGTCCGCCGACGAAATGTCAGGGCATATTTCGACGCCACAAATCAGTAGGTTATTGTATTTATATTACCATAGTTAATAGAGTGGACGTGTTGTAAACCCGGCAAACTTCAAAGGGGCTAACTGAAAGGCGCTGTTGGAAGGGTGTAAGACAAAAGATTGTGCACGGTGATAGTTCATTCACGACTGAACCCACACGTTTCTATAGACCACTTCGCAGTTAATTTCAACATTTTGAAAGGGATGCAAACATGGTGCGAAATACACTTAGTGTTTGTATGGGAATCCGCGATGCCAAATAATTTCCGCAAGATTAACTGATCAAAATTCGAGTAATGTAACTGTGCTGGGAAGCGTGTAATCTTGTTTTCAGTTTTCCATGCATTTGTTGTTGCAGACAAATTTAGGGAAAACTGAAAACACGATTGCACGCTTCCCAGCACAGCTATATCCCTCAAATGTTGATCAGTTATTTTTTTTACCTGGTATCTTAAGTTTGCAGATAGTAAATATTTCAGAAATTCGATTTTATGGAAATTATTTGGCATCGAATTCCCATACAAACACTATATGTTGCGCCATGTTTGCATCCTTTCAAAATGTCGGAATTAACCGCGAACTGGTCTATTGGCTGATTGATTAACATATCCCAATATCTATTGTGTTTTGTGCACGGTCACGGTTGAAAAAAAGCGAACAAAGACATATAACAAAGAAGGTCGCTGGGTTTCATAACCATTCCACTCTATAATTATGGTATTACTATATGTTGCTACTGCTATTACTCAAAATGTTGTTTTTCAGTGGTGTTCGGGTCTTGGTTTGACTACGTGCGAGAGTTCTGGCCACACAGAAACGATTCAAACTTACTGATCCTCAAATACGAAGACATGAAAAAGGTAAACTATATTTCAACCTGTGGTTAACTCAAGCCCTGAATTAAAATATAAATTGGAAGTTGTTGATTCAACAATTTTTCGAATTTTTCAACACTATGTTTGGGGGTCCATTGGTTTTGAATTTTGAAATTTCCGGTCAGTAATAAATCCATTGCGTAAATGGCGTCCAATTTGAATAGTAACCATTGGTTAGGAATCTTTAGTCTCACATTCATGTGAGAACGCTTTTACGTGGCAACCTGAACAAGAGGCTAAAGTCTCCAATAGACCACTTTCACAAGTATTCCCGTTACATCAATACAGAAAACTGTAGCTGTAGAGTGCTGTAGCGTGCTGTAGCTTAAAAAGCAGTGAATTTACAGCCATTTGAAATTCATAGCTATTGATGGGTTGCACATGACTTCACGGCGGCCATGTTGGTGTACTATAAAAATTGTGAGAGGGGATAGGTACTTTAAATTCGGCTCTGTGTCTTATATTTCTTTTTCTTCAACGTCGCAAGTGGGAAATTACATAACAGATCCCAGGTAACCTTACTACTCATGTAGGACCGAGTTGTGTAACCAACTGAACCTTCTCACGTCAAACTTCGACATGCTGTTTACTGTAAAATGAAACCTATTGGAACTATTCTAGCACAGTTTACTAGCGGAATACATTCGTAGACTACGACGAGACATGTTGAAAATGTAAATACACGCGGACGGCAATTAACTGGAATTTAAAGAATACCCTTACCAACATGCATGATATGGGCCATATATGGCCCTTGTATGGGTTTTGTATGGGCCCATTCAAGTTCCATATATGGGTATGTGATGGGTTGTGCATGGGATTCGTATGGGCCATATGATTCCCATATATGGGTTACATGCTGTCTAAATGGCAATATTTTCAAACCCATATATGGTCCATATCTGGTCCATACATTGCCCATATAAAAGTATATGGGAAAAGTATGGATTTGTCTAAAATCCAGATGGTTCCCATATATGGCCATATGGTTTTCATATATGGGGAGTATATGGGTAAGATTAATTATTTCTAATATTTAGGGATGGGTAATACATGGGCTGTGAATGGGAATACTATGGGTAGCATATGGGATAAGCGTGGGAGTGATATGGTGAATATATGGGAGAAGCCATTGTCCCAGACTTTTTCCATATAAAAACCACACACTTGCCATACGTTTCCCATACAGAATCCATAGGTTTCCCATATAAATGCCATATGAAACCTGTACCATTTACATAGTATACCCATACAATTTCCATTCTATTCCCATTCCTTGCAAATTTACCCATATCATTACCATATCTTACCCATACCTTTGCCATGATACCCATGCCTTTACCATACACCACCCATGTCATTACCATATATCCTCCATACAATGCCCATGTCATTACCATACAGTTCCCATGTCATTACCATACAGTTCCCATGTCATTACCATACAGTTCCCATACCCACATCTGATTACCATTCATTATCCATACAATACCCATGTCATTACCATACAGTACCCATGTCATTACCATACAGTTCCCATGTCATTACCATACAGTTCCCATGTCATTACCATACACTTCCCATGTCATTACCATACACTTCCCATGTCATTACCATACAATACCCATGTCATTACCATACAATACCCATGTCATTACCATACACTTCCCCATGTCATTACCATATATCCTCCATACAATGCCCATGTCATTACCATACAATGCCCATGTCATTACCATACAGTTCCCATGTCATTACCATACAGTTCCCATACCCACATCTGATTACCATTCATTATCCATACAATACCCATGTCATTACCATACAGTACCCATGTCATTACCATACAATACCCATGTCATTACCATACAATACCCATGTCATTACCATACAGTTCCCATGTAGCGTGTGTTCTATTCGGCAATTGGAGAGCCGGGCTATATTTGAACGAGGGAAGAATGGGAAAGGACAAGAAAGGCAGGAGGGTACGTACAATACTCAAAATATTTACGTGACACTAAAACGCGGACGCAACACACTTTAGCCCGACTTCCACTTTATTATTAAATGTGAAACATATGATACAATAAGAAAGGTTTCTTCCGCACCCTTGAAATTTTTAACGCAAAGAAATTCCGCCAAGTCATATGTCCGATGATCAATTATTTAAACTAATCATAAACCCGTCTATGGAAATAGCTCACTTAACAGCAAAGTCTGTTTACGATAGCATGCAGATAAATCTATAAATATCCCAAACTAACAATGTAAATTTGAGCGCTAAGTCTATCTTGCCTAAAGGCCTATATAAGTCCTATACTGTTTCAGTTATCACGAGTGCTTGTAATACATAATGCAAGGCTATTAGCAACAATCCAATGTACCATCTGCTGTACAAGGTGCTAATAAAGTACATCATGTTCATGGTATTTTGACGGCCATGCGCCCTCGAGGAAGGGAATTTTAACAAATACGCCATCTTGGAAAAGTACGTCCCGACTCCAATAATATAGCGACGTAAAAGAACCACCGAGGAAGCAAACAACTCTCTGTGGCAGTTACAACTCTCGCGGTCAGCAAAGAGATCGACTTGACATGATATTCTACTGCGGAATGAGGCCTCAACTTATTAATTATTAACTTGCAACCAATCCCCAGAGATTTAAATGACCATGTTGGTGCCACTAACAAAAGAAACTAACGAGGCGTCTTTTGTTAACGCCCACCAACATGACGGCGATGACGTAACGTGCAAGTAATTGATTATAACTACACTACAACTAGTTAGCTGATAGAATGTGAGCAAGTACTCAAACACGGTTAACGATAAACAGGTGGGGATTTTGACAGCCTATAGGATGGTACCAGGATTGGGATTTTGATCAGTGGGATTTCAAAATGTCACAATGCCTGCCCTTTGTATTGAATGAACGTTGTCGGAAGAACATAATAAAAAAGACAAGCTGTGACTAATTTGAATAATAGGCGAGACACTAAAACTCCCTGAGACACTAAACTTCCCTGAGATACCAATGACTATGGGGCGCCGTTTTGGACAATATTACGAACAGTATAAATAGATCCGTAACTTCAAATATTCATGGCAAACTTTTTATTGCGTGTAGTTAGATTACGTTTTTAATGCCAAATGTAAAAAACATGCTAAACTTTTTTTCGTACACTTAATTTTCTTGTATAACCATGGCAAACTTAAAACAAACGTGCTATACTAAACTATGACACATTCGGAACACAATACAAATATACGTGGTCTTTCTCAAATATACATGCTAAACTTTTCATTCCGTATGGTATGATGCACCGCGCGCTTCACATGCAAACACACTAGTACCTAGGTCTCGTGCGGCTATCTCGCCTCGTGATCTTTCTTGTTCTGTGGCTGCTTCAAGATCAAAGTGGCTGATCGTCCAGAGAATTTCAGAGAAGCACTAAGCAACATCGCCCACCAAGCCAGATTGCTGCTGGGTAATTATAGCCGATCGAGCAGAGGCTTAGTGAGCCATCACTTCGTTCCAGTATTAACAGTACCAGCACAATAAACGCAACTACGAATCAGCCATGTACAACGCCACTGAAGACCGGCTAGAGCAGCAGCTGCAGAGCTAGTTCGCTCATTTCCGACATTTAATTGTCGACTGAGCGGGATAGCCTCGACTAGAACTGTTACGTATACAAAAATCCGCTTCGAAGAAGGGACTGCATAAGTCCTGGTGACTTGCATGTCAACGAGGCTGGTATAGCATAGCAAAATAATGGCATTGTTTCACTGAACATATGTTCAGTGCATTTCAGATATCTCCCTGAACGCTTCAATTTCAACATTCTAGCCTCGTTGACATACAAGTCACCAGAAATTATGCATAGGGTCTATAGTATATAAAGATTGTGTGCTGCTTCCCTCTTCCTGCACAAAAGCTATGCCGACACATCAACCCCGTTGTCACCTCGAAAATGACGGGTTTGTTGTGCACTGATTTCCCCTGGACAAGTCAATGGATGAGGAAGATCTTGGAGCAAAGATGAGGGAGCTGTTCCCTGATTTACAGGGTACTATACATGGTTCAATTTCGTTAAGTCCTGCTTTGGACAAATAGTTACACGAAAGCTTACAACTGATGTGAGTTTTTCTGCTGCACGCGTACTTGGCATTTGCGGCCAGCAGCAATCTGGCTTGGCGGGCTATGTTGCTTAGTGCTTCTCTGAAATTCTCTGGACGATCAGCCAACTTGAAGCAGCCACAGAACAAGAAAGATCACGAGGAGAGATAGCCGCGCGAGACCTAGGTACTAGTGTGTTTGCATGTGAAGCGCGCGGTGCATCATACCATACGGAATGAAAAGTTTAGCATGTATATTTCAGAAAGACCACGTATATTTGTATTGTGTTCCGAATGTGTCATAGTTTAGTATGGCACGTTTGTTTTAAGTTTGCCATGGTTATACAAGAAAATTAAGTATACGACAAAAAGTTTAGCATGTTTCTTTACGTTTGGCATTACAAACGTAATCTAACTACACGCAATAAAAAGTTTGCCATGAATATTTGAAGTTACGGATCTATTTATACTGTTCGTAATAATGTCCAAAACGGCGCCCCATAAATGACTTCATTAGAAATAAGTTCATCCTATTCAACTTAATTGACCACTTTCATAATGGCGCCTCCTAATTTGCATAATTTTGGAAGATTAATCTGTAGAGGAAAACTACTGCTACCACATGAAAGATCACATTGAAACTAGTAATTTTGTTCAGTTTCAGAGCAATGAAGAGCTAATATCGACATGGTCTTTCATACGATAATGATCATATATTTCTATATATGTGGATCAACTATCAAAACGGGAATACGCAGTTTTGAAAGTGGTGTATACAATGATTGAACTTGGTCTCACCTTTCCTATTTCCCATTTCCCTCCGACAACATGTATCGAAATAGGTATATATTTATGCAAGGCCGGAAATATATATTAAAATGCACTGGGGAAAATATATGTATTTTCCCACAAAGAACAAAGAAACTGAGCGATGTGCATGTGAAAAGGAATTTAAGCTTAGAAACATCTTCAAGAAACCTCTGCACACACTGAATCGATAATGCATTACTTCCTGATCAAAAATGTTCCACGGCGTGTGATTTGTGACTTTCCGAGCATTCAGCTCAGCGTTTTAGAGACCTGGAGTAACTGAGTTGTTTAGTAAAACCCCGGCGAAACTATCGAACAATGCTGGTTGTTTGACCACGGCTTAACGTTGGCATGAAGCAGTAATCCGCATTCAATTCAGTTGCTTCCACTGCTGAATTGTAGTCTGCCGAGTTTGATTCAAGTGAAGTCGTTGTCTAGTCTATTTCATAGTACGAGCCGATGCCAGTTGTGTTTTCAAAAGTGTAATTCATGAATTTATAATAGCAAGAACTTTCATCTTTTCTAGGAACAACTTGCGTAAGCATGTTCCCCTGGCTGGGTGTTGCACTAGAGTCTCATTACGATAGAGGCATTTGTTCTCATACATTCTAAAGTTTGAGTTCTTGGTGATATGAATACCCGCCTTGTTAGCAAGTTCTCCAATGTAGGCATCATCGATCTTTAGGGGTCTTTTCACATCGTACAAATCCATGATTTCCTTCACCGCATCAGCTGATACTATGTACCCTCCCCCACTGCAGTAAGGAGTATATAAGGTCTTGTTCAGTTCCTCTTTAGGTACAGCATATCTCCCTTCTCGTAAAACCGGGCTTCCATACATTATATTACCTGTGTATAGATTGTATCGCATGGTGTCGCGGTGTTTTAGAAGTGATAGTATTCCACGAGTATTCACATATGTATCGTCGTCAGATTTGAGAAGAAAGTCGAAGTGACAGTACCTCAGTGCCCACTCAAATCCCATAGCTACTTTGAAGCTCATGTTGAAGAAACTCTCTTCGTAAGTACTCAAGATGAGGTCGCCATAAATTTTTTCCTCAACTGCCAAGCGTTTCATCTCTGCACTGTTCTGGTTTTTACCGAGCAAAAACAGAGTTCGCCACCTTGGTAGAACTGAGAAGTCTGGCCCCCAACTTTTGCGAATGTCGTTCCGTCGATCAAAATGTCCAACATTACTCGAAGCGAGGACAAGAAGTTGTATTCTAGAACTGGGGCACTGTTTTGTTGAGATGAGTCTGGTTCGGTGCAGAAACTGTACCTTGTAATAATTAATCAAGTTACTTCCGTATGTCTGATCCGTGTTTAGTTCATACACAACTAAACCTCGAAGCTTGAACACCAAACTGCATACGAGTAATGACAATAACAATGCAATACATCTCGTTTTCTTGGAACCACGTCTACACAGAATACGATACATGATCCGTTTCATCGCGGCTGTAGTTCTACTATGATGTTGGTGATATGCTTTCTAATTCCCGTCGAAAACTACTGACTCGGTGAACGCTAATTTATATGTACAATGCTAACCATTGTACGAGTCGAGAGCGTGGCTTAATTCGCTAAAACAACCTCCTGCTAAAACAAATACGTTGAGTAAAGTTCCTAGGCGACACAAAACAATGAGCATTAAAAATTATATTTTAGTTTCTATTTCGAAATATTTTCAAACCAAACTAACCGTAAACTAGCTAGTTCAAAATAAAATTTAAATCGTATCCACAGAATACGATAAATGATCCGTTTCATCGCGGCTGTAGTTCTACTATGATGTTGGTGATGTGCTTTCTAATTCCCGTCGAAAACCGGCCCTAACTCGTTAAATGCTAATTTATTGCGTTCGACGAAAAAGAACGCATCCTAATCTTGCAATGGACCCCCTGTGGTCATGTGTGGGCTACCTGTGCTTTACCAAGCGAAAGAAATCGAGATTCGTGTCCGTCCTCATGTATGTTTGTACTTTTTAGAATAAACAAGAGGCTGTACCTGTTGAAGTATGATCTCATTCTAACAAGTTATGGGATACCTGTTGTAGTTATGTTAATTAGAAATAAAAGTCCCGGATGTTGTTCATCCTGCGAAGTGACAAACATGGCGTGTTGTGTTGTTTTGCGATCACTACTATAATCCAAGTAATCCGGATTAATCCTTGCCTCCATCATGAGTTTAACAGGTTATGGGCCCAGTTCGAGATATGGTCGACTACTATTCGATGGGGATGAAAGAAAATACGAACAGTGGGAGGTTAAATTTCTCGGTTATATGCGACTACAAAAATTGAAGGATACGATCGATGCGGCTGACGATGCGGAGATTACCGCAGCCAAGAACGAAGAAGCGTTTGCCGAGTTAATACAATTTCTCGATGATAGAAGTCTTTCTCTCGTAATGAGGGACGCGCAAGATGACGGGAGGAAAGCGTTGAAAATTTTGAGGGCGCATTATGCTGGTGCAGGCAAGCCCAGAGTGATTTCGCTATACACAGAGCTGACGTCGCTTATGAAATCGGAAAACGAGACAGTGACGGACTATGTTATACGAGCAGAGACTGCAGCGACAGCTCTTAAGAATGCTGGTGAAACCGTGACAGATAGCCTCCTCATAGCGATGGTATTAAAAGGTCTACCGGAAGATTACAAGCCGTTTGTTGTCGTTATCACCCAGAACGAGAAACAACAAACATTCAGTGAATTCAAGGTCGCCTTACGGAGTTTTGAAGATACTGAGCGAACCAGAATGGTGATGGGAAACGACTCAGTCATGAAGACCGAACAGAGACAGGAATCAAAGAGGAATATCATCTGTTTTCAATGTGGCTTGGCAGGGCATATTGCTCGTTTCTGTAACAGTAACAGCAGCGATAATGGACGGGGACGCTGGTGCAACACGTGTCACAACTCGTCACACAGTGACAGTACATGTCGGTTCAAAGGAAGAAGGACTGACAATGCCAAGCAGGCTTCTGAGACTTTTGAAAAATCTGATGAGGGAGTGGAGCATTCATTTGCATTTGAGATCAACGCTGATGCAAATGAGAGGGCTACTAGTACGGCAGAAACAAATACACTTCTGGTAGATTGTGGTGCGACCGCCCACATCATCAATGACGAGTCCAAGTTCATCAAATTTGATGATAAGTTCAGACCAGACAAGCACTATATCGAGCTGGCAGATGGAACACGATCTAACAATGTGGTACTCAAGAGAGGGGATGTTGAGATAACCATTATGGATACCACTGGAAGGCATATCAATGCGACGCTGAAAGATGCATTATACATTCCTACATACCCTCAGAACATATTCTCAGTGCAAGCTGCAACCACAAGAGGTGCTACAGTGACTTTCAATCCAGAATCTGCAGAACTAGCTTACAAGAGTACCAAGTTTAACATTAAGAAGCGTGGTAGACTGTACTATATCAGTACCTTTGACAAAGCTGACTCTGTCAATTATACATGTGATCTGAAAGGCTGGCATGAAATATTAGGACACTGTAATCATGAGGACATTGTGAAACTAGAAAGTGTAGTAGAAGGTATGAAGGTAAGCGATAGTAGTTCCAGTAACCCCGGGGATTGTAACATTTGTATTGAAGGGAAAATGACCCAAAGTAGGAATAGGAATCCTGATGTGCGCGCTACAGCACCATTAGAATTAGTTCACACTGATCTTGCTGGACCCATTGATCCAGCCTTTGGAGAAGATTTCAGATATTCCATAGCTTTCACGGATGACTATTCAGGAGCAATTTTTGTATACTTTCTTAAGAGCAAGAGCGAGACTGTAGTTGCAACAGAGAAGTTTTTGGCAGACTCAGCACCATATGGTGAAGTTAAATGTATAAGGTCAGATAATGGCGGTGAGTTTATTTCTCATAAGTTTAAGTCTCTCCTGAGGGAGAGTAAGATAAAGCATGAAACATCTGCACCCCATTCTCCCCACCAAAATGGGACGGCAGAGCGACACTGGCGTACTCTATTTGAGATGGGAAGGTGCTTACTCCTACAAGCCAATATGAGCAAGGAGTTTTGGCCTTATGCAGTAATGGCTGCTGCGTACATACGTAATAGGTGCTATAACAATCGCCTAAAGCAAACACCATACTTCACTATCACTGGCAAGAAACCCAATTTGTCAAACATGAGAAGTTTTGGATCTGAATGCTATGCATATAAGCAGAATACGCAGAAGTTGGATTCCAGGTGCACTAAGGGGATCTTTCTTGGGTATGATAAGGGGAGCCCTGCGTATCTGGTGTACATCCCAGAGACAGGCAAGGTTATGAAATACAGGGTGGTGAAGTTCCCTAAGAGAAGGGTGGAACAACAGACTCAAACTGAAAGTCTGTCAAGTGATGATGATGTAATGCCATTACAACACAATTCTAACCCTGATACATGTAGTGCATCTGATGTTGACAGGTCTCAAGAGGGTCCAGGTTTGCTCATCGAAGGTCTTGGGGCTGAGTGTGAAACCAGTCCTCCTTCAGAGCCTCCTGATGAAAGCATAAGACGTTCTAAGAGGGGGAGAAACCCCCCAGCATACTTGAGCGATTATGCCACAGACATGGAGGATGTTGATCAGGTACTAACAAGTGTTGATTATTGTTACAAATTTTCTGATTTCCCTCAAACCTATCAAGAGGCTATGGAATCGCCTGAGTCTAGCAGCTGGAAGGCGGCGATGAGGGAAGAGATGAATTCTCTGACTGAGAATAACACTTTTACTTTGACTACTCTGCCAGAGGGCAAAAATTCAGTGGGGGGCCGTTGGGTGTACACTATCAAAGAAAGTTGTACTGGTGCTAAAACTTTCAAAGCAAGGTATGTTGCTAAGGGTTACAGCCAAGTGAGAGGTATTGATTATAAGGAGACTTTTGCACCTACAGCTAATCTCACATCTGTGCGTGTGCTAATGCAAATAGCCGCACAACATGATTTGGTTTTACACCAAATGGATGTGAAGACTGCCTATCTCAATGCCCCTATTGATTGTGAGATCTACATGGATCAAGTTGAAGGTTTTGAAGTTCCCCCAGGAAATGATGGCACACAGGTGTATAAGTTGAACAAATCTCTGTATGGATTGAAGCAATCAGGAAGGAATTGGAACCATGTACTACACTGTTTCTTACTTGAGAATGATTATGTTCAGAGTCCTGTTGATAACTGTGTGTACACCAAACAGGTTGGGAGTAAACTTGTTGCTATGCTTGTCTGGGTAGATGACATCATTATTGCAGCAAGTGACATGGTGCTAGTATCTGAAACTAAAGGGATGTTGAGGGAGAGATTCCACATGAAGGATCTGGGTAGACTTTCTTACTTCCTGGGTATTCATTTTGAGCAAGGAGATGGCTTTGTGAAAATGAACCAGAAGAGGTACATCATTAAGGTACTTGAGAGGTTTGAGATGTCAGAATGTAAACCAAGGCCTACACCTTCTGAGCAGAAACTTGAGTTTGTTAGTGAAACTCCCTTTGATCCTAGGAGATATCGTGAGGCAGTCGGTAGCTTGATATACGCTATGACATGCACTAGGCCAGACATATGCTGGATTGTCACTAAGTTGTCACAATTTCTGACTAACCCAATGGACGAACACTGGGTTGCAGTGAAGCATGTGCTGCGGTACTTGAAGGGGACTCTAGACTATGAGTTGTGCTACAGGAGGTGTGATGATGATCTCACACTAATAGGCTACAGTGATGCTGATTGGGCATCATCTACAGATGACAGACGAAGTGTAAGTGGATACTGCTTCAGCTTGAGTAGAGATGGTCCTCTTGTCTCTTGGAAGTCGAGAAAGCAGCCAACTGTGGCCCTTTCGTCATGTGAAGCTGAGTACATTGCCCTAGCAGCAGCAGTTCAGGAGGGCCTTTATCTCATTCAGTTGGTGGGTGATATTGGTGAAGCAAGTGAGCCTGTTTTGATATTTGAGGATAACCAAGGGGCCATTGCCTTGTCTAAAAATCCAGTTAATCGACAGAGATCGAAACATATTGATGTGAGATATCACTTCATCCGCACAATGCAAAATGCAGGAAAGATAATAATTGAGTACTGTCCCACCGCCAGTATGGTGGCTGATATCATGACCAAACCAGCTACAAAATTCAAGTTGCAACAATTTGGGAGATATATTTTTGGTTCATGAGACATTTTAGCCTATATAGTATACAAGGAATATACAAGACTCTAATGTTTTTTTTTTTTTATTCATTTGTTGGTTGATAATTTACTGCATGTTTACATTGTTAATGGTAATATGATCACGTATATCATTTTAGGAAATACATAGAAAGAGATCAAGTGGGGGTGTTGAAGTATGATCTCATTCTAACAAGTTATGGGATACCTGTTGTAGTTATGTTAATTAGAAATAAAAGTCCCGGATGTTGTTCATCCTGCGAAGTGACAAACATGGCGTGTTGTGTTGTTTTGCGATCACTACTATAATCCAAGTAATCCGGATTAATCCTTGCCTCCATCATGAGTTTAACAGTACCAACCTTTACTCGGGCCATATGGAATTTCAACAAGGAATGGTACAATTTTGCAGGTTCGATTAAAAAAGTATTTTACACTTGCAATTTGTTTAGCCTTTGAGAGAATAATAAATTATTTTAGATTCTTTTTACAAGAGTTGCAAAAATAAATTCTTTTTAAAAAGAATTGTTATTCTTTGTCTCCAGAGAAGCCAAATAATAAGAATATTATACTACTCATGTAAAAAGAATCCTATTTTAGAGTGCTGCCATGGAAAGCGGAAAGAAAATTGCAGCCATGTTTGTAACATTAACAGTGGCTACATGTGTTTGAGACAATATACAGGTGGCAACACAAGACCAGTGATAATATAGTGAACACGAATAATTAATTCCATCATGCTCTGCTGTTATGAGACTCACGACTCTTTTCCAAACAAGTTTCATTTCACATGGTTCAAGGCATGGTTTTCAGGGAAGGATATAAGAGGCCAAGTAAAACCTCAACAACAATTCTTTAAAATAACACATGCAATGTTCCTTTGAACTTCCTCCCAGTGGTTTATCATTCAGTTTTGCACTGTATCAGTAGCTTTGCATATTTACTGGCAGCTACTGTGTTATGCATGTATCAGTGGCTTCCTCCAGGTACCCTAGGGATTTGTCCAAATGCCCAATCAGACCTTTCATATCGGAAATATATATGAAAATGCACAAAGAAACTGAGCGATGTGAAAAGGAATTTAAGCTTAGAAACATCTTCAAGAAACCTCTGCACACACTGAATCGATAATGCCTTACTTCCTGATCAAAAATGTTCCACGTATGATTTGTGACTTTCCGAGCATTCAGCTCAGCGTTTTGGAGACCTGGAGTAACTGAGTTGTTTATTAAAACCCCGGCGAAACTATCGAACAATGCTGGTTGTTTGACCACGGCTTAACGTTGGCATGAAGCAGTAATCCGCATTCAATTCAGTTGCTTCCACTGCTGAATTGTAGTCTGCCGAGTTTGATTCAAGTGAAGTCGTTGTCTAGTCTATTTCATAGTACGAGCCGATGCCAGTTGTGTTTTCAAAAGTGTAATTCATGAATTTATAATAGCAAGAACTTTCATCTTTTCTAGGAACAACTTGCGTAAGCATGTTCCCCTGGCTGGGTGTTGCACTAGAGTCTCATTACGATAGAGGCATTTGTTCTCATACATTCTAAAGTTTGAGTTCTTGGTGATATGAATACCCGCCTTGTTAGCAAGTTCTCCAATGTAGGCATCATCGATCTTTAGGGGTCTTTTCACATCGTACAAATCCATGATTTTCTTCACCGCATCAGCTGATAATATGTACCCTCCCCCACTTCAGTAAGGAGTATAAAAGGTCTTGTTCAGTTCCTCTCTAGATACAGCATATCTCCCTTCTCGTAAAACCGGGCTTCCATACATTATATTACCTGTGTATAGATTGTATCGCATGGTGTCGCGGTGTTTTAGAAGTGATAGTATTCCTTGAGTATTCACATATGTATCGTCGTCAGATTTGAGAAGAAAGTCGAAGTGACAGTACTTCAGTGCATGCCCACTCAAATCCCATAGCTACTTTGAAACTCATGTTGAAGAAACTCTCTTCGTAAGTACTCAAGATGAGGTCGCCATAATTTTTTTCCTCAACTGCCAAGCGTTTCATCTATGCACTGTTCTGGTTTTTACCGAGCAAAAACAGAGTTTGCCACCTTGGTAGAACTGAGAAGTCTGGCCCCCAACTTTTGCGAATGTCGTTCCGTCGATCAAAATGTCCAACATTACTCGAAGCGAGGACAAGAAGTTGTATTCTAGAACTGGGGCACTGATTTGTTGAGATGAGAAACTGTACCTTGTAATAATTAATCGAGTTACTTCCATATGTCTGATCCGTGTTTAGTTCATACACAACTAAACCTCGAAGCTTGAACACCAAACTGCATACACATGTACGAGTAATGACAATAACAATGCAATACATCTCGTTTTCTTGGAACCACGTCTACACTAGTCTCCTTCGCAGCCGTTATGGACTCTGTCACGCAAAGCTCCGAGCTCCATTAACGGCTGCTCACATTCGAACCACATGCCTTTCCCATTGTTCTATCAACCTCTGATTTTTTTAGCCTAAGCCAATCAGAAAACAGCAGATTGTAAACAAGGCCTTTTGCCGCGAAATGTGTTCTCAAAGGCAGCTGAGTTCCGAATGGAGGAAACACCTAAGAAGTTCGTAGAATTCGACAGCAAATGTTTCGTATGTTCTGCTGAAGTCGTAAAAAAAGACAAAATCTACATCTTTGGAAAGTCCGCCATTAATTTTTCCAAAATTATCCGTTTGTCGTTGAATGTTAGACGTAAGTTCTTATAAGCATAACTCCGATTTGTTCGTCTGCAAAAGCTGTTATAAGCTGTTAAATAAATACGAACGAATACAAGACAACCTAAATTCAATCCAGAGAGAAATAACTGAGGTTTTCAAGAATCGAGAGCTCCCTAGAGTGAAGCGCTTGCTTCGAACAGAAGATTCTGAAACATTGAGCGCTAGCTCCAGGCAAAGTGTCTAAATCGCTGAGTTTCCCGATAGCGGCGAACAAGGAGACACCAATTACCACTTGTACTTCTTTGGTCCCTGACGAGAGCGAGCTACGATGTTGGCATACTACATCACCCATTCAGCAGGATCCCCAACGGCTTGTACAGTTGCAAGCTCTGCAGAAAAAATATGACTATGCAGTCACAGAACCGGGACTTGCACTGGGTCAACCACCGAATGATTGAAAACCGGGTTTCAGGGTCTCTGTTAAATCACACAGACCCAAAAGCAGATCTCCTTGAAGTTTGTAATGCTAAGTTTCTACCCACAATTGAAGACCAGCAGCGACAGAGGCTAAACTATACCATCCTAACTTCCAGAATCTTAGTTGAGTACTTCACAGCATTGGCACCCTTAGCAGATGCCTGCATCCAGCATATCCCACATAAATACACCAATGAACTGTCACAGAAATCAACAAAGGTTTGTTTGTGAAAAGTTGTAATGTGTAGTTCCAGAAAATATCCATACCTCCACCATGTAGAGAATTCAATTCAGGACCCCTCCACCCCTCTGAAATTTACATATTGGCTTTTTATTTCCAGAATTTCAAAATTCCCTGGGGATATTTTCTGGAACTACACAACATACATTGTAGAGAGGTTGGCCCTTTCAACTAATAACAGGGTGGCAAAGGAGTTATGTGACATGCAATTTCACCAAAAAGTAGCATGTCAAACAGGGACAAGCTCAATACATGAATGTTTCTCTTTCCTTGGCATCTCCATCTGATCACAACCCCCCTGTATTTACCATAAATCCTCTATTAAAGCATTTAAGGGGGAGGGGCGTCTTAATAGAGAGCATGGCTTAGTCAAACTTCAATAGGTTATCAAGTATACTCATTTTATTACATACAAGCCACGAGTACCTTCCCTTAATCAAAATGTCAAAAACTCAGATCGGATAGCAAGAAGTTCTTAATACAAAACTTAATTATGACATTTCTTATTACAGTATAAAAATAAACATTTATTATCACCAAAATTTTTCGCACATGATTCATTACTTGAGTACAAGTAACATTTCCTCTAAAGTTCGTGTATACTTTATATATGTAAGTGATGACTACTAGCTGTTATTGTTTTGGTTTTGAGGGAGAGGGGGTGGCTTAAAAGAGAGGGGGGCTTAATAAATTTTTGTGCCATAAAAAAGGGGGTTTTAAATATTAGAGGGAGGGGGATTAATAGAGGATTTATGGTATATTAATCATTACAGCTAAAATTAACAATACCAGTGTATTAACTAGGTTAGTTTACAAAAATGGTATTAGAATAATAATTATTTTCAGTTAATTAATTCATCAGCAGTTATCTGTGGCAATGTTGATAAATTTACATTCATCATGACTAATTACAATAACAACCTCGTAGCTGTGTACAATAAAAATGTATATATACAAAGCGAGATAACTACTTCAACTACATGTATATTTCAAATATTGACTTTCTAATTTATTGTTTACATAAGTGATTTCTTATTAACAAACCATTATACAGTATCCTCCCCATTTGTTTTCTTTTCTCACAGCACCAAATACGCTCTTGAATGTTTGTACCAGTTTTTTCTTGTTCATGCCCTTTATATTGTCAAAAGAGACAGTGAGCGGTTTGTTTGGAACCGATCGGTTAACAATCATAGTAAGAAAGGTACAAACATTCCACTCGATGAAGACACTGAACACAGCAACAATTTTATTAAGCAAGGTATTAAAAACCTTGGGCCAAATCTCACAGAGGCTGCCATTTCTCGACTGTGCAAAGCATAGTTTTCCAGCGTACACTTTGTTGCACAACATAGCTCTCCACCGCTCATTATTGAGCCATGCTTCTGGCGAACCGTAGACTACGGAAAAGCACCATTCTCGACCATACCCCACTCCTCTTCGTCGCAAGAACTAATGTTCACGGCAGTGATTCCTAGCCTCTTCAAATAGGTTACCTGGTCGTGCATTAGGCTGATGAGCGGGGAAACAACGACCACAATATGACCCGAACTCTGGGAAATATGGTCGAACATAACAGGAAGCGCTTGATAAATTAGAGACTTCCCATAGCCTGTTGGCAGATTGACAAAAATATCGCGGTTGTATGCTTCAACTACTGTCTGAATTGCCGATTTCTGGTCAAAGTTTAGCTGATTAATTCTAAATCTTGGAACGCTTTTTCGAGCTCCGCCATTTCGTTTCTATTTGCATAAGTTGGGTAACAGATAATACACAAGCTGTGATTGGTTAGTTTACCAACGCGGGAACGGTTCCCAGAAAATAGGAACCAAATTGTGATTGGCTAACTCAGGGAAAGGCATGTGGTTCGAATTAGCCTGCTTGCCGGCTCTCCTGTATTTTTTTTAACCGCGTGCCACAGGTGACCCAATCCGAAAAGAAACGACCGAAAAAAATTACAGGAGAGCCGGCAAGCAGGCTAGGTTCGAATGTGAGCAGCCGTTAATGGAGCTCGGAGCTTTGCGTGACAGAGTCCATAACGGCTGCGAAGGAGACTACGTCTACACAGAATACGATACATGATCCGTTTCATCGCGGCTGTAGTTCTACTATGATGTTGGTGATATGCAGTAGGGGGAAAAGGCCGATTCTGGCGCAGTTTTCTGGCGCATTGGCACTTACTGGCGCAGCGCCAGTAGTGACAATTCTCCAGACAACTTCGTCAGAAGTCTGCCTTTTCCTCCTACTGTTAATTTATTCAGCCTGTCTGATACTTAATGAAATTATAATGTCGTTATTCCAAGAAACCGGTTTAAACTGGATTCCAAGAATTCGATCACGTGACCACGCCCTAATTGACCACGCCCTAATTGACCACGCCCACGAATGGAATGCCAAGGTCACATAGTATCTTTTTTTTTCTCGATGAAGTTGATCACGTCGTGACCTTGACCTTGACTGCGCTTGCCATTTCGAGAAACCGGTTGGGAGTGGATCGTACCTAGGGGGTGTAAGGTGGTGGCTCGCCCAGGGGTAGGTTGTCCTCGAGACTGTAAGGTGGTGGTGGCTCACTCGCGTATGAATCATAGTACGAGGCACACTCATAGGTTATGTCAACCATGTTGTACTTTTCACTGCATGCATTAATCACGATTGGATTGCAGGTGCACATCAGGTTGCGATTCGCGATTGGATAGCGGGCACGTATCGAGTTGTGATCCACCTCATCACATGAGTCTATGCCTGGGTCATCCATGTGGTCTGGGTCTGCGTTACGCGGGTTGTATTGGTGCCATGCGTTGCGTCTCTCATTGAGATCCCAGGCCCTGTCTTCGTCATCCGAATCGTTAGGGCATATCCTATACAACTGGGTACGTATTCTCCTTAAGGTGTGGTGGTCTGAGCTCCTTATCATTCTGTTCAGAATGCCTTGGTCCCATATGTTGGATATGTCATCCATGTCATCTGGGTCCATGAATAGGCTGCCGCATAAGCGCGGGTCTGTGTATAGGGGGTCGACTGGGTCTGGGTCCACGAATAGGCTGCCACACAAGCGCGGGTCTATGTATAGGGGGTCGACTGGGTCTGGGTCCACGAATAGGCTGCCACATGAGCGCGGGTCTATGTATAGGGGGTCGACTGGGTCTGGGTCCACGAATAGGCTGCCACACAAGCGCGGGTCTATGTATAGGGGGTCAACTGGGTCTGGGTCCATGAATGCCTCGCAACTATTCATGACAATGTCTAACTGTGCATCCCGTGCATCCAGTTGTGCCTTCACCCTTGCTATGTACCTATGCGTTTTGTGTGCAATGAGTTCTACCCTGACAATATCAAACCGAGCATCCAGTACCTCCTGTCGTGCCTTCGACCTTGCCATGTCCCTATGCATGTTGTACATGATGAGTTCTGCCTTGATGATATCGAACTGTGCATCCAGTCGTGCCTTCACCCTTGCTATGTACCTATGCGTTTTGTGTGCAATGAGTTCTACCCTGACAATATCGAACCGCGCATCCAATGCCTCCGTGCGTGCCCTCCTGCGTGCCATACTCTCACACATGCTATCTTCGAAACGTTCTATCATGTCGATATAGTTGTGTGCTTTTGTGCTTTGCGCTTTTCTGTTGTTCACCATCGTACTATACTAGGTCGATATATCTTTA
The DNA here is from genome assembly GCA_030867875.1 of Actinernus sp. WN-2022. Lineage (NCBI taxonomy): Eukaryota > Metazoa > Cnidaria > Anthozoa > Actiniaria > Actinernidae > Actinernus > Actinernus sp. WN-2022. The sequence goes on from JAOWCC010000019.1 coordinate 98,340,951, forward strand.
AGTGTACTGCGTGCTCGACACGTGTGCTTGTGTGCTTATCAGGCATGCGCACGTTTTTGAGGTGATTATTTATGTGCTCACATGAAAGGGGCTTAAAGGAATGGCGCGTTAAGATATTATTGGGATGAGTGACAATGCGCAAAATGTTATGGATATGGAAGTGCCTGAAATCAATGTGCCAATCTTGAAGCCAGTGGCATATAGTAAGCCAAAAGCATCTAGTAAGTCAACTAAGAACGCTATGAATGCATTCGTTGATGAGATCCTATCACTTGTTCCAGAGGCTAATAAGAAAGTGGATGAACGTATCAAAAAAATAAGGGAGGAAATAAATAAGCTATACGATACCAACAAACCACAACCACAACCTAGACAGTACAAGACTGCAATAAAAGGATTCTTGAAGACATTCAGAATAGAAGGACAAGAGATCGACTATAAGACTTACGTTGATAGTAATAAACGAAGAGTCATCAACTTAATAAACCAACAAGACAAATCGATAAAGATGAAATTCATACTCACATGTGAGTTCACAAAGGAAGACACGAATACGGGATCACCTGTTACTACTATTGGAAATTTCCATTCTAGAATAGAGATAATTACAGAAGCAACAAACGTATCTGATATATTCGATAATATGATGGAAGAAATAATCGAAAAAATTGAAACATTCCAAAATGAAGGATCTGGATGGAAATTCGCAAGAGTATCATATTTAGACATACATATTGACAAGCACGTACCCATTAAGGCAAATTCGTACATGCCTCTTCCTAAGGACTTGGCCATAAAGAAAGCAATTATAAATATGAAGAACACGGATAACGAATGTTTCAAATGGTGTGTGACTGAAGCAGCATATCCTAGGAATAGAGACAATGAACGTATTACGAAAAGACTAAAGGAGAATTCAGAAAGGTTAGATTGGAGTGGTATCGAATTTCCAGTTTCACTGAAACAGATAGACCATTTCGAAAGGAACAATGTACTATATTCAGTAAACGTTTTTGGATATGATAACAATGAAGTATATCCTCTAAGAATTAGTAAGTTCAATAGAGACCAAACCATTAACTTATTAATGATATCAAATGGTGATATAAATCATTATTGTTGGATTAAGAGTCTTAGCAGACTATTGTCATCACAGGTTAATAAGCACCGTCATGAAACGCATTTTTGTAATAGATGCTTGAACTCATTCAAGTCGGTGGAATCACTAAATAAGCATATAGAATATTGTTCAGACCACGACGCTGTCAAGATAGAGCTACCAAAAAAGGGAACTATGCTAAAATTCAAGAACCATAATAGATCTATGAGAGTACCATTTGTAATCTATGCTGATTTTGAATGCTTTACAGAGAGTATATCAACTTGCAGCCCCAATGACAGTGAGAGTTATACAAAACAATACCAGAAGCATAAACCATCAGGATTTTGCTATTTGATAAAATGTTTTGATGATAATGTATTGAAACCAAAGTTAGTTACATATACAGCTGAGTTTCATGGTGATGATGTTGCACAGAAATTCATAAGTTGTCTTGAGAATTCTATAAAAGAAATCTATAATAAATTTAAATTCACTAAGAAGGTATGCATGACAGGAGAAGATGAGATTGCCTATAGGGAAGCCATTAGTTGCCATATCTGTGGTGGAGAGTTAGTAGGTGATAAAGTACTGGATCATTGTCATATAACAGGTAAGTATAGAGGTGCTGCACATAATGATTGTAATATTAATTATCAAATTCCAAAATTCTTTCCTGTCGTATTTCATAATCTGTCTGGATATGATGCGCATCTTTTTATTAAGAACCTAGGTGTAACGGAAGGTGAGATAGATTGTATACCAACTACGGATGAGAAGTATATTTCATTTACAAAGAAGATAATTGTAGACAGCTTTGTGAAGGATGGAAAGAATAAAAATATTACACGAGATATCAGATTCATTGATAGCTTCAAATTTATGCAAATGAGTCTAGCAAATCTCATAGGTAATCTTGACAAGTCTAGTTGTAAGAATATGGAAAAATTCTACAAAGGAAAACAGTTAGATTTATTGTTGAGGAAAGGAGTCTATCCTTATGATTATGTAGATAATTTCGAAAAGTTAGCTGACATGAGTCTTCCACCAATAGAAGCCTTCTATTCGAAGCTGACTGGCACATCGATCTCCAAAGAGGATTACGAACATGCTAATACCGTTTGGAAGAATTTCGATATGAAATCCATGAAAGACTATCATGATACGTATCTTAAATCTGATGTCATCCTATTGGCAGATGTATTTGAGAACTTTAGAGATGTATGTTTGAAGAATTATAATCTAGATCCCGCATGGTATTATACATCACCAGGATTATCATGGGATGCCTGTTTGAAAATGACTAAGATTAACTTACAACTATTACATGATATTGATATGATAAATATGGTTGAGAAAGGTATTAGAGGTGGAGTATCGATGATTTCAACCCGCTATAGTATGGCTAATAATAAGTACATGGATAATTATGATCCATTGAAGCCCTCGAAATATATATATTCAATACCTAGATGCGAATAATTTATATGGGTGGGCAATGAGTAGGAAACTACCAACACATAATTTTAAGTGGATGAATAAGATGGAGTTGAGGAAGTGGTATAAATATCCTTCTATATTAGAAGTAGATCTAGAGTATCCAACGGATCATCACAATCTACACAACGACTATCCTTTAGCTCCAGAAAGACTGACGATAAATGAGGTAGAGAAATTGATTCCAAATCTGAATAATAAAACCAAATACATTATTCATCATGATGCACTGAAACTATATGAGAGCTTAGGATTGAAAATTACTAAGATCCATAGAGGTATAACATTTAGTGAGAGTGCTTGGATGGCACCATACATAAACTTGAATACGGAGCTACGTAAGGAAGCTAAGAATGAGTTCGAAAAAGACTTCTTCAAATTGATGAACAACTCAACCTTTGGTAAGACTATGGAAAACATACGTAATAGAGTCGACATCCAACTTGTTACATCTGAGAATAAGGTAAGGAAATTAGTATCCAAACCAAATTATCAACATAGAACTATATTCTCTGAGAACTTGGTAGCCATACATATGAAAAGAATAAAGGTAGTATTTGACAAACCAATATACTTAGGTATGTCTATCTTAGATATTAGTAAGGAACTAATGTATGACTTTCACTATAATTATATTAAACCTAAGTATCATGAGAAAGCAAAACTCCTTTTCACAGATACAGACAGCTTGATGTATGAAATAGAAACAAACGATTTCTACAAGGATATAGAAAACGATATACTATTAAATTTCGATACGAGTAACTATCCAAATGATCATCCATCAGGTATAGGAACAGAAGTCAATAAAAAAGTTATAGGAATGTTCAAGGATGAAGTAGGTGGTAAGATCATCACTGAGTTTGTTGGACTGAGGGCAAAGTTATATGCATTCAAATACTGTGGCATAGAAGAGAAGAAGTGTAAGGGTATTAAGAAAGCAGTTGTTAAGAATGACATTACATTTGACAATTACAAAATGTGCTTATTTGATGGTATTCCTCAGATGAGAAAGATGAATGTAATCAGAAGTCACTTACATGAAATTTATACAGAAGAAGTCAATAAGGTAGCATTATCTAGAGATGACGATAAACGAAATATCAGTCCTGATGGTATTAATACTTTAGCACATGGTTATAAGGAATCAGTAGTACAGACAAAAAACGAATTGATAGTATGAGCTCATAAAACACTGTTTGGTGGTAGTTCAGTATCATGTGGTACGGTTTGCAATTCTTCTCTTACGAAACCTCGTTTTGGACCTGCTATTAAGAAATATAAGACAGGTTGATTTGTAGAGATGATACTACGTGAAATGTCATACATATCTAAACTCCATATTGGATCAGTTGATCTATATCTATCACCACCTTCAAGTTCTCCTGGAGCATATAAGTATCTAACCTTCACTCCTGCTGGTAATATCTTTTCATCTAATCCGACAGGCCTTTTATATTTATCTTCTTTATTTTCGACTTCTTTAGAGCTTATCGATTTTATAGGTTCTTTACCAGTAATTCTTCTAACGGAACTATTAATAGTTTTCAGAACACCAGGTAGTATCTTAACCCACTTTCTCGATCGATCATTTTCCATTATCATTTCCTGAGCATATTGGTGGCTAAATAGTTTTTCAGAGATAGTTCTATTAGCTCTTTCAACTAATGATTGTGCTCTATGATTACCAGCTTCACTTCTTCGAATTTTAATATTATGTTTTTTCATTTCACCCATGAATTCTGTTCCAGGATCTACCATTAATGTTTGAGGCCATTTCAGTTTTCTAGAATAAATCTTAGTAAAAGCTTTCGATACTTCTGTAGAATATTTAGATGTTAAGGGTTCGGCATCGACGTATCTAGAAGCTATGTCGACAACAACCAAAGCATATTTATAAGTTCTCCTATTGACAGTATCATGTGGAAGGAATAATAGATCAGCTTGATGGATCTGATTAGGTTTCGATATATCCCAGTGAGGTCTTGAAACATATGTGGGAGCCGATAAGTATATTTGCCAAATCGATTGTTTCTCAAGCCACTTTTTTGCAAGGTCTTCACTTACACCAGCAGCCTGTGCTAATTTATAAATAGCTGAATATCCTTTCCAATAACCATTAGTTGAATAATATATTTTACTAAACATATATAAATAAGAGAATAGTTTATTCCTTATAGTATTATGTCGCAACAAACGATTTCAGAAAAGCTAAGTGTCAGTCATGTTTATAAACACCCATTTGGATTGAAAGCAGAAAGTAGTCTAAATCGTATAACTATGAATCCATCTTCTGCAAGTCCAGGAGAAACTCTGTATGTCAATATTCCACAATTAGCAGAGAATGTCGTCATTGTTCCTGGTAGCATAGCTCTACTATTTGATATTGTTATCACAGGACATGCAAACAAGAGACTCGTTAATAATATAGGTAGGAACCTAATATATAGACAAAAGGTAATATTTGGTGGAGAAACTATTCAGGATACGCAACGTCATGATCTTTTCCACACATATCATGATTTATACTTATCAACGGAAGAACGTGAAAATAGAATAAAACAAGGTATATCTTCTGAAGCTATGAGAAAGATGCGAGCAAGTGCTGGTGATAAACCCACTGACGTTGCTAAGGATACTGCTCTAGCAGCAATACACGGCACTAAGTATAAAATCCCACTTGACCACTCTATCTTAAACAATCATGGAGTATTCTATCCAAAGGCACTACCTCATCCACTAATATTTGAGATTACGCTAGCCCCAGTTGCGGAAGTATTAGTATATTCAGATACTACGATACCTCCTAACTATAGGCTTACGAATATAGAAATGGAGTATTCATGTATTTCGAGTGAATTACTTGCAGGTGAAGCAGCATCAACATATCGAGGAGGTAGAGGCTTCTTCTATGAGAATATAATTCTATATAAGACATTCAATATCAAGACAACGGATCTCGTTATCAATGAACATATTAATTTACCACGGAGGTCTATGACTGGGGTATTATTCTTGTTCACGGAAGCCTATACTGTTGGTACAAGAGATTCTGAAAAGTTTGCTAACCCAAAGATTACATCTGTAATTGTTGATATTGATGGAATGCCAAATCGTCTATACTCAAAAGGTATGCTACCATCAGATCTGTGGGATTCTATAAGGAAACGCTTTCCAGGATTAGAAGGTGTAAAACAAAATGACTTCTATGCTAGTGATAAGTTTGCATTGTGGGTTGATTTGAGAACTTTCGCAGATAATGATGTTCATGGAGGAGGATTGACACTGAATAACACACGAGATGGTGTAAGACTAGAGATTAGGAGAAAGTCTGGATCTTCTGCAGTTACCTGTTATATGTTCGTAGTGGCTGATGCTCTATTCACTCTTATGAATAACGAACTCCAATCAATTATGTATTAAGAGGTTGAGTATTAATATATGTATATGGAAAAATTAAATGATAAGACACCTTTCCACTGTATCATTACGGGGCCAACAGAATGTGGAAAGACGAAATATTTAATAGATCTTCTTAGAGGCTCCTTTCGTTATATATTCGAATACATAGTACTATTTTGCCCAACATACATAAATAATAAGACATATCATGGATTTGCAAAAGGTGATCCTAGATTTATTGTTTTATCACCTGATGCAAGTAATGTAGATGAGATAAATGATTTACTATCATATTGCCAACAATTATTTACAGGTACTAATACATTAATAATATTAGATGATTGTGCTTTTAGTAAAGATCTAAAACAGAGATCTAATAAGTTTATTAATCTAGGGTTTTCAGGTAGACATGAGGGAATATCCGTTTGGGTACTAACTCAACAATTAACTTCAATAGCTAAACCATTCCGTGAAAATGTAGCTTGCGTTGTAGCATTTCATAGTTCATGCCAAACGGCAACTAAAACATTATTTGAAGAGTGTGGAGGAGACATGGATAATGAAGATCGTAAGAAATTCGTAAAGCTACTAAAGTCTGAAAAATATTCTAGGATATGTTTTTGCTTACGATATCCATTCCAGTGTTATCTTGAGATACCTAATGCAATAGACACTTAAAGGGTAGTTAACATATATGATTATAATGTCGCTAGTAATCAAGAGATTCGAAAATGTCGAACTTAATATGTCTATCAATGCTTTCATAGATAATAAGCAGAATGTTTATTTCAAAGGTATAGATATTGCTAGAGCATTGGGTTATAAAGACACTATGAAAGCAATAACACGTCACGTAGATGAGAAATATAAGGTAGAATATAGAAAACTACAAGGGCGGCGTTTCACCGCTCTTCAAAGGGGTGGGCGAAACGCCCACCCCTTGAACAATGTGCAACCACATACGATTTTAATAAAAGAACCTGGTTTATACTCCCTCATCTTTGGATCTAAATTAGAAACTGCTAAGACATTCCAAGATTGGGTATTCTCTAAAGTGTTACCATCTATCAGAAAGTATGGATACTATAAAATGTTTGACAATCCCAACACACTAACGTTTAAGATAGAAGATGAGTATGACCTGCACACGAAAGTAGTTAGTTATATTAGACGATTCTATCCTAATGTCATTATGACAGCTGGATTAGGTGAATTACAAGATAGTTCAACTAAACGAATTGATTCTTATAAGAAAGGATATATGAAAGGGCAACCAGACATTATAATAAATAATTGTCACAAAACTTACAAAGGTCTATGTATAGAATTCAAAACTCCTACTGGTAATGGTGTCCTATCTAATTCACAAAAGGACTTATTAGAGAAGTATGAAGAGAATGAGTTCAAGTGTTTAGTATCAAATGATTATGATCTAATAATAAAAGAGCTAAATGATTATCTAAAAGATATTAGAATAAAATGTAAATATTGTAATAGAAAATTCTGTACGAGGGAAACGCTAAGAAATCATAAAAAATACTTCCATAGAATAAACATAGACTAAGGCTCCTCTCAAATAGTATGAGGGAGTTTAACTCTTCTATTTTATTTATAGTCATCTCTCACCGTAGAGATGACTATAAATAAAATAGAAGAGTTAAACTCCCTCCTAAGTTTAGATACTATAGATGATAAATTGAGCATAAGTACGATGACAATAGTGTGCAAGTTCAATGTAAAATTCAATACTGAGAATATATATAGATATCTAAAGTTGAATAAGGATGCCATAGTTTCCATCAACTATAACAACAAAGGTATTCAGCAAGTGAGATCTTTGCTGAATAAAAAGAAAAAGGTTAAGAAGAGTTTCCTAAATCAAATGACCATTATTATAAAATCGAATTATGATGATAAATACATAAATATGAAGTTGTTCAATAATGGATCAATACAGATGACGGGTTGTAAAAGTATCAATGGTACTATTGAAGCTCTTAATAAAATGTGTATAGAATTGAGAAAGAAACCTTTTGTCGATTGTCCAAAACTTTTAAACATTAATAATGTCTACGATTTTAAGATCAGCATGATCAATTGCTTGATGAATATTGGATTCCAAATAGATAGACAAAGACTACGCGATTACCTAGTGGAAAGAGACGTCGAGGTCTTCTTAAATCTTGACAGGCATGCATGTGTTAATATAAAGCTCGATAACGATGCAGGAAAGCAGACATCCATTTTCGTATTCACAAGTGGTTCCATTATCATTACTGGGGCAACGACTGCAAAGCAAATTAACGATGCATTTATATACGTTTCAACTCTCCTGCTTAGCAACTATGCGGATTTCATCTTAATTGTTGGATATGGATCTTACTCGTTGGATACATAAACGATAGTCGACAATTACAATATATGGAATCAATCATTGAAGAGTATATTGATGGCGTTAATGAAGAAGATATCCAACCAATAAAAGCTCCAAAAGAGAAGAAGGTAAGATCCAAGAAGGAGCCAACAAGTAATCCCAACAGACATAGATGATAAAAGGGAATCCTTAGCAATCCTAGCAGTGTTGGGAACTATCAACGAATTCGTTGGAGCCAATATGAGTCTTGGTGATGTTAAGAAGTTGTCAGTAAAAGATGTTGAGAAGTATTATAATAGGTATCAAGTCATAGTTGGTAATAAAGTTACTAATGGCTTAGTAGATACCGCTATAAAAGCTACTGTGGAAATAATCTCCCACATGGTTACTATAGATAATAATGAAGAATTGTGCAATGATTTACAAACCAATGAATTAGTCAAACAAGAACTATCAAACGCTGCTGGATATTTAGTATTGAAGGGGGGTAGAATAGTAGCTCTAGCAAGTGGCTTACTTCAAATAGCAAAACACGTTAAGATTTCTACTGAGAGCAAATTGGTTTAAACATTAAAACATATTATTTATAATATGTCGAACGATAAGATATTTGATGATGACTATATCGAACAAATTACTAAGGAGGTAGAAAATAAAAAACGAACTCCGAAAGATCCTAAGAAAGTCGAAGCTGGAAAGAAGTTAGCAGAATACCGTAAGAAAGCTAAGAAAGAGGTAAGTACGGATGAGGTGGATCCTAAGTCTTATATACCTGAGTTATCGTTTACAACAGTATTAACAATAGTTGGTATTGGCCTAACTGCTACAGACTTGTATTTTAGATATAGGAATAATAAAGTTGGAGAACCTAATGTAATAGAAGAAATAAAACCATCTACAAAGTCATCCATTCATAATATAGGTATGTAGTGAATTGATTTAAACCTATGGTAAGATATGTAAGTATCATGGTAGAAAATAAACTTGTTAAAACATTTACAGATGCTGCTGTTGTAGTTGGACTTTCAGCCGGTGTTGGTTATCTAAGCAAAAAGATGATGAAAGAATCGTTCCTAAATGATCCCTCATCAAGTATCACGAATTATGGTAAGTGGGTCTTAGTCTTATCTGGAAGTACGTATCTGAAAGAGTATCTCGAAGATAAGAAGATATTACCAAAGTCACTTTAACAAATGTATATATAGTATAGTATGGCAACTATAGCAATAATGATTGGTGGAGCTATCTTAAATGCAACGACATTCGTGGGAGGATCGTATCTAGCAAAGTACCTATCAGGTAACAATTCAGATGAAGAACGAATTAGACATGATAAGGCTCTAGAAAAATATCAACGTGATATGGGTAAGTGGCAGAAAAGAAGACAAGGATATCAAGATTGGTTATCAGAAAAATATCAAAACAAAATCCACGCAGATGATAATGACAAAGAGACTGACAACGCTTTTAGACTATATGCTCAAACACATCCAGATTTCAATTTGAACAAACCACAACTATCTAACTATTATAAACCAAGTAACAATCAGAAACAATATGAAATGGCATATGTGGGAGGTGGTATTATGGCTATAACATATGTAGCTACTAAATTGGTATAAAAGATAACCTATATTATAAAATATGGAAATGAAAATTGACCCAGTGGATCCTGATGAACGCAATCCTTTTGATGATCATGATGATCACGATAATGATAGTTATATCGATGACGAATATCACGAAATGTCTCAAATGACGTCGACTCAACATCATACCCACACCACTGAAGAAACGTCATTCATAGAAGGCGACAATACTAACCTACTAATTATTAGAGAAAATAGAAGCCATAGCGCTTGGGAAAGAATTAGAGCGTTGTTTCCCAACTTAGACCCTACCAAGTTCACAGCAACCTTAGATGAATTTGATCGAGTGATAGTAAGACTAATTAGAAAAGGTGCTAAGAGTTATGTTCTAATTACTGCAGATGGAGAAATAAATGAGGAATTACCCCCAACGATTACTGATTCTCTTGGTAAGACAGCTGATAGAGTAGTATTTGGAAACGAAGAAAAAATATCTAGACGAAAAGGAAAGATTAGAGCGCTAGAACAAGATCTGGAAGATATAACTCAAACTGAAGACGAAAATGTTAGAGATAGATTAAATAGATCAATTAGAGCACAGATAGAATTAGAAGAAGATGAGATCGAAAAGATGGAACATATGAATGAAGTAATAGAAGGGCGCATGTCTCTAAGAGATCGTATAAAAGCTATATTCAAAAAATATGGCTTCACAGTCATTGCTGTCCTAACAGCTGTTGGGGTTGTTATTGGAGTAATCGTTAATAGTCTAACAAGTGGACTATCATCTGTTGCAAAAGGTATTGGAAATGGTTTGAAAACTATTGGAAAGAAATTAGGTGAAATATTGCCTGGAATGGTCGGAGCAATTGCATCCTTTATTTTTAGAACCGCTGGTGAAGTAATTAGCTTTTTGGCTAAAAATGCATGGCTTCTTATTGTAGCTGTAGTTGTCTATTTTGTAGAAAGATATAAAAATAAAAGATAGACTGTATAGTATAATGGTAGTATTATATATTGAAAAGACAAAATGTGATGAGACCACATATCTCAAGTATCCAATTGAAGTTAAGAGGTATATTTCACTGATTAGCTGTAATTTTAATAATAATTTATATGATCTTATGAGTGAAGGTATAGTTTCCGATATGCAAGGTAATGTAAGACTTCGTATTCCTCAAGGAGACTATACTATAGAAAGTTTTAAGATTGCCATAAGTAAAGCTATTTCAATTGGTGATAAACCAATCGGTATAGAAATTTCAAATGGTAAAGCCTATTTCATTCCTACAGTTGATGTCATACTAAATGATAGTTTAGCTAGACTACTTACTATTAATAAGAGTTTAAAAATAGGGTCTCGAAATGAGATCGAGATTACTAAGATTAATGTTGTATATATTCATTGCGATCTCATTGATCCAACACAGGTCATAAAAGAAACTGAACATTCACAAATATTAACATCATTGGAACTAAATAAAAAAGGGGAGAATGTATCCTATACTCCTAATAATTCACCTAATATTAGTATTAGAGAGGTTGACTACATTAATAGCATACGATTGTGGATAACGGATGGTAATCATAATATGATAAATGGTGGAATATATCCAATGCGGTTTGTGTTAAATATTATTTAGAAAGATAAGAAGATACATTATATATGGTAGTACTATATATTGAAAAGACAAAATGTGATGAGACCACATACTTGAAGAACCCTATCGAAGTTAGAAAACACGTTTCAATGATCAATTGTAATTTTTATGATCATTCATATAATCTCATTAATGATGGTACAATTTCCGATATCGTAGGTGTGGAACTATATCGTTTTCCTAAGGGATATTATAGCATAGAAAGTTTTAAAAATATTATAAATAAAATAAATAAAGATAATATAGAAAGAAGGGAGCCATTTCTTCTTAAGACTATAAAAGGTATAACCTATATTATTCCTAATAAAGATATTATTCTTAATGAGGGTTTAGCCAAGTTACTTACTATTAATAAGGATTTGAAAATGGGATCCCTAAATGAGATTCAGATCATAAAGGCTATTTATGTCCTTCCCTGAATTGTGATTATATATGATGGACCTGCTGTCAATGTTGAGCTCGGTTTGCGGGACAGAAACACAAAACTACTGAGTTGGATTAATCTGGCTATGTGCAAATTCTGAGCACATAGCCGCTTTAATAACTCATTAATATTTATATCATTACAGATCTTATTTTTAGAAAAATATAATTTGCCCAGCAAAGGTGGGGACTTAAAAGCGACTTAGCACCCTTAGCACAAGTAAGAAGGTGGCATGGACCATGGGGAGGAGGAGGGTTGAAAAATGACAAAGCTGTTCGGTCGAGTGTAAACAGCAGACTGATCTCACAAGAGTTGGACCTCATGCTGTATTGTAAGCCCCTGTAGGGGGTGTGAATAATTGACTCCCACTCCGCATGCATTGTGCACGTGCTTACCATGTGCTTTGTATAGTATTACATTACCAATACGGGTAGGACATAAAACTTTTATTGTCAAGCCAATAACCTCTTTATGTCCTTCCCTGAATTGTGATTATATATGATGGACCTGCTGTCAATGTTGAGCTCGGTTTGCGGGACAGAAACACAAAACTACTGAGTTGGATTAATCTGGCTATGTGCAAATTCTGAGCACATAGCCGCTTTAATAACTCATTAATATTTATATCATTACAGATCTTATTTTTAGAAAAATATAATTTGCCCAGCAAAGGTGGGGACTTAAAAGCGCCAAGGACCTTCTTGGGATAAAGGAGGTAACCCCACCCCAACATGACAGCAGTTCCACCTGGCAGAATAGCATGCTTGCTAGCTATTGTCAGGCTATGAATTTGAACAGCAACTCCACAATGGTGTAGAACAGTGCCCCTGCTACTGTCCGACTATAAATTAATGTACATCGATGTACTGATACATACATGTATGTAGAGCATACTTTATAAAGTTAACAAAACAATAGTGCAGAACAGTGCCCCTGCTACTGTCTGACCATAAATTAATGTACATTGATGTACTGATATACAAGTATGGCATACTTTATAAATTTAACAAAACAATGGTGCTGAACAATGCCCTTGCTACTGTCCAACTATAAAGTAATGTACATCGATGTACTCATACTTATGTACAGCATACTTTATAAAGTTAACAACACAATGGTGCAGAACAGTGCCCCTGCTACTGTCTGACTATGAACTGACAAACTGACTGTGTCACTAATATGAACAACATCTGATGCAGAACAGCTAATAGTGCTCATGTCCAACTAGGAACTGATAAACTGATCTTGTCACTAATATGATCGTGCAGAACATTACCCCTGCTACTGTCTGACTTTGAATTGATAAACTAAGCATGTTACTAACATGAACAACATTTTTGTGCAGAACAGATCCCATGTTACTGTCTTATTATAACTGTTACTCTACTCCTACACGTCATATGGGAGGATGCCAGGGAGGCCAGAATTTTTTTTTTTTTTTTTTTATCAAAAACCCTTTGGGATAAAAGGAAATCTGGGTGGAGCCAAGGCAATAAATTTCTCCAGTCCCTCCACAGGACACAAAACTTAATTATTTATTGTAAGTTGACTGAGAAATATAAGAAACAGCCCCTGCGATGACCCAGGATTCATCATGTTGCTTGTAAACTGGCAGTGCAGGAAGACCAGAAGCTAGTACTGACAGGGCAGACTTTGCACGTACAACTGCTTGTGAAACCACAGCTACCATGCCAGTTGCTGATCATCAATGGATTGTACAATGGGTTGTTGGTAATTACCAGTAGTAGGGATTGCTCTTCTTCGTTGTCACACGTGTAACCAATTTACAGCAGAAACAAAGGCACAGCTTCACCCTCACACCATGAGTTGATGGGGCCTGGCAGAACGTGACACCCTGTGGAGGAAAATAAAAAGAGGCAACCACGAGGGCAAGCCCTCTAAAAAGCTTAGTACAAGGGTGAAGTGACCTTGATAACAAAAGGCCTATCAATTTAACAAAACCTGAATTTTAATATTTATAACCATCACATTAACAACAATAGTAAAAGCAATATAAGGATAATATAATAACATAGCAGTAGCAGCAATAATAGTAAGAACAACAGTAATAATAACAATACATTGTACCAATAATAATTTATTGGTATAGTGATGATGACAATAATGAAAATAGTGATAACAATAATAACTAATAATAATGAGTGATCATTATAACAGTTATGAGCCATCACATTAATAATAGTAAAAGCAATATAATGATAATATAATAACATAGCATGCAGTAGCAGCAATAATACAATGTAGCTAGTAAGAAAAATATTAATAACAATACATTGTACCAATAATAATTTACTGGTATAGTGATGATGGCAATATAATGAAATTAGTAATAACAACACTAATAATAATAATAATGAGTGATCATTATAACAGTGTTATGAACCTGTCTTTCAGCTGAATTGCAACAGCACCAATGAATTCACAGTAAGCACTAAATTATATGACAACACCAAAATCACTCTGAGTGATTAATGTAACACTCAAATTTGAAATAAATGCAATCTTCTTCAAAATGATTGCAAATGTTGCTGGCAATGACAAAATTATTCCTTACATCCCTTAGGTTTCCTACAATGTATGTCTAAGTAAATTATAAAGATAGTGGTAGTACGAGCAATAACTGTAAGGACAGCAAGAGTAATAATTGTCTTATTAAGGATTGCTCATTCCTGCACCCTATTGTTGTTTGCTCCTGTTCTTTGGCAAACCACCACTTAATAATAATATTAACAATAAAATAGTAATAATAAAATCAATAATCATAACAACTATAATAATAACACTAACAATATTGATAAGAATAATGGCTGGCACCTACTGCCCTGGTACCACAGCATGGCAGCTGGGAATTGGAAGCTGAGCATGGCATTAACATTCAGGAGGCATTCTACAAAATAAAAACAAAAAGAGGGGGCACCCGGTCCACCACTCCAAGAATTAGTTAAAATCGAGTATTGTAAGCTACATTTGTATAGACAGGTACAAAACATGTAACAAAACATAACCATACATAACCACAATGCACATATATTCACAATTACGACATGAGCGCAGCAGGGTAAGCATGGCAGACAGTACAACACAATGTCGCCGCAAATTGCAAACCCCATATGCTGCAAAATAATATCTAGGCATACTGAAAACAACATGTGGTTGGCAATGCAACAACACACAAGTTGCTCTAGCCTAGTTTGGCCTAATGAAAACACAGTGCAGTTGGCAATGCAACAACATGCACTGTGCTCTAGCCAACAGAGTGATAAACACTGATGAATACAATAATAATAATAGCATTTATTTAAACACAGTATTGGAGATACTGCGGCATTCAAAGCTGATGTGGCCGCGATACAAAAGGAACGATTAAAACAAAATTGTTTAGCTATAACCTTATTGATTATGTAAATTATAAGATGTTGATGGAAATAGTACATGTGACTGACTTACTGGTTGAGTGACTAACTAATTCACTAATACCTTAATTCGAGGAACTTAATGTGAGTACATGTAGGTATAATAATAATACTAGTAATATTTATTTACCCACAATACATTTACAGCGTTGCTGATGTGGTTATGCTTATAACTATGCTATTCTACCCTAATAATAATAATAATGATAATAGTAATAACAATAACAAAAATAATTAACTTATACTTACTCTATTCAGTTATTTACAGCAGTTCAGTGTTTGTTTTAAGATTAATTTTAAAACTATTAAGTGATGCAAATGGATAGGTGAATGTCTAATCAATAAGTAAACACTAGGATAAGTAAACATGAATAAGCATGCATGAAACATAAGTAAAAATCAGCATGTGTATGTGAAGTGTACCCATGGATGAATACAGTGCAACAACATGCACTCTGCTCTTGCACACAGAGATATAAACACAGATGAATACGATTATGAATGTAAGTATGCCCATGGATGGATACAATGTAAAAGGCATATATAACAAGAACAACAAATAACGACGTTCACAATTACAACATGAGCGCAGCAGGGTAAGCATGGCAGACAGTACAACACAATGTCGCCGCAAATTGCAAACCCCATATGCTGCAAAATAATATCTAGGCATACTGAAAACAAGAAGTGGTTGGCAATGCAACAACACACAAATTGCTCTAGCCTAGTTGGCCTACTGAAAACACTGTGCAGTTGGCAATGCAACAACATGCACAGTGCTCTAGCCCACTGATGAGATATAAATACTGATGAATATGATTATATGGATGTGATGTATGGATACAGTGTAACAGGCATATATATATAACAAGAACAACATAAGATGTTTAACATTCACAATTACTACAAGAGCGCAACAGGGTAAGCGTGGCAGACAGTACAACGCAACGTCGCCACAAATGCAGACCCCATATGTTGCAAAATAATATCTAGGCAAATGCAACAACACACAAGTTGCTCTAGCCTTAAATTAGGTCTACCGAAAACACTGGCAGTTGGCAATGCAACAACAAACACAGGGTTTTAGCCTAGGTGGACATGTACATGTTGACCTATTTACAAAGACATAGTCCAATAATAGACCACATGACACAGGGCACAAAGTATGAAAGGAATGTGGTATGATCAATGACCTATTATGATCACGGAAACGAAGGTATGCGCACTGACCAATTCGCGCAATAAAAGAAACGGAATAAAATAATTGTCCCATTGGATTTAACTATCGCTGGAAGCCGATTTTAGCTTGCGAAGGGCCAGTACAACTGCGATATAATTAAGAATATTGTCCAGCACTATGGCCGTGAATGTGATGGGATGTCTCTGTGTTTCCAAGTAAAGGCCCATTTACTTATTATAATCGCCCAAAACGACCGGTAAATAATCGGTTAAGAATAAGCGCTTGATCGTGAAACTCAACACTGGGATAGCCGCTACCTAGCTGCCGGCCCAATAAACTTGACAAACGCCAAATATAACGCGAACATTGAACTTAGCTCGCACGTGCGAACTGAAACCGCGAAACTAGTTATTCGATCGAAGAACTGATCTCCTCGGCCTCGGGTCTAGCAGCCTTCAAATCATTAGTTCTAATTTACAGAATCAAAATACCAGACGCTATTACCGAAATCACATCGAGATCGCGAGGCTTAAAGTCTAAAACTGTCACGGCTACCGCCGACGCCATGCAAGCAAACAATGCTAGAATCGCGCGATCGTCAAAAACAGCCTGAAGATATCGCTGCAGGCGCTTCACGAAAGAATGGCCTAGGATGAGTACCGTAGGCAATTGACCATTTATGATTACAGAAGTCTGCAGAGAATGAACAAGGGGTTGTTACATACCTTGAAAAATGACAAAGCTGTTCGGTCGAGTGTAAACAGCAGACTGATCTCACAAGAGTTGGACCTCATGCTGTATTGTAAGCCCCTGTAGGGGGTGTGAATAATTGACTCCCACTCCGCATGCATTGTGCACGTGCTTACCATGTGCTTTGTATAGTATTACATTACCAATACGGGTAGGACATAAAACTTTTATTGTCAAGCCAATAACCTCTTAATCTCACAAGCGATGGTATAATTTACGATATGCGTGGTAACGAACTATATCGTTTTCCAAAAGGAAACTATACTTTAGAAAGTTTTAATAATTACCTAAGAAATTTCGCATATGGTGCTAATAAAGAAAAGAAAGATATAGGAACATTTACGCAGGGTGGTACGACTTACATACTCATCAAAAAAGATGTCACACTAAACGAGAGCTTAGCTACATTACTTCACACTGATAGAACATTATGGAAAGAGCAACTTTACGCCATTCAGATTACGAAGGCCACTAATCTCAAAAGTGATGGTATAATTTATGATATACATCGTAATGAGCTATTACGTCTTCCTAGCGGAGATTATACCTTAGAAAGTTTCAAAATCTTCATAAAGCAGACTAACTTATTATTCTCTATAGAATATTTAGATAATGTAACCTACCTAATTCCTAATATAGATCTTTCCATAAGCAAAAGCTTAGCTAAACTACTTACTATTAATAGAACCTTAAAACGTGGGTCTCGAAATGAGATCCAGATATGGAAAGCCTACAACCTTCCAAGTGAAGGTACGATCTCTCACACAAATGGTGTCGTAATATTTAGATTTCCTAAGGGAGACCATACTTATCAGACTATATCTGATATCTTCTATAGTGTCAATGGAAATTCGAATCCATTGGGTAATCCTATTATAGGTCATCCATATCTCAGCAATGAATGGCGCCTCTATACTGATGATGACCTCATATTGAATGATAGTATGGCTAAATTCCTCAATATTGGTAAACGCATTAAAGCATCAAGTAGGACCCGATTCTATATACGCCAAACCATCAACCTTCCAGAAGATGGTATAATTTTCGATATGGATGACGATGATCTATACCACATCCCTAGTGGAGATTACGACTTACTAGAAATTATAACCATAATGAGTAAGTTTACCAAACATAAGGATACAATCAATATAGAAACCATAAATGATAGAGTCTATCTTACTTCTAATGAAGATATCGTACTAAGTGAGAACTTAGCTAGATTACTTACTACGAAAGATAATATTGGAAGTTGGTTTAGAACCGAGATCAATATTAAGGAGAGTACTAGTGTCATACATATTCATTGTGATATTATCAACCCAACGCAAGTCATAAAAGAAACTAAGTATTCTCAAATACTAACATCTATAGAATTAAATAAAAGAGGTGAAAAGATATCCCACACTCCAAATAATTATATTAATGTTAGAAAGGCTAATCATATCAATAGCATTAGTTTATGGGTAACAGATAGTAATTATAATATGATAAATGGTGGAATATATCCAATGCGAATTGTGTTAGAAATCGTTTAAACGAAAGATGCTACTATTAATCATATGGTTGACTACGATTCGATTTACCCAGATATACCACTACAAGTCACTGGAGAAAACTTTAGACTTCATAAGGTAAATACGGTTCTATCAGAATTAGGAGCTGAAATAAAACATTATGAAAAGGTACGAAAGAAATATGTTAGAATACGAGGAATAACACACAATCTTTCCGTAGGTGCAGGCATACTTTCAGTTATCTTAACGAGTTCTGCAGTAGCAACTTCTTTGTCAGGGTTTGGTGCTGTCATTGGGCTCCCAGTAGGAGTAGTTGGTGGTTTGTGCGGTCTAGTTTCAGCTTCTTCTGCAACAGCTACTAAAGCTCTAACTAAGAAGGTGTCCAAACATGAAAAGACAGTAATGTTAGGAAAAGCAAAACTAAACACAATACGTGACCTAGTATCAAAAGCATTAAATGATAACAAGATCAGTGATACAGAATTCGAATTGATCATGGTTGAATTTAATAAGTATGAAGACTTGAAAGGTGAGATCCGACAAAATACCCGAAAAGAGGAATTAAAAAAAAGAACCAATACTATAGAGAAAACCGATACACAGAAAATACGAGAGGAAGTAAAACAGGAACTATTAAAACAACTAGAGAAATAACGCACTCCTATGATGTAACACCTTATGGAGGTTTCATCCATAAATTTAGATATGAAAAATACTAAACGATATAAAACATTGTCTCATAACATAAATATGGCTTCAAAGAAATTGATTGAAATATGGAATAGTTTCAAACAACGCTATCCTAATGCTGACCTAAGTAGATTCTATAAGGAAGCCACAGAAGAATATGGTACTACTTATTATAACGTATACTTCAAAGGACCAATTATGGATCATGGTATGTGGGGTGATAAGAAATTCATTGATGATCCTAGTTCTTTAACGAATGCCGATAAGAAGGCTATGAGAATAGCTCTAGAACCACCAACGTCATTTCCAGATTCCTTATTACCAACTACGCACAAGTATCCAATCCCTGGAATCTCATTTACACAACCAGCTTTGGATATTGCACCATCATTGAAAGAAATGGAGATATACGTTTCCCCAACTCAGTACTTTATCATAAAGTTTAGAAACATCTTCAAAGATTGTACAGTGACTTTCAAATCTGCTAAACAGTCAAGACGTTGGTTGAGTAAACCCGACTTTGGATATTGGCCACAACAATTAAACTTTGCTGTATGGTGTGCTACTTCTGGTTGTGGAATAAGTCTACAAGAACAGTACCCTCCAGTTGTTCAAGGATTCATCAAGTTTCATGTTTACTATACTATACGAAGAATCCTATATGAGTTGGGAACACCATTACCAGATGATCATATTTTCAATCAAACAAATAATCGTTATAGTAAGGTTACTTTCGAACGGTTATGTAACGAATTCGATATTCCTTCCAATCCAGACTTCAGGTGGAAAGGAGGACGCAATAATGGACTTGGTGATATATTTCTATATTATTCAGGTGAGGGTTATGAAAACGTTCACGAAATTCGTGGATACGATATAGATGCTAATTTATATCCCAGTCCAGATGGAGAACTATTCTCTGATGAGGGTGGTAAGTCAGACCAAGGAAATCTCATTTCATTTATCCGTAATGATGACCACGATGGTAAACAATATTCTTGGTTCGTTCCAAATAAAGATAGTGGATTAACGATAGCTGGTATGGGTAGATTAAATAGATCAGCAGAGGCTTTTGTTTACTGTATATTAGGTTCACAAGTGGACACACGATCAAGTATTATTGGTACTGGTGGAAGTGCTATTGAGACACAACAGGAAATGCTATCACTTTTTGAAAGCGCTGTAATTGAAGGTAGTATATCAATGAGTATACAACGATATCAATTAGCTGTTCAAGGAGCAAAATTGAGACTAGACTTAGCCATTGCTCCAGGAATATGGTTAATGCCATCTGATCTCATCATAAATACACAAAGTGTGGTAGGATACAATAATAAATTATTGAAAGCTACGAATGATATGACATTTGGAGCTAACGACTTAGTAAATAAAAAAGTAGAACCTACAGTACTAAAACATAATATAGGTAAAGTTAAACTGCCACACCAATATGGCAATAAACCAATAGTGAAGCCTATAATAAAGAAACCACGAATAACACTCACATCATCCTCTCACGAAACTAATTTAATTGTACTAACAATAGCAGCAGCAGGAGTAGGTTGGTATCTATTTGCCTAAGTGTCTCTTCTTGTGAATGTACTTACTACCATTCTTTATTACTGCATTGCAATCAGGACAAGTATATTCTCTTTGTCGCCATTCCTTACTTATCACCTTTCGCATTTCCTTTAGTTCAGATTCTGGCAATTTCTCTTTCTTTCGTTCATAAGACGATTTCTTACAATCTTCTGGTAGTTCATCTCTTTCTACATATTCGAATGCATATCTACACTTGTCTATCTTCGATATACCACTTTTACAATTATTTAATCCTTCACAAACCATCTTGACTATACCAGCATTAATTCCAAGATGTTGCTGAATAGCATACATACTATTGAAGTATGTTACTTTATCCGTATCACAATTGGTAGTTTTTACGCTCTTCTTATTCTTGTGATTATCTTTAACGAATGAATAGTCTCTAATCTTTCCATTAATGATGACTTCATTAATAGGAGGTATTTCTTTATTATCATTCATCTCAATAATACATTATGACGTCGTCTCTTTAAGTGTCATACAAGCTCATTTCTATATGGCTCTATTGCTTTGTAAACTTTAGATATAGTGGAGAGCTATAGTCTAATTTTCTAAAGGATTTAATATTTTTAGCTAATTTCGTAAAGACCTTGTATCCCTTTGCTATATCTTTATGATTTAGTTTGAATAGTATAGCTATTTCTTTCGATGATCTAGTGCTATTATTCTTTTTGCATGCAAAGAGAACACAATTTGCAATAACACTTTTCCTATTTGTTCCTCTCATAATGACACTCTTTTTTACATTAGCATCATTCAAATAGTATTGTGAATTTATTTCTTTGAAGATAATTTTAGCATCATCCACAATACACTTTAGAATACCAATGCTTTTACATTTCTCTTCGATATCTTTGAAAACCATATACAGACTCCTCTCTCTATATGGCATTTGTAACCATCTATTTAGTGTTTGTAGTTTACCATATTTGTTACCACTGATACTTGTACCGAGAGATGATTGGGGTAAGAGTACGTTGATTGGCCCACTGCATCTATTCATACCTAAACTATCGTTTCCTTCGTACGTAGTCCATTCAGGATTGTTATCTAGGATGTATCCTTGCACTTGACCACATTTGGTACAGACATCTATGCCTTTTTGCTTGTCCCTTACTATTTCGGTACACCTCGTGTTCTTTGGTTCATCATCTTCTTCTTCACACATGTCGAAATAGTATAACGCATCCGAAGTATAAGTAGAATCAAATCTTTCCATTTCTAATTTTAGAAAATGGAAAGATTCAATTCTACTTATACTGCTTGATAATTCGTAATTGTCTATCTTGTCCTTGTTTTAGTTGTTCAAGTCGTTCTAATTGTTTAGTTTGCTTTTGCTTTAGTTGATCGATTTGCTCTTGCTTAAATTGTTCGATTCGCTCTAATTGCTTAATTTGCTCTTGTTTAAATTGTTCGATTAGATTGGGTTGTTGCTCTAGCTGTTCAATTATCTCTTGTTTGGGTTGTTGCTCTAATTGTTCAATTGTCTCTTGATTGGGTAGCCTAATTTGCTCCAACTGTTCAGGTTGTTTGATTGTCCTTTGATTACGTAGTTCAATTTGCTCTAACTGTTCGAGCTGTTCAATTTTCTTTAGTACTTCGATTTGCTCTAACTGTTCAATTATATTTTGATTGGGTAGTACGATTTGCTCTAATTGTTTGGGTTGTTCAATCTGCTCTTCCTCAAGTCGTTTCTCTTTCCTGCGTTGTCTAACTCGTGCATTTCGTTTGTCTTTCTTAAGTTGTTCCTCAGATTTTTAGGTTGCTCTTCCTCGATTTGTTCTATCAGTTCGATTTGGTCATCTTCAGATTGCTCTTCCTCGATTTGTTCTATCAGTTCGATTTGGTCATCTTCTTCAGATTGATTGTCTTCCTCAGATTGATTGTCTTCCTCAGATTGATTGTCTTCTTCGTATCGTTCATCTTTCTCGAGTTGTTGCTTTTGTGGTTTAGGTCGTTCCTTTTTCTCGAGTTGTTGCTTTCGTGGTTTAGGTTGTTCCTTTTTCTCGAGTTGTTGCTTTCGTGGTTTAGGTTGCTCTTCCTTATCCATTTCTTCTAAGCGTTCAAGTTGTTGCTTTTCTTCATCTTGCTCTTTGAGGTATTGATTTCTTTCTTCTTTAGCCATTAGATCTAACCGTCTAGCCTCCCTATGTAAATCTCTTACTGATAGACCACTAGATATAACATCTAACCCAAATACACTAACATGCTCATTTATTAATTTATTATTTATATCGTAAGCAGATTCAACATCATCATAAGCAGATGCGAATTCATCTCTTCGTTTTCTACTTTCTAATATTTTTTCTTTATCTCTCTTATCCTTTGGTTGTTCCTTTTGATATGATAAATATTTATTGAGCTCGTAAATACCATTACTTAGTTCTGATAATTTATACTTAAGTTCGTCCCTTCTTTCTATCATTCTATTGTATCCTTCCATAAGCATCCTCACTATTTTCATTTCATTATCTTTTATTACTACTTTTTCTAAGGATGCGGTGTTGCTCTTTGATAATGCATGCTTGTCGTTTGGCTTACTTTTTGGTGGCATACATTCATCTTTTGGTTTACTACTTTTATTAATTAGTGTAGTGTCTAGATTATGTTCTTCTATGAAGTCCTTCAATTCTATTTCAATAGACTCTAATTCTTCTTCCAGAATCTTTTCATCGTTCGATTCTATCTCTAAATCTTCCTTAATTCGTACCATAATCTCTTTCTTTCCTTTTCTCTTACTTTTTCCTACTTTCTCCATGGATCTAGATGCTAAGGAAATTTTCTTTCTTACTTCTTTTAATTCGCCTTCTATTTTGGATTTTGCTTTTTCGATATCTTTGTATCTTTTTATGATTCCCTCCATTTCGATATTATTATTAAACATCACCTACTTATATAGTTTGAGTATATTAAAATAATGGCAAGCGCAGTCAAGGTCAAGGTCACGACGTGATCAACTTCATCGAGAAAAAAAAAGATACTATGTGACCTTGGCATTCCATTCGTGGGCGTGGTCAATTAGGGCGTGGTCAATTAGGGCGTGGTCACGTGATCGAATTCTTGGAATCCAGTTTAAACCGGTTTCTTGGAATAACGACATTATAATTTCATTAAGTATCAGACAGGCTGAATAAATTAACAGTAGGAGGAAAAGGCAGACTTCTGACGAAGTTGTCTGGAGAATTGTCACTACTGGCGCTGCGCCAGTAAGTGCCAATGCGCCAGAAAACTGCGCCAGAATCGGCCTTTTCCCCCTACTTATGCTTTCTAATTCCCGTCGAAAACTACTGACTCGGTGAACGCCAATTTATAAGTACAATGCTAACCATTGTACGAGTCGAGAGCGTGGCTTTAAATTCGCTAAAACCACCTCCTGCTAAAACAAATACGTTGAGTAAAGTTCCTAGGCGACACAAAACAATGAGCATTAAAAATTATATTTTAGTTTCTATTTCGAAATATTTTCAAACCAAACTAACCGTAAACTACAACCTTCGCCATTTAAGTATGGACCGCTCGACAAAATAAGGCTATTTAGAACACTGAACGAACTCCTCTGACAGATTGCCGCGATTTTTTATGACTTCGCTTGTCCCCCTCCCCCTTCACAATGTTGGGATAGAAAGGCAACATTTCGGTCTTCTCGAAAACCAACATTGAAATGGGGGAGGGGGGTTGTGCTAAAAATAGCCGGAAATTGCTGAATAGGTCCGACTTAAATGGCAGGGGTTGTCTGAGCGAACGGCACCCTGGTCCAGGGCATATAATTAGCTTCAGTAGCTTGTGCTAGCTTTTTTGAGCCGTCTTTGTCTCTAAATGGGCACCAAATGAAATTCTTAATATGACCATACATACAGTGACGTCATACCTATATGACGTCATAAAAGTAGGGGGGAGGGGTGGCTTACATATGAAAACAATATAGAATTACGGCTTTAAAAAATATAATTCTAAAATTAAATACATTTTTACTAAATTTATTAATACCGATACACATTTACGATTTCAAAGTCACAATAGCTTGTGAATATTCATTTTTTAAAGCCGTGCATGCGCCAAAATTTGAAACGGCTAACGAATTTTCGATCACGACTCATATCAGCTGTGTTAATAATGCCGAGCTTGAGGGCCGAATTCAGCGAACAATATATCTACTGACTTATAGTAGGGCCGACACTGAGAAATTTCCCAACAGAGAAAGCTTTGCCCAAGCCGTTATCGAAGGTTGGGAGCAAAATAACCACAAGGTTTTTCAAGGTTATTCTCGGTGTTTTGCCGAACTTCTTTTCTTCCAGCGTTAGCGTGACATATAGTTGGTGTAACGTGACAACGGTTCACCATACGGTTCACCAATCTATTCGATAATGCTGACCAAAGCCGGGGGAAATTCTCTCTTCAACCAATTTACATCGCTAACACATCCCGTATATTTCGCAATTCCGTATTATGAATGACTCTAGCGAAAATAGTCGCGCACTGTGACACGGTTCGCATGGTGAACCGTTGCAATAAAAAAACATACTTAACTTTTCTTTCAAACTACGGTTCACCATGAGAAACGTGTCGGAGTGCGCGAAAATGTTCGCTAGAGGCTTTCATAATACGGAAATAAAAGTAGGGGGGAGGGGTGGCTTACATATGAAAACAATATAGAATTACGGCTTTAAAAAATATAATTCTAAAATTAAATACATTTTTACTAAATTTATTAATACCGATACACATTTACGATTTCAAAGTCACAATAGCTTGTGAATATTCATTTTTTAAAGCCGTGCATGCGCCAAAATTTGAAACGGCTAACGAATTTTCGATCACGACTCATATCAGCTGTGTTAATAATGCCGAGCTTGAGGGCCGAATTCAGCGAACAATATATCTACTGACTTATAGTAGGGCCGACACTGAGAAATTTCCCAACAGAGAAAGCTTTGCCCAAGCCGTTATCGAAGGTTGGGAGCAAAATAACCACAAGGTTTTTCAAGGTTATTCTCGGGTTATTCACCATACGGTGAATAACCCGTATGGTTATTCACCATACGGTTCACCAATCTATTCGATAATGCTGACCAAAGCCGGGGGAAATTCTCTCTTCAACCAATTTACATCGCTAACACATCCCGTATATTTCGCAATTCCGTATTATGAATGACTCTAGCGAAAATAGTCGCGCACTGTGACACGGTTCGCATGGTGAACCGTTGCAATAAAAAAACATACTTAACTTTTCTTTCAAACTACGGTTCACCATGAGAAACGTGTCGGAGTGCGCGAAAATGTTCGCTAGAGGCTTTCATAATACGGAAATAAAAGTAGGGGGGAGGGGTGGCTTACATATGAAAACAATATAGAATTACGGCTTTAAAAAATATAATTCTAAAATTAAATACATTTTTACTAAATTTATTAATACCGATACACATTTACGATTTCAAAGTCACAATAGCTTGTGAATATTCATTTTTTAAAGCCGTGCATGCGCCAAAATTTGAAACGGCTAACGAATTTTCGATCACGACTCATATCAGCTGTGTTAATAATGCCGAGCTTGAGGGCCGAATTCAGCGAACAATATATCTACTGACTTATAGTAGGGCCGACACTGAGAAATTTCCCAACAGAGAAAGCTTTGCCCAAGCCGTTATCGAAGGTTGGGAGCAAAATAACCACAAGGTTTTTCAAGGTTATTCTCGGGTTATTCACCATACGGTGAATAACCCGTATGGTTATTCACCATACGGTTCACCAATCTATTCGATAATGCTGACCAAAGCCGGGGGAAATTCTCTCTTCAACCAATTTACATCGCTAACACATCCCGTATATTTCGCAATTCCGTATTATGAATGACTCTAGCGAAAATAGTCGCGCACTGTGACACGGTTCGCATGGTGAACCGTTGCAATAAAAAAACATACTTAACTTTTCTTTCAAACTACGGTTCACCATGAGAAACGTGTCGGAGTGCGCGAAAATGTTCGCTAGAGGCTTTCATAATACGGAAATAAAAGTAGGGGGGAGGGGTGGCTTACATATGAAAACAATATAGAATTACGGCTTTAAAAAATATAATTCTAAAATTAAATACATTTTTACTAAATTTATTAATACCGATACACATTTACGATTTCAAAGTCACAATAGCTTGTGAATATTCATTTTTTAAAGCCGTGCATGCGCCAAAATTTGAAACGGCTAACGAATTTTCGATCACGACTCATATCAGCTGTGTTAATAATGCCGAGCTTGAGGGCCGAATTCAGCGAACAATATATCTACTGACTTATAGTAGGGCCGACACTGAGAAATTTCCCAACAGAGAAAGCTTTGCCCAAGCCGTTATCGAAGGTTGGGAGCAAAATAACCACAAGGTTTTTCAAGGTTATTCTCGGTGTTTTGCCGAACTTCTTTTCTTCCAGCGTTAGCGTGACATATAGTTGGTGTAACGTGACAACGGTTCACCATACGGTTCACCAATCTATTCGATAATGCTGACCAAAGCCGGGGGAAATTCTCTCTTCAACCAATTTACATCGCTAACACATCCCGTATATTTCGCAATTCCGTATTATGAATGACTCTAGCGAAAATAGTCGCGCACTGTGACACGGTTCGCATGGTGAACCGTTGCAATAAAAAAACATACTTAACTTTTCTTTCAAACTACGGTTCACCATGAGAAACGTGTCGGAGTGCGCGAAAATGTTCGCTAGAGGCTTTAATAATACAGAAATGTAAAATATACCGGATCTGTTAGCGATGTAAATTGGTTTAAGAGAGAATTTCCAGCGGCTTTGGTCAGCATTATCAAATAGATTGGTGAACCGTATGGTGAACCGTTGTCACGTTACACCAACTATATATGTCACGCTAACGGTGGAAGAAAACAAGTTCGGCAAAGCTCCAAGAGCACGCTGGTACAGCAAGCTGCTCGCCCTCAAAGATATTTGAGTGAAATGAAAAAAAACTCTCCAATGAACCTGCATCATCTCTGTTTCGATCTCCTCCAACACACCTCCGCGAACTAAGGTCAGTTCTTCTTTTCCGGTACAAAGTGTCGGTGTTTCCTTCGTGAAGGCAATGTCAAACCTTCAATAGTGCTTTCCGAAGGAGTGTTGGGTCTCAGACGGTTCCAGTGAAATGTACAACCCGTGTCGCGACATATGTTGCAAGTTTAAAATCTCCCTCTTTCCCTACGAGCTTGTTATTTATTTGTAAATGTCAATTCCCCACAGCCTAGTATCGCAAGGTACAACTCGATTTATTTTATTTTTGTGAATAATGCCAGATGTCCATAACATAGACTTCTGATAAGGCTACCTATTAATTACAGCTTCATAAAAAAGGGATTCTATCTATTTGACTGAATTATTTATTGTAATTACAAGTAAAATATTTGGATACGCCCTCGGATATTTTTTTCTCCCGGGGTATCGGGCTTTTTCATAAAATTTCAAATTGACAAGCCCACCCGTATACCCACCAAGTGTTTACTACCGCCTTTCATTTTGAGCTGTTTTCGTTAAATTACCTGGACGTTATCAACAATTATACCATGTGCGGCTACCTAGAATCTCGCCTCATACAACCTTCGCCATTTAAGTATGGACCGCTCGACAAAATAAGGCTATTTAGAACACTGAACGAACTCCTCTGACAGATTGCCGCGATTTTTTATGACTTCGCTTGTCCCCCTCCCCCTTCACAATGTTGGGATAGAAAGGCAACATTTCGGTCTTCTCGAAAACCAACATTGAAATGGGGGAGGGGGGTTGTGCTAAAAATAGCCGGAAATTGCTGAATAGGTCCGACTTAAATGGCAGGGGTTGTCTGAGCGAACGGCACCCTGGTCCAGGGCATATAATTAGCTTCAGTAGCTTGTGCTAGCTTTTTTGAGCCGTCTTTGTCTCTAAATGGGCACCAAATGAAATTCTTAATATGACCATACATACAGTGACGTCATACCTATATGACGTCATAAAAGTAGGGGGGAGGGGTGGCTTACATATGAAAACAATATAGAATTACGGCTTTAAAAAATATAATTCTAAAATTAAATACATTTTTACTAAATTTATTAATACCGATACACATTTACGATTTCAAAGTCACAATAGCTTGTGAATATTCATTTTTTAAAGCCGTGCATGCGCCAAAATTTGAAACGGCTAACGAATTTTCGATCACGACTCATATCAGCTGTGTTAATAATGCCGAGCTTGAGGGCCGAATTCAGCGAACAATATATCTACTGACTTATAGTAGGGCCGACACTGAGAAATTTCCCAACAGAGAAAGCTTTGCCCAAGCCGTTATCGAAGGTTGGGAGCAAAATAACCACAAGGTTTTTCAAGGTTATTCTCGGTGTTTTGCCGAACTTCTTTTCTTCCAGCGTTAGCGTGACATATAGTTGGTGTAACGTGACAACGGTTCACCATACGGTTCACCAATCTATTCGATAATGCTGACCAAAGCCGGGGGAAATTCTCTCTTCAACCAATTTACATCGCTAACACATCCCGTATATTTCGCAATTCCGTATTATGAATGACTCTAGCGAAAATAGTCGCGCACTGTGACACGGTTCGCATGGTGAACCGTTGCAATAAAAAAACATACTTAACTTTTCTTTCAAACTACGGTTCACCATGAGAAACGTGTCGGAGTGCGCGAAAATGTTCGCTAGAGGCTTTCATAATACGGAAATAAAAGTAGGGGGGAGGGGTGGCTTACATATGAAAACAATATAGAATTACGGCTTTAAAAAATATAATTCTAAAATTAAATACATTTTTACTAAATTTATTAATACCGATACACATTTACGATTTCAAAGTCACAATAGCTTGTGAATATTCATTTTTTAAAGCCGTGCATGCGCCAAAATTTGAAACGGCTAACGAATTTTCGATCACGACTCATATCAGCTGTGTTAATAATGCCGAGCTTGAGGGCCGAATTCAGCGAACAATATATCTACTGACTTATAGTAGGGCCGACACTGAGAAATTTCCCAACAGAGAAAGCTTTGCCCAAGCCGTTATCGAAGGTTGGGAGCAAAATAACCACAAGGTTTTTCAAGGTTATTCTCGGGTTATTCACCATACGGTGAATAACCCGTATGGTTATTCACCATACGGTTCACCAATCTATTCGATAATGCTGACCAAAGCCGGGGGAAATTCTCTCTTCAACCAATTTACATCGCTAACACATCCCGTATATTTCGCAATTCCGTATTATGAATGACTCTAGCGAAAATAGTCGCGCACTGTGACACGGTTCGCATGGTGAACCGTTGCAATAAAAAAACATACTTAACTTTTCTTTCAAACTACGGTTCACCATGAGAAACGTGTCGGAGTGCGCGAAAATGTTCGCTAGAGGCTTTCATAATACGGAAATAAAAGTAGGGGGGAGGGGTGGCTTACATATGAAAACAATATAGAATTACGGCTTTAAAAAATATAATTCTAAAATTAAATACATTTTTACTAAATTTATTAATACCGATACACATTTACGATTTCAAAGTCACAATAGCTTGTGAATATTCATTTTTTAAAGCCGTGCATGCGCCAAAATTTGAAACGGCTAACGAATTTTCGATCACGACTCATATCAGCTGTGTTAATAATGCCGAGCTTGAGGGCCGAATTCAGCGAACAATATATCTACTGACTTATAGTAGGGCCGACACTGAGAAATTTCCCAACAGAGAAAGCTTTGCCCAAGCCGTTATCGAAGGTTGGGAGCAAAATAACCACAAGGTTTTTCAAGGTTATTCTCGGGTTATTCACCATACGGTGAATAACCCGTATGGTTATTCACCATACGGTTCACCAATCTATTCGATAATGCTGACCAAAGCCGGGGGAAATTCTCTCTTCAACCAATTTACATCGCTAACACATCCCGTATATTTCGCAATTCCGTATTATGAATGACTCTAGCGAAAATAGTCGCGCACTGTGACACGGTTCGCATGGTGAACCGTTGCAATAAAAAAACATACTTAACTTTTCTTTCAAACTACGGTTCACCATGAGAAACGTGTCGGAGTGCGCGAAAATGTTCGCTAGAGGCTTTCATAATACGGAAATAAAAGTAGGGGGGAGGGGTGGCTTACATATGAAAACAATATAGAATTACGGCTTTAAAAAATATAATTCTAAAATTAAATACATTTTTACTAAATTTATTAATACCGATACACATTTACGATTTCAAAGTCACAATAGCTTGTGAATATTCATTTTTTAAAGCCGTGCATGCGCCAAAATTTGAAACGGCTAACGAATTTTCGATCACGACTCATATCAGCTGTGTTAATAATGCCGAGCTTGAGGGCCGAATTCAGCGAACAATATATCTACTGACTTATAGTAGGGCCGACACTGAGAAATTTCCCAACAGAGAAAGCTTTGCCCAAGCCGTTATCGAAGGTTGGGAGCAAAATAACCACAAGGTTTTTCAAGGTTATTCTCGGTGTTTTGCCGAACTTCTTTTCTTCCAGCGTTAGCGTGACATATAGTTGGTGTAACGTGACAACGGTTCACCATACGGTTCACCAATCTATTCGATAATGCTGACCAAAGCCGGGGGAAATTCTCTCTTCAACCAATTTACATCGCTAACACATCCCGTATATTTCGCAATTCCGTATTATGAATGACTCTAGCGAAAATAGTCGCGCACTGTGACACGGTTCGCATGGTGAACCGTTGCAATAAAAAAACATACTTAACTTTTCTTTCAAACTACGGTTCACCATGAGAAACGTGTCGGAGTGCGCGAAAATGTTCGCTAGAGGCTTTAATAATACAGAAATGTAAAATATACCGGATCTGTTAGCGATGTAAATTGGTTTAAGAGAGAATTTCCAGCGGCTTTGGTCAGCATTATCAAATAGATTGGTGAACCGTATGGTGAACCGTTGTCACGTTACACCAACTATATATGTCACGCTAACGGTGGAAGAAAACAAGTTCGGCAAAGCTCCAAGAGCACGCTGGTACAGCAAGCTGCTCGCCCTCAAAGATATTTGAGTGAAATGAAAAAAAACTCTCCAATGAACCTGCATCATCTCT
This sequence comes from Actinernus sp. WN-2022, assembly GCA_030867875.1. Classification (NCBI taxonomy): domain Eukaryota; kingdom Metazoa; phylum Cnidaria; class Anthozoa; order Actiniaria; family Actinernidae; genus Actinernus; species Actinernus sp. WN-2022. Next base: position 98,373,263 of record JAOWCC010000019.1, read on the forward strand.
GTTTCGATCTCCTCCAACACACCTCCGCGAACTAAGGTCAGTTCTTCTTTTCCGGTACAAAGTGTCGGTGTTTCCTTCGTGAAGGCAATGTCAAACCTTCAATAGTGCTTTCCGAAGGAGTGTTGGGTCTCAGACGGTTCCAGTGAAATGTACAACCCGTGTCGCGACATATGTTGCAAGTTTAAAATCTCCCTCTTTCCCTACGAGCTTGTTATTTATTTGTAAATGTCAATTCCCCACAGCCTAGTATCGCAAGGTACAACTCGATTTATTTTATTTTTGTGAATAATGCCAGATGTCCATAACATAGACTTCTGATAAGGCTACCTATTAATTACAGCTTCATAAAAAAGGGATTCTATCTATTTGACTGAATTATTTATTGTAATTACAAGTAAAATATTTGGATACGCCCTCGGATATTTTTTTCTCCCGGGGTATCGGGCTTTTTCATAAAATTTCAAATTGACAAGCCCACCCGTATACCCACCAAGTGTTTACTACCGCCTTTCATTTTGAGCTGTTTTCGTTAAATTACCTGGACGTTATCAACAATTATACCATGTGCGGCTACCTAGAATCTCGCCTCATACAACCTTCGCCATTTAAGTATGGACCGCTCGACAAAATAAGGCTATTTAGAACACTGAACGAACTCCTCTGACAGATTGCCGCGATTTTTTATGACTTCGCTTGTCCCCCTCCCCCTTCACAATGTTGGGATAGAAAGGCAACATTTCGGTCTTCTCGAAAACCAACATTGAAATGGGGGAGGGGGGTTGTGCTAAAAATAGCCGGAAATTGCTGAATAGGTCCGACTTAAATGGCAGGGGTTGTCTGAGCGAACGGCACCCTGGTCCAGGGCATATAATTAGCTTCAGTAGATTGTGCTAGCTTTTTTGAGCCGTCTTTGTCTCTAAATGGGCACCAAATGAAATTCTTAATATGACCATACATACAGTGACGTCATACCTATATGACGTCATAAAAGTAGGGGGGAGGGGTGGCTTACATATGAAAAAAATATAGAATTACGGCTTTAAAAAATATAATTCTAAAATTAAATACATTTTTACTAAATTTATTAATACCGATACACATTTACGATTTCAAAGTCACAATAGCTTGTGAATATTCATTTTTTAAAGCCGTGCATGCGCCAAAATTTGAAACGGCTAACGAATTTTCGATCACGACTCATATCAGCTGTGTTAATAATGCCGAGCTTGAGGGCCGAATTCAGCGAACAATATATCTACTGACTTATAGTAGGGCCGACACTGAGAAATTTCCCAACAGAGAAAGCTTTGCCCAAGCCGTTATCGAAGGTTGGGAGCAAAATAACCACAAGGTTTTTCAAGGTTATTCTCGGTGTTTTGCCGAACTTCTTTTCTTCCAGCGTTAGCGTGACATATAGTTGGTGTAACGTGACAACGGTTCACCATACGGTTCACCAATCTATTCGATAATGCTGACCAAAGCCGGGGGAAATTCTCTCTTCAACCAATTTACATCGCTAACACATCCCGTATATTTCGCAATTCCGTATTATGAATGACTCTAGCGAAAATAGTCGCGCACTGTGACACGGTTCGCATGGTGAACCGTTGCAATAAAAAAACATACTTAACTTTTCTTTCAAACTACGGTTCACCATGAGAAACGTGTCGGAGTGCGCGAAAATGTTCGCTAGAGGCTTTAATAATACAGAAATGTAAAATATACCGGATCTGTTAGCGATGTAAATTGGTTTAAGAGAGAATTTCCAGCGGCTTTGGTCAGCATTATCAAATAGATTGGTGAACCGTATGGTGAACCGTTGTCACGTTACACCAACTATATATGTCACGCTAATGGTGGAAGAAAACAAGTTCGGCAAAGCTCCAAGAGCACGCTGGTACAGCAAGCTGCTCGCCCTCAAAGATATTTGAGTGAAATGAAAAAAAACTCTCCAATGAACCTGCATCATCTCTGTTTCGATCTCCTCCAACACACCTCCGCGAACTAAGGTCAGTTCTTCTTTTCCGGTACAAAGTGTCGGTGTTTCCTTCGTGAAGGCAATATCAAACCTTCAATAGTGCTTTCCGAAGGAGTGTTGGGTCTCAGACGGTTCCAGTGAAATGTACAACCCGTGTCGCGACATATGTTGCAAGTTTAAAATCTCCCTCTTTCCCTACGAGCTTGTTATTTATTTGTAAATGTCAATTCCCCACAGCCTAGTATCGCAAGGTACAACTCGATTTATTTTATTTTTGTGAATAATGCCAGATGTCCATAACATAGACTTCTGATAAGGCTACCTATTAATTACAGCTTCATAAAAAAGGGATTCTATCTATTTGACTGAATTATTTATTGTAATTACAAGTAAAATATTTGGATACGCCCTCGGATATTTTTTTCTCCCGGGGTATCGGGCTTTTTCATAAAATTTCAAATTGACAAGCCCACCCGTATACCCACCAAGTGTTTACTACCGCCTTTCATTTTGAGCTGTTTTCGTTAAATTACCTGGACGTTATCAACAATTATACCATGTGCGGCTACCTAGAATCTCGCCTCATACAACCTTCGCCATTTAAGTATGGACCGCTCGACAAAATAAGGCTATTTAGAACACTGAACGAACTCCTCTGACAGATTGCCGCGATTTTTTATGACTTCGCTTGTCCCCCTCCCCCTTCACAATGTTGGGATAGAAAGGCAACATTTCGGTCTTCTCGAAAACCAACATTGAAATGGGGGAGGGGGGTTGTGCTAAAAATAGCCGGAAATTGCTGAATAGGTCCGACTTAAATGGCAGGGGTTGTCTGAGCGAACGGCACCCTGGTCCAGGGCATATAATTAGCTTCAGTAGATTGTGCTAGCTTTTTTGAGCCGTCTTTGTCTCTAAATGGGCACCAAATGAAATTCTTAATATGACCATACATACAGTGACGTCATACCTATATGACGTCATAAAAGTAGGGGGGAGGGGTGGCTTACATATGAAAAAAATATAGAATTACGGCTTTAAAAAATATAATTCTAAAATTAAATACATTTTTACTAAATTTATTAATACCGATACACATTTACGATTTCAAAGTCACAATAGCTGTGAATATTCATTTTTTAAAGCCGTGCATGCGCCAAAATTTGAAACGGCTAACGAATTTTCGATCACGACTCATATCAGCTGTGTTAATAATGCCGAGCTTGAGGGCCGAATTCAGCGAACAATATATCTACTGACTTATAGTAGGGCCGACACTGAGAAATTTCCCAACAGAGAAAGCTTTGCCCAAGCCGTTATCGAAGGTTGGGAGCAAAATAACCACAAGGTTTTTCAAGGTTATTCTCGGTGTTTTGCCGAACTTCTTTTCTTCCAGCGTTAGCGTGACATATAGTTGGTGTAACGTGACAACGGTTCACCATACGGTTCACCAATCTATTCGATAATGCTGACCAAAGCCGGGGGAAATTCTCTCTTCAACCAATTTACATCGCTAACACATCCCGTATATTTCGCAATTCCGTATTATGAATGACTCTAGCGAAAATAGTCGCGCACTGTGACACGGTTCGCATGGTGAACCGTTGCAATAAAAAAACATACTTAACTTTTCTTTCAAACTACGGTTCACCATGAGAAACGTGTCGGAGTGCGCGAAAATGTTCGCTAGAGGCTTTAATAATACAGAAATGTAAAATATACCGGATCTGTTAGCGATGTAAATTGGTTTAAGAGAGAATTTCCAGCGGCTTTGGTCAGCATTATCAAATAGATTGGTGAACCGTATGGTGAACCGTTGTCACGTTACACCAACTATATATGTCACGCTAATGGTGGAAGAAAACAAGTTCGGCAAAGCTCCAAGAGCACGCTGGTACAGCAAGCTGCTCGCCCTCAAAGATATTTGAGTGAAATGAAAAAAAACTCTCCAATGAACCTGCATCATCTCTGTTTCGATCTCCTCCAACACACCTCCGCGAACTAAGGTCAGTTCTTCTTTTCCGGTACAAAGTGTCGGTGTTTCCTTCGTGAAGGCAATATCAAACCTTCAATAGTGCTTTCCGAAGGAGTGTTGGGTCTCAGACGGTTCCAGTGAAATGTACAACCCGTGTCGCGACATATGTTGCAAGTTTAAAATCTCCCTCTTTCCCTACGAGCTTGTTATTTATTTGTAAATGTCAATTCCCCACAGCCTAGTATCGCAAGGTACAACTCGATTTATTTTATTTTTGTGAATAATGCCAGATGTCCATAACATAGACTTCTGATAAGGCTACCTATTAATTACAGCTTCATAAAAAAGGGATTCTATCTATTTGACTGAATTATTTATTGTAATTACAAGTAAAATATTTGGATACGCCCTCGGATATTTTTTTCTCCCGGGGTATCGGGCTTTTTCATAAAATTTCAAATTGACAAGCCCACCCGTATACCCACCAAGTGTTTACTACCGCCTTTCATTTTGAGCTGTTTTCGTTAAATTACCTGGACGTTATCAACAATTATACCATGTGCGGCTACCTAGAATCTCGCCTCATACAACCTTCGCCATTTAAGTATGGACCGCTCGACAAAATAAGGCTATTTAGAACACTGAACGAACTCCTCTGACAGATTGCCGCGATTTTTTATGACTTCGCTTGTCCCCCTCCCCCTTCACAATGTTGGGATAGAAAGGCAACATTTCGGTCTTCTCGAAAACCAACATTGAAATGGGGGAGGGGGGTTGTGCTAAAAATAGCCGGAAATTGCTGAATAGGTCCGACTTAAATGGCAGGGGTTGTCTGAGCGAACGGCACCCTGGTCCAGGGCATATAATTAGCTTCAGTAGATTGTGCTAGCTTTTTTGAGCCGTCTTTGTCTCTAAATGGGCACCAAATGAAATTCTTAATATGACCATACATACAGTGACGTCATACCTATATGACGTCATAAAAGTAGGGGGGAGGGGTGGCTTACATATGAAAAAAATATAGAATTACGGCTTTAAAAAATATAATTCTAAAATTAAATACATTTTTACTAAATTTATTAATACCGATACACATTTACGATTTCAAAGTCACAATAGCTGTGAATATTCATTTTTTAAAGCCGTGCATGCGCCAAAATTTGAAACGGCTAACGAATTTTCGATCACGACTCATATCAGCTGTGTTAATAATGCCGAGCTTGAGGGCCGAATTCAGCGAACAATATATCTACTGACTTATAGTAGGGCCGACACTGAGAAATTTCCCAACAGAGAAAGCTTTGCCCAAGCCGTTATCGAAGGTTGGGAGCAAAATAACCACAAGGTTTTTCAAGGTTATTCTCGGTGTTTTGCCGAACTTCTTTTCTTCCAGCGTTAGCGTGACATATAGTTGGTGTAACGTGACAACGGTTCACCATACGGTTCACCAATCTATTCGATAATGCTGACCAAAGCCGGGGGAAATTCTCTCTTCAACCAATTTACATCGCTAACACATCCCGTATATTTCGCAATTCCGTATTATGAATGACTCTAGCGAAAATAGTCGCGCACTGTGACACGGTTCGCATGGTGAACCGTTGCAATAAAAAAACATACTTAACTTTTCTTTCAAACTACGGTTCACCATGAGAAACGTGTCGGAGTGCGCGAAAATGTTCGCTAGAGGCTTTAATAATACAGAAATGTAAAATATACCGGATCTGTTAGCGATGTAAATTGGTTTAAGAGAGAATTTCCAGCGGCTTTGGTCAGCATTATCAAATAGATTGGTGAACCGTATGGTGAACCGTTGTCACGTTACACCAACTATATATGTCACGCTAATGGTGGAAGAAAACAAGTTCGGCAAAGCTCCAAGAGCACGCTGGTACAGCAAGCTGCTCGCCCTCAAAGATATTTGAGTGAAATGAAAAAAAACTCTCCAATGAACCTGCATCATCTCTGTTTCGATCTCCTCCAACACACCTCCGCGAACTAAGGTCAGTTCTTCTTTTCCGGTACAAAGTGTCGGTGTTTCCTTCGTGAAGGCAATGTCAAACCTTCAATAGTGCTTTCCGAAGGAGTGTTGGGTCTCAGACGGTTCCAGTGAAATGTACAACCCGTGTCGCGACATATGTTGCAAGTTTAAAATCTCCCTCTTTCCCTACGAGCTTGTTATTTATTTGTAAATGTCAATTCCCCACAGCCTAGTATCGCAAGGTACAACTCGATTTATTTTATTTTTGTGAATAATGCCAGATGTCCATAACATAGACTTCTGATAAGGCTACCTATTAATTACAGCTTCATAAAAAAGGGATTCTATCTATTTGACTGAATTATTTATTGTAATTACAAGTAAAATATTTGGATACGCCCTCGGATATTTTTTTCTCCCGGGGTATCGGACTTTTTCATAAAATTTCAAATTGACAAGCCCACCCGTATACCCACCAAGTGTTTACTACCGCCTTTCATTTTGAGCTGTTTTCGTTAAATTACCTGGACGTTATCAACAATTATACCATGTGCGGCTACCTAGAATCTCGCCTCATACAACCTTCGCCATTTAAGTATGGACCGCTCGACAAAATAAGGCTATTTAGAACACTGAACGAACTCCTCTGACAGATTGCCACGATTTTTTATGACTTCGCTTGTCCCCCTCCCCCTTCACAATGTTGGGATAGAAAGGCAACATTTCGGTCTTCTCGAAAACCAACATTGAAATGGGGGAGGGGGGTTGTGCTAAAAATAGCCGGAAATTGCTGAATAGGTCCGACTTAAATGGCAGGGGTTGTCTGAGCGAACGGCACCCTGGTCCAGGGCATATAATTAGCTTCAGTAGATTGTGCTAGCTTTTTTGAGCCGTCTTTGTCTCTAAATGGGCACCAAATGAAATTCTTAATATGACCATACATACAGTGACGTCATACCTATATGACGTCATAAAAGTAGGGGGGAGGGGTGGCTTACATATGAAAAAAATATAGAATTACGGCTTTAAAAAATATAATTCTAAAATTAAATACATTTTTACTAAATTTATTAATACCGATACACATTTACGATTTCAAAGTCACAATAGCTTGTGAATATTCATTTTTTAAAGCCGTGCATGCGCCAAAATTTGAAACGGCTAACGAATTTTCGATCACGACTCATATCAGCTGTGTTAATAATGCCGAGCTTGAGGGCCGAATTCAGCGAACAATATATCTACTGACTTATAGTAGGGTCGACACTGAGAAATTTCCCAACAGAGAAAGCTTTGCCCAAGCCGTTATCGAAGGTTGGGAGCAAAATAACCACAAGGTTTTTCAAGGTTATTCTCGGTGTTTTGCCGAACTTCTTTTCTTCCAGCGTTAGCGTGACATATAGTTGGTGTAACGTGACAACGGTTCACCATACGGTTCACCAATCTATTCGATAATGCTGACCAAAGCCGGGGGAAATTCTCTCTTCAACCAATTTACATCGCTAACACATCCCGTATATTTCGCAATTCCGTATTATGAATGACTCTAGCGAAAATAGTCGCGCACTGTGACACGGTTCGCATGGTGAACCGTTGCAATAAAAAAACATACTTAACTTTTCTTTCAAACTACGGTTCACCATGAGAAACGTGTCGGAGTGCGCGAAAATGTTCGCTAGAGGCTTTAATAATACAGAAATGTAAAATATACCGGATCTGTTAGCGATGTAAATTGGTTTAAGAGAGAATTTCCAGCGGCTTTGGTCAGCATTATCAAATAGATTGGTGAACCGTATGGTGAACCGTTGTCACGTTACACCAACTATATATGTCACGCTAATGGTGGAAGAAAACAAGTTCGGCAAAGCTCCAAGAGCACGCTGGTACAGCAAGCTGCTCGCCCTCAAAGATATTTGAGTGAAATGAAAAAAAACTCTCCAATGAACCTGCATCATCTCTGTTTCGATCTCCTCCAACACACCTCCGCGAACTAAGGTCAGTTCTTCTTTTCCGGTACAAAGTGTCGGTGTTTCCTTCGTGAAGGCAATGTCAAACCTTCAATAGTGCTTTCCGAAGGAGTGTTGGGTCTCAGACGGTTCCAGTGAAATGTACAACCCGTGTCGCGACATATGTTGCAAGTTTAAAATCTCCCTCTTTCCCTACGAGCTTGTTATTTATTTGTAAATGTCAATTCCCCACAGCCTAGTATCGCAAGGTACAACTCGATTTATTTTATTTTTGTGAATAATGCCAGATGTCCATAACATAGACTTCTGATAAGGCTACCTATTAATTACAGCTTCATAAAAAAGGGATTCTATCTATTTGACTGAATTATTTATTGTAATTACAAGTAAAATATTTGGATACGCCCTCGGATATTTTTTTCTCCCGGGGTATCGGGCTTTTTCATAAAATTTCAAATTGACAAGCCCACCCGTATACCCACCAAGTGTTTACTACCGCCTTTCATTTTGAGCTGTTTTCGTTAAATTACCTGGACGTTATCAACAATTATACCATGTGCGGCTACCTAGAATCTCGCCTCATACAACCTTCGCCATTTAAGTATGGACCGCTCGACAAAATAAGGCTATTTAGAACACTGAACGAACTCCTCTGACAGATTGCCGCGATTTTTTATGACTTCGCTTGTCCCCCTCCCCCTTCACAATGTTGGGATAGAAAGGCAACATTTCGGTCTTCTCGAAAACCAACATTGAAATGGGGGAGGGGGGTTGTGCTAAAAATAGCCGGAAATTGCTGAATAGGTCCGACTTAAATGGCAGGGGTTGTCTGAGCGAACGGCACCCTGGTCCAGGGCATATAATTAGCTTCAGTAGATTGTGCTAGCTTTTTTGAGCCGTCTTTGTCTCTAAATGGGCACCAAATGAAATTCTTAATATGACCATACATACAGTGACGTCATACCTATATGACGTCATAAAAGTAGGGGGGAGGGGTGGCTTACATATGAAAAAAATATAGAATTACGGCTTTAAAAAATATAATTCTAAAATTAAATACATTTTTACTAAATTTATTAATACCGATACACATTTACGATTTCAAAGTCACAATAGCTTGTGAATATTCATTTTTTAAAGCCGTGCATGCGCCAAAATTTGAAACGGCTAACGAATTTTCGATCACGACTCATATCAGCTGTGTTAATAATGCCGAGCTTGAGGGCCGAATTCAGCGAACAATATATCTACTGACTTATAGTAGGGTCGACACTGAGAAATTTCCCAACAGAGAAAGCTTTGCCCAAGCCGTTATCGAAGGTTGGGAGCAAAATAACCACAAGGTTTTTCAAGGTTATTCTCGGTGTTTTGCCGAACTTCTTTTCTTCCAGCGTTAGCGTGACATATAGTTGGTGTAACGTGACAACGGTTCACCATACGGTTCACCAATCTATTCGATAATGCTGACCAAAGCCGGGGGAAATTCTCTCTTCAACCAATTTACATCGCTAACACATCCCGTATATTTCGCAATTCCGTATTATGAATGACTCTAGCGAAAATAGTCGCGCACTGTGACACGGTTCGCATGGTGAACCGTTGCAATAAAAAAACATACTTAACTTTTCTTTCAAACTACGGTTCACCATGAGAAACGTGTCGGAGTGCGCGAAAATGTTCGCTAGAGGCTTTAATAATACAGAAATGTAAAATATACCGGATCTGTTAGCGATGTAAATTGGTTTAAGAGAGAATTTCCAGCGGCTTTGGTCAGCATTATCAAATAGATTGGTGAACCGTATGGTGAACCGTTGTCACGTTACACCAACTATATATGTCACGCTAATGGTGGAAGAAAACAAGTTCGGCAAAGCTCCAAGAGCACGCTGGTACAGCAAGCTGCTCGCCCTCAAAGATATTTGAGTGAAATGAAAAAAAACTCTCCAATGAACCTGCATCATCTCTGTTTCGATCTCCTCCAACACACCTCCGCGAACTAAGGTCAGTTCTTCTTTTCCGGTACAAAGTGTCGGTGTTTCCTTCGTGAAGGCAATGTCAAACCTTCAATAGTGCTTTCCGAAGGAGTGTTGGGTCTCAGACGGTTCCAGTGAAATGTACAACCCGTGTCGCGACATATGTTGCAAGTTTAAAATCTCCCTCTTTCCCTACGAGCTTGTTATTTATTTGTAAATGTCAATTCCCCACAGCCTAGTATCGCAAGGTACAACTCGATTTATTTTATTTTTGTGAATAATGCCAGATGTCCATAACATAGACTTCTGATAAGGCTACCTATTAATTACAGCTTCATAAAAAAGGGATTCTATCTATTTGACTGAATTATTTATTGTAATTACAAGTAAAATATTTGGATACGCCCTCGGATATTTTTTTCTCCCGGGGTATCGGGCTTTTTCATAAAATTTCAAATTGACAAGCCCACCCGTATACCCACCAAGTGTTTACTACCGCCTTTCATTTTGAGCTGTTTTCGTTAAATTACCTGGACGTTATCAACAATTATACCATGTGCGGCTACCTAGAATCTCGCCTCATACAACCTTCGCCATTTAAGTATGGACCGCTCGACAAAATAAGGCTATTTAGAACACTGAACGAACTCCTCTGACAGATTGCCGCGATTTTTTATGACTTCGCTTGTCCCCCTCCCCCTTCACAATGTTGGGATAGAAAGGCAACATTTCGGTCTTCTCGAAAACCAACATTGAAATGGGGGAGGGGGGTTGTGCTAAAAATAGCCGGAAATTGCTGAATAGGTCCGACTTAAATGGCAGGGGTTGTCTGAGCGAACGGCACCCTGGTCCAGGGCATATAATTAGCTTCAGTAGATTGTGCTAGCTTTTTTGAGCCGTCTTTGTCTCTAAATGGGCACCAAATGAAATTCTTAATATGACCATACATACAGTGACGTCATACCTATATGACGTCATAAAAGTAGGGGGGAGGGGTGGCTTACATATGAAAAAAATATAGAATTACGGCTTTAAAAAATATAATTCTAAAATTAAATACATTTTTACTAAATTTATTAATACCGATACACATTTACGATTTCAAAGTCACAATAGCTTGTGAATATTCATTTTTTAAAGCCGTGCATGCGCCAAAATTTGAAACGGCTAACGAATTTTCGATCACGACTCATATCAGCTGTGTTAATAATGCCGAGCTTGAGGGCCGAATTCAGCGAACAATATATCTACTGACTTATAGTAGGGTCGACACTGAGAAATTTCCCAACAGAGAAAGCTTTGCCCAAGCCGTTATCGAAGGTTGGGAGCAAAATAACCACAAGGTTTTTCAAGGTTATTCTCGGTGTTTTGCCGAACTTCTTTTCTTCCAGCGTTAGCGTGACATATAGTTGGTGTAACGTGACAACGGTTCACCATACGGTTCACCAATCTATTCGATAATGCTGACCAAAGCCGGGGGAAATTCTCTCTTCAACCAATTTACATCGCTAACACATCCCGTATATTTCGCAATTCCGTATTATGAATGACTCTAGCGAAAATAGTCGCGCACTGTGACACGGTTCGCATGGTGAACCGTTGCAATAAAAAAACATACTTAACTTTTCTTTCAAACTACGGTTCACCATGAGAAACGTGTCGGAGTGCGCGAAAATGTTCGCTAGAGGCTTTAATAATACAGAAATGTAAAATATACCGGATCTGTTAGCGATGTAAATTGGTTTAAGAGAGAATTTCCAGCGGCTTTGGTCAGCATTATCAAATAGATTGGTGAACCGTATGGTGAACCGTTGTCACGTTACACCAACTATATATGTCACGCTAATGGTGGAAGAAAACAAGTTCGGCAAAGCTCCAAGAGCACGCTGGTACAGCAAGCTGCTCGCCCTCAAAGATATTTGAGTGAAATGAAAAAAAACTCTCCAATGAACCTGCATCATCTCTGTTTCGATCTCCTCCAACACACCTCCGCGAACTAAGGTCAGTTCTTCTTTTCCGGTACAAAGTGTCGGTGTTTCCTTCGTGAAGGCAATGTCAAACCTTCAATAGTGCTTTCCGAAGGAGTGTTGGGTCTCAGACGGTTCCAGTGAAATGTACAACCCGTGTCGCGACATATGTTGCAAGTTTAAAATCTCCCTCTTTCCCTACGAGCTTGTTATTTATTTGTAAATGTCAATTCCCCACAGCCTAGTATCGCAAGGTACAACTCGATTTATTTTATTTTTGTGAATAATGCCAGATGTCCATAACATAGACTTCTGATAAGGCTACCTATTAATTACAGCTTCATAAAAAAGGGATTCTATCTATTTGACTGAATTATTTATTGTAATTACAAGTAAAATATTTGGATACGCCCTCGGATATTTTTTTCTCCCGGGGTATCGGGCTTTTTCATAAAATTTCAAATTGACAAGCCCACCCGTATACCCACCAAGTGTTTACTACCGCCTTTCATTTTGAGCTGTTTTCGTTAAATTACCTGGACGTTATCAACAATTATACCATGTGCGGCTACCTAGAATCTCGCCTCATACAACCTTCGCCATTTAAGTATGGACCGCTCGACAAAATAAGGCTATTTAGAACACTGAACGAACTCCTCTGACAGATTGCCGCGATTTTTTATGACTTCGCTTGTCCCCCTCCCCCTTCACAATGTTGGGATAGAAAGGCAACATTTCGGTCTTCTCGAAAACCAACATTGAAATGGGGGAGGGGGGTTGTGCTAAAAATAGCCGGAAATTGCTGAATAGGTCCGACTTAAATGGCAGGGGTTGTCTGAGCGAACGGCACCCTGGTCCAGGGCATATAATTAGCTTCAGTAGATTGTGCTAGCTTTTTTGAGCCGTCTTTGTCTCTAAATGGGCACCAAATGAAATTCTTAATATGACCATACATACAGTGACGTCATACCTATATGACGTCATAAAAGTAGGGGGGAGGGGTGGCTTACATATGAAAAAAATATAGAATTACGGCTTTAAAAAATATAATTCTAAAATTAAATACATTTTTACTAAATTTATTAATACCGATACACATTTACGATTTCAAAGTCACAATAGCTTGTGAATATTCATTTTTTAAAGCCGTGCATGCGCCAAAATTTGAAACGGCTAACGAATTTTCGATCACGACTCATATCAGCTGTGTTAATAATGCCGAGCTTGAGGGCCGAATTCAGCGAACAATATATCTACTGACTTATAGTAGGGCCGACACTGAGAAATTTCCCAACAGAGAAAGCTTTGCCCAAGCCGTTATCGAAGGTTGGGAGCAAAATAACCACAAGGTTTTTCAAGGTTATTCTCGGTGTTTTGCCGAACTTCTTTTCTTCCAGCGTTAGCGTGACATATAGTTGGTGTAACGTGACAACGGTTCACCATACGGTTCACCAATCTATTCGATAATGCTGACCAAAGCCGGGGGAAATTCTCTCTTCAACCAATTTACATCGCTAACACATCCCGTATATTTCGCAATTCCGTATTATGAATGACTCTAGCGAAAATAGTCGCGCACTGTGACACGGTTCGCATGGTGAACCGTTGCAATAAAAAAACATACTTAACTTTTCTTTCAAACTACGGTTCACCATGAGAAACGTGTCGGAGTGCGCGAAAATGTTCGCTAGAGGCTTTAATAATACAGAAATGTAAAATATACCGGATCTGTTAGCGATGTAAATTGGTTTAAGAGAGAATTTCCAGCGGCTTTGGTCAGCATTATCAAATAGATTGGTGAACCGTATGGTGAACCGTTGTCACGTTACACCAACTATATATGTCACGCTAATGGTGGAAGAAAACAAGTTCGGCAAAGCTCCAAGAGCACGCTGGTACAGCAAGCTGCTCGCCCTCAAAGATATTTGAGTGAAATGAAAAAAAACTCTCCAATGAACCTGCATCATCTCTGTTTCGATCTCCTCCAACACACCTCCGCGAACTAAGGTCAGTTCTTCTTTTCCGGTACAAAGTGTCGGTGTTTCCTTCGTGAAGGCAATGTCAAACCTTCAATAGTGCTTTCCGAAGGAGTGTTGGGTCTCAGACGGTTCCAGTGAAATGTACAACCCGTGTCGCGACATATGTTGCAAGTTTAAAATCTCCCTCTTTCCCTACGAGCTTGTTATTTATTTGTAAATGTCAATTCCCCACAGCCTAGTATCGCAAGGTACAACTCGATTTATTTTATTTTTGTGAATAATGCCAGATGTCCATAACATAGACTTCTGATAAGGCTACCTATTAATTACAGCTTCATAAAAAAGGGATTCTATCTATTTGACTGAATTATTTATTGTAATTACAAGTAAAATATTTGGATACGCCCTCGGATATTTTTTTCTCCCGGGGTATCGGGCTTTTTCATAAAATTTCAAATTGACAAGCCCACCCGTATACCCACCAAGTGTTTACTACCGCCTTTCATTTTGAGCTGTTTTCGTTAAATTACCTGGACGTTATCAACAATTATACCATGTGCGGCTACCTAGAATCTCGCCTCATACAACCTTCGCCATTTAAGTATGGACCGCTCGACAAAATAAGGCTATTTAGAACACTGAACGAACTCCTCTGACAGATTGCCGCGATTTTTTATGACTTCGCTTGTCCCCCTCCCCCTTCACAATGTTGGGATAGAAAGGCAACATTTCGGTCTTCTCGAAAACCAACATTGAAATGGGGGAGGGGGGTTGTGCTAAAAATAGCCGGAAATTGCTGAATAGGTCCGACTTAAATGGCAGGGGTTGTCTGAGCGAACGGCACCCTGGTCCAGGGCATATAATTAGCTTCAGTAGATTGTGCTAGCTTTTTTGAGCCGTCTTTGTCTCTAAATGGGCACCAAATGAAATTCTTAATATGACCATACATACAGTGACGTCATACCTATATGACGTCATAAAAGTAGGGGGGAGGGGTGGCTTACATATGAAAAAAATATAGAATTACGGCTTTAAAAAATATAATTCTAAAATTAAATACATTTTTACTAAATTTATTAATACCGATACACATTTACGATTTCAAAGTCACAATAGCTTGTGAATATTCATTTTTTAAAGCCGTGCATGCGCCAAAATTTGAAACGGCTAACGAATTTTCGATCACGACTCATATCAGCTGTGTTAATAATGCCGAGCTTGAGGGCCGAATTCAGCGAACAATATATCTACTGACTTATAGTAGGGCCGACACTGAGAAATTTCCCAACAGAGAAAGCTTTGCCCAAGCCGTTATCGAAGGTTGGGAGCAAAATAACCACAAGGTTTTTCAAGGTTATTCTCGGTGTTTTGCCGAACTTCTTTTCTTCCAGCGTTAGCGTGACATATAGTTGGTGTAACGTGACAACGGTTCACCATACGGTTCACCAATCTATTCGATAATGCTGACCAAAGCCGGGGGAAATTCTCTCTTCAACCAATTTACATCGCTAACACATCCCGTATATTTCGCAATTCCGTATTATGAATGACTCTAGCGAAAATAGTCGCGCACTGTGACACGGTTCGCATGGTGAACCGTTGCAATAAAAAAACATACTTAACTTTTCTTTCAAACTACGGTTCACCATGAGAAACGTGTCGGAGTGCGCGAAAATGTTCGCTAGAGGCTTTAATAATACAGAAATGTAAAATATACCGGATCTGTTAGCGATGTAAATTGGTTTAAGAGAGAATTTCCAGCGGCTTTGGTCAGCATTATCAAATAGATTGGTGAACCGTATGGTGAACCGTTGTCACGTTACACCAACTATATATGTCACGCTAATGGTGGAAGAAAACAAGTTCGGCAAAGCTCCAAGAGCACGCTGGTACAGCAAGCTGCTCGCCCTCAAAGATATTTGAGTGAAATGAAAAAAAACTCTCCAATGAACCTGCATCATCTCTGTTTCGATCTCCTCCAACACACCTCCGCGAACTAAGGTCAGTTCTTCTTTTCCGGTACAAAGTGTCGGTGTTTCCTTCGTGAAGGCAATGTCAAACCTTCAATAGTGCTTTCCGAAGGAGTGTTGGGTCTCAGACGGTTCCAGTGAAATGTACAACCCGTGTCGCGACATATGTTGCAAGTTTAAAATCTCCCTCTTTCCCTACGAGCTTGTTATTTATTTGTAAATGTCAATTCCCCACAGCCTAGTATCGCAAGGTACAACTCGATTTATTTTATTTTTGTGAATAATGCCAGATGTCCATAACATAGACTTCTGATAAGGCTACCTATTAATTACAGCTTCATAAAAAAGGGATTCTATCTATTTGACTGAATTATTTATTGTAATTACAAGTAAAATATTTGGATACGCCCTCGGATATTTTTTTCTCCCGGGGTATCGGGCTTTTTCATAAAATTTCAAATTGACAAGCCCACCCGTATACCCACCAAGTGTTTACTACCGCCTTTCATTTTGAGCTGTTTTCGTTAAATTACCTGGACGTTATCAACAATTATACCATGTGCGGCTACCTAGAATCTCGCCTCATACAACCTTCGCCATTTAAGTATGGACCGCTCGACAAAATAAGGCTATTTAGAACACTGAACGAACTCCTCTGACAGATTGCCGCGATTTTTTATGACTTCGCTTGTCCCCCTCCCCCTTCACAATGTTGGGATAGAAAGGCAACATTTCGGTCTTCTCGAAAACCAACATTGAAATGGGGGAGGGGGGTTGTGCTAAAAATAGCCGGAAATTGCTGAATAGGTCCGACTTAAATGGCAGGGGTTGTCTGAGCGAACGGCACCCTGGTCCAGGGCATATAATTAGCTTCAGTAGATTGTGCTAGCTTTTTTGAGCCGTCTTTGTCTCTAAATGGGCACCAAATGAAATTCTTAATATGACCATACATACAGTGACGTCATACCTATATGACGTCATAAAAGTAGGGGGGAGGGGTGGCTTACATATGAAAAAAATATAGAATTACGGCTTTAAAAAATATAATTCTAAAATTAAATACATTTTTACTAAATTTATTAATACCGATACACATTTACGATTTCAAAGTCACAATAGCTTGTGAATATTCATTTTTTAAAGCCGTGCATGCGCCAAAATTTGAAACGGCTAACGAATTTTCGATCACGACTCATATCAGCTGTGTTAATAATGCCGAGCTTGAGGGCCGAATTCAGCGAACAATATATCTACTGACTTATAGTAGGGCCGACACTGAGAAATTTCCCAACAGAGAAAGCTTTGCCCAAGCCGTTATCGAAGGTTGGGAGCAAAATAACCACAAGGTTTTTCAAGGTTATTCTCGGTGTTTTGCCGAACTTCTTTTCTTCCAGCGTTAGCGTGACATATAGTTGGTGTAACGTGACAACGGTTCACCATACGGTTCACCAATCTATTCGATAATGCTGACCAAAGCCGGGGGAAATTCTCTCTTCAACCAATTTACATCGCTAACACATCCCGTATATTTCGCAATTCCGTATTATGAATGACTCTAGCGAAAATAGTCGCGCACTGTGACACGGTTCGCATGGTGAACCGTTGCAATAAAAAAACATACTTAACTTTTCTTTCAAACTACGGTTCACCATGAGAAACGTGTCGGAGTGCGCGAAAATGTTCGCTAGAGGCTTTAATAATACAGAAATGTAAAATATACCGGATCTGTTAGCGATGTAAATTGGTTTAAGAGAGAATTTCCAGCGGCTTTGGTCAGCATTATCAAATAGATTGGTGAACCGTATGGTGAACCGTTGTCACGTTACACCAACTATATATGTCACGCTAACGGTGGAAGAAAACAAGTTCGGCAAAGCTCCAAGAGCACGCTGGTACAGCAAGCTGCTCGCCCTCAAAGATATTTGAGTGAAATGAAAAACTCTCCAATGAACCTGCATCATCTCTGTTTCGATCTCCTCCAACACACCTCCGCGAACTAAGGTCAGTTCTTCTTTTCCGGTACAAAGTGTCGGTGTTTCCTTCGTGAAGGCAATGTCAAACCTTCAATAGTGCTTTCCGAAGGAGTGTTGGGTCTCAGACGGTTCCAGTGAAATGTACAACCCGTGTCGCGACATATGTTGCAAGTTTAAAATCTCCCTCTCTCCCTACGAGCTTGTTATTTATTTGTAAATGCCAATTCCCCACAGCCTAGTATCGCAAGGTACAACTCGATTTATTTTATTTTTGTGAATAATGCCAGATGTCCATAACATAGACTTCTGATAAGGCTACCTATTAATTACAGCTTCATAAAAAAGGGATTCTATCTATTTGACTGAATTATTTATTGTAATTACAAGTAAAATATTTGGATACGCCCTCGGATATTTTTTTCTCCCGGGGTATCGGGCTTTTTCATAAAATTTCAAATTGACAAGCCCACCCGTATACCCACCAAGTGTTTACTACCGCCTTTCATTTTGAGCTGTTTTCGTTAAATTACCTGGACGTTATCAACAATTATACCATGTGCGGCTACCTAGAATCTCGCCTCATACAACCTTCGCCATTTAAGTATGGACCGCTCGACAAAATAAGGCTATTTAGAACACTGAACGAACTCCTCTGACAGATTGCCGCGATTTTTTATGACTTCGCTTGTCCCCCTCCCCCTTCACAATGTTGGGATAGAAAGGCAACATTTCGGTCTTCTCGAAAACCAACATTGAAATGGGGGAGGGGGGTTGTGCTAAAAATAGCCGGAAATTGCTGAATAGGTCCGACTTAAATGGCAGGGGTTGTCTGAGCGAACGGCACCCTGGTCCAGGGCATATAATTAGCTTCAGTAGATTGTGCTAGCTTTTTTGAGCCGTCTTTGTCTCTAAATGGGCACCAAATGAAATTCTTAATATGACCATACATACAGTGACGTCATACCTATATGACGTCATAAAAGTAGGGGGGAGGGGTGGCTTACATATGAAAAAAATATAGAATTACGGCTTTAAAAAATATAATTCTAAAATTAAATACATTTTTACTAAATTTATTAATACCGATACACATTTACGATTTCAAAGTCACAATAGCTTGTGAATATTCATTTTTTAAAGCCGTGCATGCGCCAAAATTTGAAACGGCTAACGAATTTTCGATCACGACTCATATCAGCTGTGTTAATAATGCCGAGCTTGAGGGCCGAATTCAGCGAACAATATATCTACTGACTTATAGTAGGGCCGACACTGAGAAATTTCCCAACAGAGAAAGCTTTGCCCAAGCCGTTATCGAAGGTTGGGAGCAAAATAACCACAAGGTTTTTCAAGGTTATTCTCGGTGTTTTGCCGAACTTCTTTTCTTCCAGCGTTAGCGTGACATATAGTTGGTGTAACGTGACAACGGTTCACCATACGGTTCACCAATCTATTCGATAATGCTGACCAAAGCCGGGGGAAATTCTCTCTTCAACCAATTTACATCGCTAACACATCCCGTATATTTCGCAATTCCGTATTATGAATGACTCTAGCGAAAATAGTCGCGCACTGTGACACGGTTCGCATGGTGAACCGTTGCAATAAAAAAACATACTTAACTTTTCTTTCAAACTACGGTTCACCATGAGAAACGTGTCGGAGTGCGCGAAAATGTTCGCTAGAGGCTTTAATAATACAGAAATGTAAAATATACCGGATCTGTTAGCGATGTAAATTGGTTTAAGAGAGAATTTCCAGCGGCTTTGGTCAGCATTATCAAATAGATTGGTGAACCGTATGGTGAACCGTTGTCACGTTACACCAACTATATATGTCACGCTAACGGTGGAAGAAAACAAGTTCGGCAAAGCTCCAAGAGCACGCTGGTACAGCAAGCTGCTCGCCCTCAAAGATATTTGAGTGAAATGAAAAACTCTCCAATGAACCTGCATCATCTCTGTTTCGATCTCCTCCAACACACCTCCGCGAACTAAGGTCAGTTCTTCTTTTCCGGTACAAAGTGTCGGTGTTTCCTTCGTGAAGGCAATGTCAAACCTTCAATAGTGCTTTCCGAAGGAGTGTTGGGTCTCAGACGGTTCCAGTGAAATGTACAACCCGTGTCGCGACATATGTTGCAAGTTTAAAATCTCCCTCTCTCCCTACGAGCTTGTTATTTATTTGTAAATGCCAATTCCCCACAGCCTAGTATCGCAAGGTACAACTCGATTTATTTTATTTTTGTGAATAATGCCAGATGTCCATAACATAGACTTCTGATAAGGCTACCTATTAATTACAGCTTCATAAAAAAGGGATTCTATCTATTTGACTGAATTATTTATTGTAATTACAAGTAAAATATTTGGATACGCCCTCGGATATTTTTTTCTCCCGGGGTATCGGGCTTTTTCATAAAATTTCAAATTGACAAGCCCACCCGTATACCCACCAAGTGTTTACTACCGCCTTTCATTTTGAGCTGTTTTCGTTAAATTACCTGGACGTTATCAACAATTATACCATGTGCGGCTACCTAGAATCTCGCCTCATACAACCTTCGCCATTTAAGTATGGACCGCTCGACAAAATAAGGCTATTTAGAACACTGAACGAACTCCTCTGACAGATTGCCGCGATTTTTTATGACTTCGCTTGTCCCCCTCCCCCTTCACAATGTTGGGATAGAAAGGCAACATTTCGGTCTTCTCGAAAACCAACATTGAAATGGGGGAGGGGGATTGTGCTAAAAATAGCCGGAAATTGCTGAATAGGTCCGACTTAAATGGCAGGGGTTGTCTGAGCGAACGGCACCCTGGTCCAGGGCATATAATTAGCTTCAGTAGATTGTGCTAGCTTTTTTGAGCCGTCTTTGTCTCTAAATGGGCACCAAATGAAATTCTTAATATGACCATACATACAGTGACGTCATACCTATATGATGTCATAAAAGTAGGGGGGAGGGGTGGCTTACATATGAAAAAAATATAGAATTACGGCTTTAAAAAATATAATTCTAAAATTAAATACATTTTTACTAAATTTATTAATACCGATACACATTTACGATTTCAAAGTCACAATAGCTTGTGAATATTCATTTTTTAAAGCCGTGCATGCGCCAAAATTTGAAACGGCTAACGAATTTTCGATCACGACTCATATCAGCTGTGTTAATAATGCCGAGCTTGAGGGCCGAATTCAGCGAACAATATATCTACTGACTTATAGTAGGGCCGACACTGAGAAATTTCCCAACAGAGAAAGCTTTGCCCAAGCCGTTATCGAAGGTTGGGAGCAAAATAACCACAAGGTTTTTCAAGGTTATTCTCGGTGTTTTGCCGAACTTCTTTTCTTCCAGCGTTAGCGTGACATATAGTTGGTGTAACGTGACAACGGTTCACCATACGGTTCACCAATCTATTCGATAATGCTGACCAAAGCCGGGGGAAATTCTCTCTTCAACCAATTTACATCGCTAACACATCCCGTATATTTCGCAATTCCGTATTATGAATGACTCTAGCGAAAATAGTCGCGCACTGTGACACGGTTCGCATGGTGAACCGTTGCAATAAAAAAACATACTTAACTTTTCTTTCAAACTACGGTTCACCATGAGAAACGTGTCGGAGTGCGCGAAAATGTTCGCTAGAGGCTTTAATAATACAGAAATGTAAAATATACCGGATCTGTTAGCGATGTAAATTGGTTTAAGAGAGAATTTCCAGCGGCTTTGGTCAGCATTATCAAATAGATTGGTGAACCGTATGGTGAACCGTTGTCACGTTACACCAACTATATATGTCACGCTAATGGTGGAAGAAAACAAGTTCGGCAAAGCTCCAAGAGCACGCTGGTACAGCAAGCTGCTCGCCCTCAAAGATATTTGAGTGAAATGAAAAAAAAACTCTCCAATGAACCTGCATCATCTCTGTTTCGATCTCCTCCAACACACCTCCGCGAACTAAGGTCAGTTCTTCTTTTCCGGTACAAAGTGTCGGTGTTTCCTTCGTGAAGGCAATGTCAAACCTTCAATAGTGCTTTCCGAAGGAGTGTTGGGTCTCAGACGGTTCCAGTGAAATGTACAACCCGTGTCGCGACATATGTTGCAAGTTTAAAATCTCCCTCTTTCCCTACGAGCTTGTTATTTATTTGTAAATGTCAATTCCCCACAGCCTAGTATCGCAAGGTACAACTCGATTTATTTTATTTTTGTGAATAATGCCAGATGTCCATAACATAGACTTCTGATAAGGCTACCTATTAATTACAGCTTCATAAAAAAGGGATTCTATCTATTTGACTGAATTATTTATTGTAATTACAAGTAAAATATTTGGATACGCCCTCGGATATTTTTTTCTCCCGGGGTATCGGGCTTTTTCATAAAATTTCAAATTGACAAGCCCACCCGTATACCCACCAAGTGTTTACTACCGCCTTTCATTTTGAGCTGTTTTCGTCAAATTACCTGGACGTTATCAACAATTATACCATGTGCGGCTACCTAGAATCTCGCCTCATACAACCTTCGCCATTTAAGTATGGACCGCTCGACAAAATAAGGCTATTTAGAACACTGAACGAACTCCTCTGACAGATTGCCGCGATTTTTTATGACTTCGCTTGTCCCCCTCCCCCTTCACAATGTTGGGATAGAAAGGCAACATTTCGGTCTTCTCGAAAACCAACATTGAAATGGGGGAGGGGGGTTGTGCTAAAAATAGCCGGAAATTGCTGAATAGGTCCGACTTAAATGGCAGGGGTTGTCTGAGCGAACGGCACCCTGGTCCAGGGCATATAATTAGCTTCAGTAGATTGTGCTAGCTTTTTTGAGCCGTCTTTGTCTCTAAATGGGCACCAAATGAAATTCTTAATATGACCATACATACAGTGACGTCATACCTATATGACGTCATAAAAGTAGGGGGGAGGGGTGGCTTACATATGAAAAAAATATAGAATTACGGCTTTAAAAAATATAATTCTAAAATTAAATACATTTTTACTAAATTTATTAATACCGATACACATTTACGATTTCAAAGTCACAATAGCTTGTGAATATTCATTTTTTAAAGCCGTGCATGCGCCAAAATTTGAAACGGCTAACGAATTTTCGATCACGACTCATATCAGCTGTGTTAATAATGCCGAGCTTGAGGGCCGAATTCAGCGAACAATATATCTACTGACTTATAGTAGGGCCGACACTGAGAAATTTCCCAACAGAGAAAGCTTTGCCCAAGCCGTTATCGAAGGTTGGGAGCAAAATAACCACAAGGTTTTTCAAGGTTATTCTCGGTGTTTTGCCGAACTTCTTTTCTTCCAGCGTTAGCGTGACATATAGTTGGTGTAACGTGACAACGGTTCACCATACGGTTCACCAATCTATTCGATAATGCTGACCAAAGCCGGGGGAAATTCTCTCTTCAACCAATTTACATCGCTAACACATCCCGTATATTTCGCAATTCCGTATTATGAATGACTCTAGCGAAAATAGTCGCGCACTGTGACACGGTTCGCATGGTGAACCGTTGCAATAAAAAAACATACTTAACTTTTCTTTCAAACTACGGTTCACCATGAGAAACGTGTCGGAGTGCGCGAAAATGTTCGCTAGAGGCTTTAATAATACAGAAATGTAAAATATACCGGATCTGTTAGCGATGTAAATTGGTTTAAGAGAGAATTTCCAGCGGCTTTGGTCAGCATTATCAAATAGATTGGTGAACCGTATGGTGAACCGTTGTCACGTTACACCAACTATATATGTCACGCTAACGGTGGAAGAAAACAAGTTCGGCAAAGCTCCAAGAGCACGCTGGTACAGCAAGCTGCTCGCCCTCAAAGATATTTGAGTGAAATGAAAAACTCTCCAATGAACCTGCATCATCTCTGTTTCGATCTCCTCCAACACACCTCCGCGAACTAAGGTCAGTTCTTCTTTTCCGGTACAAAGTGTCGGTGTTTCCTTCGTGAAGGCAATGTCAAACCTTCAATAGTGCTTTCCGAAGGAGTGTTGGGTCTCAGACGGTTCCAGTGAAATGTACAACCCGTGTCGCGACATATGTTGCAAGTTTAAAATCTCCCTCTCTCCCTACGAGCTTGTTATTTATTTGTAAATGTCAATTCCCCACAGCCTAGTATCGCAAGGTACAACTCGATTTATTTTATTTTTGTGAATAATGCCAGATGTCCATAACATAGACTTCTGATAAGGCTACCTATTAATTACAGCTTCATAAAAAAGGGATTCTATCTATTTGACTGAATTATTTATTGTAATTACAAGTAAAATATTTGGATACGCCCTCGGATATTTTTTTCTCCCGGGGTATCGGGCTTTTTCATAAAATTTCAAATTGACAAGCCCACCCGTATACCCACCAAGTGTTTACTACCGCCTTTCATTTTGAGCTGTTTTCGTTAAATTACCTGGACGTTATCAACAATTATACCATGTGCGGCTACCTAGAATCTCGCCTCATACAACCTTCGCCATTTAAGTATGGACCGCTCGACAAAATAAGGCTATTTAGAACACTGAACGAACTCCTCTGACAGATTGCCGCGATTTTTTATGACTTCGCTTGTCCCCCTCCCCCTTCACAATGTTGGGATAGAAAGGCAACATTTCGGTCTTCTCGAAAACCAACATTGAAATGGGGGAGGGGGGTTGTGCTAAAAATAGCCGGAAATTGCTGAATAGGTCCGACTTAAATGGCAGGGGTTATCTGAGCGAACGGCACCCTGGTCCAGGGCATATAATTAGCTTCAGTAGATTGTGCTAGCTTTTTTGAGCCGTCTTTGTCTCTAAATGGGCACCAAATGAAATTCTTAATATGACCATACATACAGTGACGTCATACCTATATGACGTCATAAAAGTAGGGGGGAGGGGTGGCTTACATATGAAAAAAATATAGAATTACGGCTTTAAAAAATATAATTCTAAAATTAAATACATTTTTACTAAATTTATTAATACCGATACACATTTACGATTTCAAAGTCACAATAGCTTGTGAATATTCATTTTTTAAAGCCGTGCATGCGCCAAAATTTGAAACGGCTAACGAATTTTCGATCACGACTCATATCAGCTGTGTTAATAATGCCGAGCTTGAGGGCCGAATTCAGCGAACAATATATCTACTGACTTATAGTAGGGCCGACACTGAGAAATTTCCCAACAGAGAAAGCTTTGCCCAAGCCGTTATCGAAGGTTGGGAGCAAAATAACCACAAGGTTTTTCAAGGTTATTCTCGGTGTTTTGCCGAACTTCTTTTCTTCCAGCGTTAGCGTGACATATAGTTGGTGTAACGTGACAACGGTTCACCATACGGTTCACCAATCTATTCGATAATGCTGACCAAAGCCGGGGGAAATTCTCTCTTCAACCAATTTACATCGCTAACACATCCCGTATATTTCGCAATTCCGTATTATGAATGACTCTAGCGAAAATAGTCGCGCACTGTGACACGGTTCGCATGGTGAACCGTTGCAATAAAAAAACATACTTAACTTTTCTTTCAAACTACGGTTCACCATGAGAAACGTGTCGGAGTGCGCGAAAATGTTCGCTAGAGGCTTTAATAATACAGAAATGTAAAATATACCGGATCTGTTAGCGATGTAAATTGGTTTAAGAGAGAATTTCCAGCGGCTTTGGTCAGCATTATCAAATAGATTGGTGAACCGTATGGTGAACCGTTGTCACGTTACACCAACTATATATGTCACGCTAACGGTGGAAGAAAACAAGTTCGGCAAAGCTCCAAGAGCACGCTGGTACAGCAAGCTGCTCGCCCTCAAAGATATTTGAGTGAAATGAAAAACTCTCCAATGAACCTGCATCATCTCTGTTTCGATCTCCTCCAACACACCTCCGCGAACTAAGGTCAGTTCTTCTTTTCCGGTACAAAGTGTCGGTGTTTCCTTCGTGAAGGCAATGTCAAACCTTCAATAGTGCTTTCCGAAGGAGTGTTGGGTCTCAGACGGTTCCAGTGAAATGTACAACCCGTGTCGCGACATATGTTGCAAGTTTAAAATCTCCCTCTCTCCCTACGAGCTCGTTATTTATTTGTAAATGTCAATTCCCCACAGCCTAGTATCGCAAGGTACAACTCGATTTATTTTATTTTTGTGAATAATGCCAGATGTCCATAACATAGACTTCTGATAAGGCTACCTATTAATTACAGCTTCATAAAAAAGGGATTCTATCTATTTGACTGAATTATTTATTGTAATTACAAGTAAAATATTTGGATACGCCCTCGGATATTTTTTTCTCCCGGGGTATCGGGCTTTTTCATAAAATTTCAAATTGACAAGCCCACCCGTATACCCACCAAGTGTTTACTACCGCCTTTCATTTTGAGCTGTTTTCGTTAAATTACCTGGACGTTATCAACAATTATACCATGTGCGGCTACCTAGAATCTCGCCTCATACAACCTTCGCCATTTAAGTATGGACCGCTCGACAAAATAAGGCTATTTAGAACACTGAACGAACTCCTCTGACAGATTGCCGCGATTTTTTATGACTTCGCTTGTCCCCCTCCCCCTTCACAATGTTGGGATAGAAAGGCAACATTTCGGTCTTCTCGAAAACCAACATTGAAATGGGGGAGGGGGGTTGTGCTAAAAATAGCCGGAAATTGCTGAATAGGTCCGACTTAAATGGCAGGGGTTGTCTGAGCGAACGGCACCCTGGTCCAGGGCATATAATTAGCTTCAGTAGATTGTGCTAGCTTTTTTGAGCCGTCTTTGTCTCTAAATGGGCACCAAATGAAATTCTTAATATGACCATACATACAGTGACGTCATACCTATATGACGTCATAAAAGTAGGGGGGAGGGGTGGCTTACATATGAAAAAAATATAGAATTACGGCTTTAAAAAATATAATTCTAAAATTAAATACATTTTTACTAAATTTATTAATACCGATACACATTTACGATTTCAAAGTCACAATAGCTTGTGAATATTCATTTTTTAAAGCCGTGCATGCGCCAAAATTTGAAACGGCTAACGAATTTTCGATCACGACTCATATCAGCTGTGTTAATAATGCCGAGCTTGAGGGCCGAATTCAGCGAACAATATATCTACTGACTTATAGTAGGGCCGACACTGAGAAATTTCCCAACAGAGAAAGCTTTGCCCAAGCCGTTATCGAAGGTTGGGAGCAAAATAACCACAAGGTTTTTCAAGGTTATTCTCGGTGTTTTGCCGAACTTCTTTTCTTCCAGCGTTAGCGTGACATATAGTTGGTGTAACGTGACAACGGTTCACCATACGGTTCACCAATCTATTCGATAATGCTGACCAAAGCCGGGGGAAATTCTCTCTTCAACCAATTTACATCGCTAACACATCCCGTATATTTCGCAATTCCGTATTATGAATGACTCTAGCGAAAATAGTCGCGCACTGTGACACGGTTCGCATGGTGAACCGTTGCAATAAAAAAACATACTTAACTTTTCTTTCAAACTACGGTTCACCATGAGAAACGTGTCGGAGTGCGCGAAAATGTTCGCTAGAGGCTTTAATAATACAGAAATGTAAAATATACCGGATCTGTTAGCGATGTAAATTGGTTTAAGAGAGAATTTCCAGCGGCTTTGGTCAGCATTATCAAATAGATTGGTGAACCGTATGGTGAACCGTTGTCACGTTACACCAACTATATATGTCACGCTAACGGTGGAAGAAAACAAGTTCGGCAAAGCTCCAAGAGCACGCTGGTACAGCAAGCTGCTCGCCCTCAAAGATATTTGAGTGAAATGAAAAACTCTCCAATGAACCTGCATCATCTCTGTTTCGATCTCCTCCAACACACCTCCGCGAACTAAGGTCAGTTCTTCTTTTCCGGTACAAAGTGTCGGTGTTTCCTTCGTGAAGGCAATGTCAAACCTTCAATAGTGCTTTCCGAAGGAGTGTTGGGTCTCAGACGGTTCCAGTGAAATGTACAACCCGTGTCGCGACATATGTTGCAAGTTTAAAATCTCCCTCTCTCCCTACGAGCTCGTTATTTATTTGTAAATGTCAATTCCCCACAGCCTAGTATCGCAAGGTACAACTCGATTTATTTTATTTTTGTGAATAATGCCAGATGTCCATAACATAGACTTCTGATAAGGCTACCTATTAATTTCAGCTTCATAAAAAAGGGATTCTATCTATTTGACTGAATTATTTATTGTAATTACAAGTAAAATATTTGGATACGCCCTCGGATATTTTTTTCTCCCGGGGTATCGGGCTTTTTCATAAAATTTCAAATTGACAAGCCCACCCGTATACCCACCAAGTGTTTACTACCGCCTTTCATTTTGAGCTGTTTTCGTTAAATTACCTGGACGTTATCAACAATTATACCATGTGCGGCTACCTAGAATCTCGCCTCATACAACCTTCGCCATTTAAGTATGGACCGCTCGACAAAATAAGGCTATTTAGAACACTGAACGAACTCCTCTGACAGATTGCCGCGATTTTTTATGACTTCGCTTGTCCCCCTCCCCCTTCACAATGTTGGGATAGAAAGGCAACATTTCGGTCTTCTCGAAAACCAACATTGAAATGGGGGAGGGGGGTTGTGCTGAAAATAGCCGGAAATTGCTGAATAGGTCCGACTTAAATGGCAGGGGTTGTCTGAGCGAACGGCACCCTGGTCCAGGGCATATAATTAGCTTCAGTAGATTGTGCTAGCTTTTTTGAGCCGTCTTTGTCTCTAAATGGGCACCAAATGAAATTCTTAATATGACCATACATACAGTGACGTCATACCTATATGACGTCATAAAAGTAGGGGGGAGGGGTGGCTTACATATGAAAAAAATATAGAATTACGGCTTTAAAAAATATAATTCTAAAATTAAATACATTTTTACTAAATTTATTAATACCGATACACATTTACGATTTCAAAGTCACAATAGCTTGTGAATATTCATTTTTTAAAGCCGTGCATGCGCCAAAATTTGAAACGGCTAACGAATTTTCGATCACGACTCATATCAGCTGTGTTAATAATGCCGAGCTTGAGGGCCGAATTCAGCGAACAATATATCTACTGACTTATAGTAGGGCCGACACTGAGAAATTTCCCAACAGAGAAAGCTTTGCCCAAGCCGTTATCGAAGGTTGGGAGCAAAATAACCACAAGGTTTTTCAAGGTTATTCTCGGTGTTTTGCCGAACTTCTTTTCTTCCAGCGTTAGCGTGACATATAGTTGGTGTAACGTGACAACGGTTCACCATACGGTTCACCAATCTATTCGATAATGCTGACCAAAGCCGGGGGAAATTCTCTCTTCAACCAATTTACATCGCTAACACATCCCGTATATTTCGCAATTCCGTATTATGAATGACTCTAGCGAAAATAGTCGCGCACTGTGACACGGTTCGCATGGTGAACCGTTGCAATAAAAAAACATACTTAACTTTTCTTTCAAACTACGGTTCACCATGAGAAACGTGTCGGAGTGCGCGAAAATGTTCGCTAGAGGCTTTAATAATACAGAAATGTAAAATATACCGGATCTGTTAGCGATGTAAATTGGTTTAAGAGAGAATTTCCAGCGGCTTTGGTCAGCATTATCAAATAGATTGGTGAACCGTATGGTGAACCGTTGTCACGTTACACCAACTATATATGTCACGCTAACGGTGGAAGAAAACAAGTTCGGCAAAGCTCCAAGAGCACGCTGGTACAGCAAGCTGCTCGCCCTCAAAGATATTTGAGTGAAATGAAAAACTCTCCAATGAACCTGCATCATCTCTGTTTCGATCTCCTCCAACACACCTCCGCGAACTAAGGTCAGTTCTTCTTTTCCGGTACAAAGTGTCGGTGTTTCCTTCGTGAAGGCAATGTCAAACCTTCAATAGTGCTTTCCGAAGGAGTGTTGGGTCTCAGACGGTTCCAGTGAAATGTACAACCCGTGTCGCGACATATGTTGCAAGTTTAAAATCTCCCTCTCTCCCTACGAGCTCGTTATTTATTTGTAAATGTCAATTCCCCACAGCCTAGTATCGCAAGGTACAACTCGATTTATTTTATTTTTGTGAATAATGCCAGATGTCCATAACATAGACTTCTGATAAGGCTACCTATTAATTACAGCTTCATAAAAAAGGGATTCTATCTATTTGACTGAATTATTTATTGTAATTACAAGTAAAATATTTGGATACGCCCTCGGATATTTTTTTCTCCCGGGGTATCGGGCTTTTTCATAAAATTTCAAATTGACAAGCCCACCCGTATACCCACCAAGTGTTTACTACCGCCTTTCATTTTGAGCTGTTTTCGTTAAATTACCTGGACGTTATCAACAATTATACCATGTGCGGCTACCTAGAATCTCGCCTCATACAACCTTCGCCATTTAAGTATGGACCGCTCGACAAAATAAGGCTATTTAGAACACTGAACGAACTCCTCTGACAGATTGCCGCGATTTTTTATGACTTCGCTTGTCCCCCTCCCCCTTCACAATGTTGGGATAGAAAGGCAACATTTCGGTCTTCTCGAAAACCAACATTGAAATGGGGGAGGGGGGTTGTGCTGAAAATAGCCGGAAATTGCTGAATAGGTCCGACTTAAATGGCAGGGGTTGTCTGAGCGAACGGCACCCTGGTCCAGGGCATATAATTAGCTTCAGTAGATTGTGCTAGCTTTTTTGAGCCGTCTTTGTCTCTAAATGGGCACCAAATGAAATTCTTAATATGACCATACATACAGTGACGTCATACCTATATGACGTCATAAAAGTAGGGGGGAGGGGTGGCTTACATATGAAAAAAATATAGAATTACGGCTTTAAAAAATATAATTCTAAAATTAAATACATTTTTACTAAATTTATTAATACCGATACACATTTACGATTTCAAAGTCACAATAGCTTGTGAATATTCATTTTTTAAAGCCGTGCATGCGCCAAAATTTGAAACGGCTAACGAATTTTCGATCACGACTCATATCAGCTGTGTTAATAATGCCGAGCTTGAGGGCCGAATTCAGCGAACAATATATCTACTGACTTATAGTAGGGCCGACACTGAGAAATTTCCCAACAGAGAAAGCTTTGCCCAAGCCGTTATCGAAGGTTGGGAGCAAAATAACCACAAGGTTTTTCAAGGTTATTCTCGGTGTTTTGCCGAACTTCTTTTCTTCCAGCGTTAGCGTGACATATAGTTGGTGTAACGTGACAACGGTTCACCATACGGTTCACCAATCTATTCGATAATGCTGACCAAAGCCGGGGGAAATTCTCTCTTCAACCAATTTACATCGCTAACACATCCCGTATATTTCGCAATTCCGTATTATGAATGACTCTAGCGAAAATAGTCGCGCACTGTGACACGGTTCGCATGGTGAACCGTTGCAATAAAAAAACATACTTAACTTTTCTTTCAAACTACGGTTCACCATGAGAAACGTGTCGGAGTGCGCGAAAATGTTCGCTAGAGGCTTTAATAATACAGAAATGTAAAATATACCGGATCTGTTAGCGATGTAAATTGGTTTAAGAGAGAATTTCCAGCGGCTTTGGTCAGCATTATCAAATAGATTGGTGAACCGTATGGTGAACCGTTGTCACGTTACACCAACTATATATGTCACGCTAACGGTGGAAGAAAACAAGTTCGGCAAAGCTCCAAGAGCACGCTGGTACAGCAAGCTGCTCGCCCTCAAAGATATTTGAGTGAAATGAAAAACTCTCCAATGAACCTGCATCATCTCTGTTTCGATCTCCTCCAACACACCTCCGCGAACTAAGGTCAGTTCTTCTTTTCCGGTACAAAGTGTCGGTGTTTCCTTCGTGAAGGCAATGTCAAACCTTCAATAGTGCTTTCCGAAGGAGTGTTGGGTCTCAGACGGTTCCAGTGAAATGTACAACCCGTGTCGCGACATATGTTGCAAGTTTAAAATCTCCCTCTCTCCCTACGAGCTCGTTATTTATTTGTAAATGTCAATTCCCCACAGCCTAGTATCGCAAGGTACAACTCGATTTATTTTATTTTTGTGAATAATGCCAGATGTCCATAACATAGACTTCTGATAAGGCTACCTATTAATTACAGCTTCATAAAAAAGGGATTCTATCTATTTGACTGAATTATTTATTGTAATTACAAGTAAAATATTTGGATACGCCCTCGGATATTTTTTTCTCCCGGGGTATCGGGCTTTTTCATAAAATTTCAAATTGACAAGCCCACCCGTATACCCACCAAGTGTTTACTACCGCCTTTCATTTTGAGCTGTTTTCGTTAAATTACCTGGACGTTATCAACAATTATACCATGTGCGGCTACCTAGAATCTCGCCTCATACAACCTTCGCCATTTAAGTATGGACCGCTCGACAAAATAAGGCTATTTAGAACACTGAACGAACTCCTCTGACAGATTGCCGCGATTTTTTATGACTTCGCTTGTCCCCCTCCCCCTTCACAATGTTGGGATAGAAAGGCAACATTTCGGTCTTCTCGAAAACCAACATTGAAATGGGGGAGGGGGGTTGTGCTAAAAATAGCCGGAAATTGCTGAATAGGTCCGACTTAAATGGCAGGGGTTGTCTGAGCGAACGGCACCCTGGTCCAGGGCATATAATTAGCTTCAGTAGATTGTGCTAGCTTTTTTGAGCCGTCTTTGTCTCTAAATGGGCACCAAATGAAATTCTTAATATGACCATACATACAGTGACGTCATACCTATATGACGTCATAAAAGTAGGGGGGAGGGGTGGCTTACATATGAAAACAATATAGAATTACGGCTTTAAAAAATATAATTCTAAAATTAAATACATTTTTACTAAATTTATTAATACCGATACACATTTACGATTTCAAAGTCACAATAGCTTGTGAATATTCATTTTTTAAAGCCGTGCATGCGCCAAAATTTGAAACGGCTAACGAATATTCGATCACGACTCATATCAGCTGTGTTAATAATGCCGAGCTTGAGGGCCGAATTCAGCGAACAATATATCAACTGACTTATAGTAGGGCCGACACTGAGAAATTTCCCAACAGAGAAAGCTTTGCCCAAGCCGTTATCGAAGGTTGGGAGCAAAATAACCACAAGGTTTTTCAAGGTTATTCTCGGTGTTTTGCCGAACTTCTTTTCTTCCAGCGTTAGCGTGACATATAGTTGGTGTAACGTGACAACGGTTCACCATACGGTTCACCAATCTATTCGATAATGCTGACCAAAGCCGGGGGAAATTCTCTCTTCAACCAATTTACATCGCTAACACATCCCGTATATTTCGCAATTCCGTATTATGAATGACTCTAGCGAAAATAGTCGCGCACTGTGACACGGTTCGCATGGTGAACCGTTGCAATAAAAAAACATACTTAACTTTTCTTTCAAACTACGGTTCACCATGAGAAACGTGTCGGAGTGCGCGAAAATGTTCGCTAGAGGCTTTAATAATACAGAAATGTAAAATATACCGGATCTGTTAGCGATGTAAATTGGTTTAAGAGAGAATTTCCAGCGGCTTTGGTCAGCATTATCAAATAGATTGGTGAACCGTATGGTGAACCGTTGTCACGTTACACCAACTATATATGTCACGCTAACGGTGGAAGAAAACAAGTTCGGCAACAACAACAACAACAACAACAACTTTTTTATTCGCATAATTTCATCCATTTTTTTTAAAGCATTATGAGTATATCTATATTTTATAATAAAAATACGTAATTAATTATTGATTGAAAGGTAATTATGCCTAGTGGCTAAATAAACCGTAAGGTTTTCTGGTTAGCCGCTAGCCTTTTTAAGTTTAGTTTTGAAATAAGCTCAGCTTTCTAACGAGAATTTATATATGGAGAGAAGGGAAAAATGAAGGAGATGAATCTAGATAGATTTCGTATTTGGGATTAGCTCAACGTTCAAACGAGAGTATAGTGAAAAAGAAGAAATGAGATAAATAAATTATGGAAAAAACAGATAATTGGTAACATTATAATTTATTAATACTTATATTGTTCTGCCAATAAATAATGTTTCACTTTTTTTGAGAAGGAGAATACTTTAAGGTTCTTTAGATCATCAGGAATCTGTTTCCAATATTCAATTGCCATGGAAGAGATAGTTTGTTTACCAATATTTGTTCTAGCACAAGTTTTATATAAATTTTGTTTGACAGCATATCTAGTGTTATGGGAATGTACATCACTGGCATATTGGAAATAGTTATCAAATACATTTGGTAATTGCTTCCTATGCCAAAGATGGGTAAATTTGAGAGCTTGAAGTTTATAAACATTATTCACTGTAAGAATATCTAACAGGTTGATTAGGGGCAGAGCACTTTCCGTATTTTCCCCATATGAGCATGCAAAGAATATCGCTCTTATAACTTGGTTTTGCTTTGTTTGGATTTTTTTAATATGTGATTTGTAGGCACTACCCCATGCTAATATTGCATATGATATGTATGGGTAAATAATAGTGTAATATAGTTGTCTTAATTGTTGTAGGGATAGATAGTGTCTTAGTTTATAAATCATACCAGTATTTTTTGCAATACGTGAGCAAACATAGGATATATGGTACTTCCAGGAAATTGCATCATCAATCTTCACACCAAGGTATTTAATATGATCTTTTCTTTGCAGGGAATGACTCGTCCCATCACTATTCGTTATCTTTATGTCAATATTCACTTGCTTTTTTCTTTTTGATTTTATGATCATAAAATTCGTTTTTGTAAAGTTTATTGATAACTTATTTAAGTCACACCATTTCTTAACTTTTATTAGTTCGGAATTTACTAAAGTTTCTAGGTCAGAGGCATTACGAGATGAGGTGAATATATTTGTATCATCAGCGAAGATTCTAAAGGAGAATATTTCTGACGAGCTTGGAAGATCATTAATATATATTAAAAACAATAGTGGTCCCAAGGAGGAACCTTGAGGAATACCACAAATCATTTTTTGTTTTTCTGACTCAACATTATCTATAGAAACGTACTGTTGTCTATTTATCAAATAGTCAGTGAACCATGCTAAAGGAATTCCTCTTATACCATATTTTTCCATTTTCTGTATTAAAATTTTGTGATTAACAGTATCAAATGCTTTTGAAAAATCTAAGAATACACCACACGTGATTAAGTTATTATCAATTGCTTTTTTTAAGTTATCTGTAATTTCAGTTATCGCTTGTGCTGTAGATCTTCCCTTTCTAAAACCAAACTGATATTTATTTAGTATTTGATGTTTTTCAATATAAATGATAAGTTGTTTGTAGACAAGCTTTTCAAATATTTGAGTGAGTGATGATAGTGTAGATATTGGTCGGAAATTTGTAGGATTTGTGATTTCACCGCCTTTGTCAGCAGGAGTTACTTTTGATATTTTTAAAATATCAGGCATTATACCTTGAAGTAAGGAATAATTGAATACTAAACACAAGGCTTCACTTATTTGATCACATGCTAATTTAATACACCTTTGGGGAATTCCTATTGAAGCTTTGTTTATTTTTATTCCCATTATTAAATCACGAACTTCATGTATAAGGATACCACGGAACATAAAACTTTTTTGAAATGAGGTGTTTATATATTTGGTTGGATCGGTATTGTCGTGTTGAGGAAGTTGTGAAGATAATTTAGGGCCAACATTTATAAAATAAGTATTTAATTCATTGCAGATGCTTTGCTTATCTATGTAACATTTATTATTACAAATGAGTTTTGTTATTGTTGTCGGATATGCTCTTTTCCTATTTGTCAGCATACCGATTAACTTCCAGGTTGTTTTGATATTTTCTTTGTTCATATTAAATTGAGAAGTAAAATAATTTTTTTTTGCTGCTTCTTTAATTTTATTTAATTTATTATTATATGTCTTATATTCCTTTACTCTTTTAGAGTCACTGCTAAGAAAATGTGATTTAAATAGTTTTTGTCTCTTTTTGATGGAGACAAGAATACAATCTGTTATCCATGGCTTTCTTAGTTGTCTTTTCTTGGCATTTGTTATTTTTTTAATTGGAGCATGCTTATCGGAAATATCCTGGAGTATACTAATTATTTTATTCATGCTTTCATTAACATCTGAATTTACAAGTGATGTGAAGTTTATATTTTTTAAGTCATTTATAAATAGATCATTGTTAAATACTGAGAAGTCTCTGTAATATTGCTTCTTATTAATTTCAGGAATTTTAGTTGCTATGGTGCAAAATACAGGAAGGTGGTCAGATATGTCAGCAATGCAAATTCCTGATCTTAATATTTTCTCTGGAGAGTTTGTATAAATGTGATCAATTAGAGTGGCTGAATGATCAGTAATCCTAGTTGCTTTGGTAATAATTGGCATAAAACCCAGGTTGAGGAGCATATCGAGGTATTCAGATGTGTAATTATCTGTGTTGTACTTGAGAAAGTCTATGTTAATATCACCTAAAATATATATCTCATAGTTTTGTTTACTAAGGCAAAGCTCCAAGAGCACGCTGGTACAGCAAGCTGCTCGCCCTCAAAGATATTTGAGTGAAATGAAAAACTCTCCAATGAACCTGCATCATCTCTGTTTCGATCTCCTCCAACACACCTCCGCGAACTAAGGTCAGTTCTTCTTTTCCGGTACAAAGTGTCGGTGTTTCCTTCGTGAAGGCAATGTCAAACCTTCAATAGTGCTTTCCGAAGGAGTGTTGGGTCTCAGACGGTTCCAGTGAAATGTACAACCCGTGTCGCGACATATGTTGCAAGTTTAAAATCTCCCTCTCTCCCTACGAGCTCGTTATTTATTTGTAAATGTCAATTCCCCACAGCCTAGTATCGCAAGGTACAACTCGATTTATTTTATTTTTGTGAATAATGCCAGATGTCCATAACATAGACTTCTGATAAGGCTACCTATTAATTACAGCTTCATAAAAAAGGGATTCTATCTATTTGACTGAATTATTTATTGTAATTACAAGTAAAATATTTGGATACGCCCTCGGATATTTTTTTCTCCCGGGGTATCGGGCTTTTTCATAAAATTTCAAATTGACAAGCCCACCCGTATACCCACCAAGTGTTTACTACCGCCTTTCATTTTGAGCTGTTTTCGTTAAATTACCTGGACGTTATCAACAATTATACCATGTGCGGCTACCTAGAATCTCGCCTCATACAACCTTCGCCATTTAAGTATGGACCGCTCGACAAAATAAGGCTATTTAGAACACTGAACGAACTCCTCTGACAGATTGCCGCGATTTTTTATGACTTCGCTTGTCCCCCTCCCCCTTCACAATGTTGGGATAGAAAGGCAACATTTCGGTCTTCTCGAAAACCAACATTGAAATGGGGGAGGGGGGTTGTGCTAAAAATAGCCGGAAATTGCTGAATAGGTCCGACTTAAATGGCAGGGGTTGTCTGAGCGAACGGCACCCTGGTCCAGGGCATATAATTAGCTTCAGTAGATTGTGCTAGCTTTTTTGAGCCGTCTTTGTCTCTAAATGGGCACCAAATGAAATTCTTAATATGACCATACATACAGTGACGTCATACCTATATGACGTCATAAAAGTAGGGGGGAGGGGTGGCTTACATATGAAAACAATATAGAATTACGGCTTTAAAAAATATAATTCTAAAATTAAATACATTTTTACTAAATTTATTAATACCGATACACATTTACGATTTCAAAGTCACAATAGCTTGTGAATATTCATTTTTTAAAGCCGTGCATGCGCCAAAATTTGAAACGGCTAACGAATATTCGATCACGACTCATATCAGCTGTGTTAATAATGCCGAGCTTGAGGGCCGAATTCAGCGAACAATATATCAACTGACTTATAGTAGGGCCGACACTGAGAAATTTCCCAACAGAGAAAGCTTTGCCCAAGCCGTTATCGAAGGTTGGGAGCAAAATAACCACAAGGTTTTTCAAGGTTATTCTCGGTGTTTTGCCGAACTTCTTTTCTTCCAGCGTTAGCGTGACATATAGTTGGTGTAACGTGACAACGGTTCACCATACGGTTCACCAATCTATTCGATAATGCTGACCAAAGCCGGGGGAAATTCTCTCTTCAACCAATTTACATCGCTAACACATCCCGTATATTTCGCAATTCCGTATTATGAATGACTCTAGCGAAAATAGTCGCGCACTGTGACACGGTTCGCATGGTGAACCGTTGCAATAAAAAAACATACTTAACTTTTCTTTCAAACTACGGTTCACCATGAGAAACGTGTCGGAGTGCGCGAAAATGTTCGCTAGAGGCTTTAATAATACAGAAATGTAAAATATACCGGATCTGTTAGCGATGTAAATTGGTTTAAGAGAGAATTTCCAGCGGCTTTGGTCAGCATTATCAAATAGATTGGTGAACCGTATGGTGAACCGTTGTCACGTTACACCAACTATATATGTCACGCTAACGGTGGAAGAAAACAAGTTCGGCAAAGCTCCAAGAGCACGCTGGTACAGCAAGCTGCTCGCCCTCAAAGATATTTGAGTGAAATGAAAAACTCTCCAATGAACCTGCATCATCTCTGTTTCGATCTCCTCCAACACACCTCCGCGAACTAAGGTCAGTTCTTCTTTTCCGGTACAAAGTGTCGGTGTTTCCTTCGTGAAGGCAATGTCAAACCTTCAATAGTGCTTTCCGAAGGAGTGTTGGGTCTCAGACGGTTCCAGTGAAATGTACAACCCGTGTCGCGACATATGTTGCAAGTTTAAAATCTCCCTCTCTCCCTACGAGCTTGTTATTTATTTGTAAATGTCAATTCCCCACAGCCTAGTATCGCAAGGTACAACTCGATTTATTTTATTTTTGTGAATAATGCCAGATGTCCATAACATAGACTTCTGATAAGGCTACCTATTAATTACAGCTTCATAAAAAAGGGATTCTATCTATTTGACTGAATTATTTATTGTAATTACAAGTAAAATATTTGGATACGCCCTCGGATATTTTTTTCTCCCGGGGTATCGGGCTTTTTCATAAAATTTCAAATTGACAAGCCCACCCGTATACCCACCAAGTGTTTACTACCGCCTTTCATTTTGAGCTGTTTTCGTTAAATTACCTGGATGTTATCAACAATTATACCATGTGCGGCTACCTAGAATCTCGCCTCATACAACCTTCGCCATTTAAGTATGGACCGCTCGACAAAATAAGGCTATTTAGAACACTGAACGAACTCCTCTGACAGATTGCCGCGATTTTTTATGACTTCGCTTGTCCCCCTCCCCCTTCACAATGTTGGGATAGAAAGGCAACATTTCGGTCTTCTCGAAAACCAACATTGAAATGGGGGAGGGGGGTTGTGCTAAAAATAGCCGGAAATTGCTGAATAGGTCCGACTTAAATGGCAGGGGTTGTCTGAGCGAACGGCACCCTGGTCCAGGGCATATAATTAGCTTCAGTAGATTGTGCTAGCTTTTTTGAGCCGTCTTTGTCTCTAAATGGGCACCAAATGAAATTCTTAATATGACCATACATACAGTGACGTCATACCTATATGACGTCATAAAAGTAGGGGGGAGGGGTGGCTTACATATGAAAACAATATAGAATTACGGCTTTAAAAAATATAATTCTAAAATTAAATACATTTTTACTAAATTTATTAATACCGATACACATTTACGATTTCAAAGTCACAATAGCTTGTGAATATTCATTTTTTAAAGCCGTGCATGCGCCAAAATTTGAAACGGCTAACGAATATTCGATCACGACTCATATCAGCTGTGTTAATAATGCCGAGCTTGAGGGCCGAATTCAGCGAACAATATATCAACTGACTTATAGTAGGGCCGACACTGAGAAATTTCCCAACAGAGAAAGCTTTGCCCAAGCCGTTATCGAAGGTTGGGAGCAAAATAACCACAAGGTTTTTCAAGGTTATTCTCGGTGTTTTGCCGAACTTCTTTTCTTCCAGCGTTAGCGTGACATATAGTTGGTGTAACGTGACAACGGTTCACCATACGGTTCACCAATCTATTCGATAATGCTGACCAAAGCCGGGGGAAATTCTCTCTTCAACCAATTTACATCGCTAACACATCCCGTATATTTCGCAATTCCGTATTATGAATGACTCTAGCGAAAATAGTCGCGCACTGTGACACGGTTCGCATGGTGAACCGTTGCAATAAAAAAACATACTTAACTTTTCTTTCAAACTACGGTTCACCATGAGAAACGTGTCGGAGTGCGCGAAAATGTTCGCTAGAGGCTTTAATAATACAGAAATGTAAAATATACCGGATCTGTTAGCGATGTAAATTGGTTTAAGAGAGAATTTCCAGCGGCTTTGGTCAGCATTATCAAATAGATTGGTGAACCGTATGGTGAACCGTTGTCACGTTACACCAACTATATATGTCACGCTAACGGTGGAAGAAAACAAGTTCGGCAAAGCTCCAAGAGCACGCTGGTACAGCAAGCTGC
Organism: Actinernus sp. WN-2022; assembly: GCA_030867875.1. Lineage (NCBI taxonomy): Eukaryota > Metazoa > Cnidaria > Anthozoa > Actiniaria > Actinernidae > Actinernus > Actinernus sp. WN-2022. The sequence goes on from JAOWCC010000019.1 coordinate 98,413,513, forward strand.
TCGCCCTCAAAGATATTTGAGTGAAATGAAAAACTCTCCAATGAACCTGCATCATCTCTGTTTCGATCTCCTCCAACACACCTCCGCGAACTAAGGTCAGTTCTTCTTTTCCGGTACAAAGTGTCGGTGTTTCCTTCGTGAAGGCAATGTCAAACCTTCAATAGTGCTTTCCGAAGGAGTGTTGGGTCTCAGACGGTTCCAGTGAAATGTACAACCCGTGTCGCGACATATGTTGCAAGTTTAAAATCTCCCTCTCTCCCTACGAGCTTGTTATTTATTTGTAAATGTCAATTCCCCACAGCCTAGTATCGCAAGGTACAACTCGATTTATTTTATTTTTGTGAATAATGCCAGATGTCCATAACATAGACTTCTGATAAGGCTACCTATTAATTACAGCTTCATAAAAAAGGGATTCTATCTATTTGACTGAATTATTTATTGTAATTACAAGTAAAATATTTGGATACGCCCTCGGATATTTTTTTCTCCCGGGGTATCGGGCTTTTTCATAAAATTTCAAATTGACAAGCCCACCCGTATACCCACCAAGTGTTTACTACCGCCTTTCATTTTGAGCTGTTTTCGTTAAATTACCTGGATGTTATCAACAATTATACCATGTGCGGCTACCTAGAATCTCGCCTCATACAACCTTCGCCATTTAAGTATGGACCGCTCGACAAAATAAGGCTATTTAGAACACTGAACGAACTCCTCTGACAGATTGCCGCGATTTTTTATGACTTCGCTTGTCCCCCTCCCCCTTCACAATGTTGGGATAGAAAGGCAACATTTCGGTCTTCTCGAAAACCAACATTGAAATGGGGGAGGGGGGTTGTGCTAAAAATAGCCGGAAATTGCTGAATAGGTCCGACTTAAATGGCAGGGGTTGTCTGAGCGAACGGCACCCTGGTCCAGGGCATATAATTAGCTTCAGTAGATTGTGCTAGCTTTTTTGAGCCGTCTTTGTCTCTAAATGGGCACCAAATGAAATTCTTAATATGACCATACATACAGTGACGTCATACCTATATGACGTCATAAAAGTAGGGGGGAGGGGTGGCTTACATATGAAAACAATATAGAATTACGGCTTTAAAAAATATAATTCTAAAATTAAATACATTTTTACTAAATTTATTAATACCGATACACATTTACGATTTCAAAGTCACAATAGCTTGTGAATATTCATTTTTTAAAGCCGTGCATGCGCCAAAATTTGAAACCGCTAACGAATATTCGATCACGACTCATATCAGCTGTGTTAATAATGCCGAGCTTGAGGGCCGAATTCAGCGAACAATATATCAACTGACTTATAGTAGGGCCGACACTGAGAAATTTCCCAACAGAGAAAGCTTTGCCCAAGCCGTTATCGAAGGTTGGGAGCAAAATAACCACAAGGTTTTTCAAGGTTATTCTCGGTGTTTTGCCGAACTTCTTTTCTTCCAGCGTTAGCGTGACATATAGTTGGTGTAACGTGACAACGGTTCACCATACGGTTCACCAATCTATTCGATAATGCTGACCAAAGCCGGGGGAAATTCTCTCTTCAACCAATTTACATCGCTAACACATCCCGTATATTTCGCAATTCCGTATTATGAATGACTCTAGCGAAAATAGTCGCGCACTGTGACACGGTTCGCATGGTGAACCGTTGCAATAAAAAAACATACTTAACTTTTCTTTCAAACTACGGTTCACCATGAGAAACGTGTCGGAGTGCGCGAAAATGTTCGCTAGAGGCTTTAATAATACAGAAATGTAAAATATACCGGATCTGTTAGCGATGTAAATTGGTTTAAGAGAGAATTTCCAGCGGCTTTGGTCAGCATTATCAAATAGATTGGTGAACCGTATGGTGAACCGTTGTCACGTTACACCAACTATATATGTCACGCTAACGGTGGAAGAAAACAAGTTCGGCAAAGCTCCAAGAGCACGCTGGTACAGCAAGCTGCTCGCCCTCAAAGATATTTGAGTGAAATGAAAAACTCTCCAATGAACCTGCATCATCTCTGTTTCGATCTCCTCCAACACACCTCCGCGAACTAAGGTCAGTTCTTCTTTTCCGGTACAAAGTGTCGGTGTTTCCTTCGTGAAGGCAATGTCAAACCTTCAATAGTGCTTTCCGAAGGAGTGTTGGGTCTCAGACGGTTCCAGTGAAATGTACAACCCGTGTCGCGACATATGTTGCAAGTTTAAAATCTCCCTCTCTCCCTACGAGCTTGTTATTTATTTGTAAATGTCAATTCCCCACAGCCTAGTATCGCAAGGTACAACTCGATTTATTTTATTTTTGTGAATAATGCCAGATGTCCATAACATAGACTTCTGATAAGGCTACCTATTAATTACAGCTTCATAAAAAAGGGATTCTATCTATTTGACTGAATTATTTATTGTAATTACAAGTAAAATATTTGGATACGCCCTCGGATATTTTTTTCTCCCGGGGTATCGGGCTTTTTCATAAAATTTCAAATTGACAAGCCCACCCGTATACCCACCAAGTGTTTACTACCGCCTTTCATTTTGAGCTGTTTTCGTTAAATTACCTGGACGTTATCAACAATTATACCATGTGCGGCTACCTAGAATCTCGCCTCATACAACCTTCGCCATTTAAGTATGGACCGCTCGACAAAATAAGGCTATTTAGAACACTGAACGAACTCCTCTGACAGATTGCCGCGATTTTTTATGACTTCGCTTGTCCCCCTCCCCCTTCACAATGTTGGGATAGAAAGGCAACATTTCGGTCTTCTCGAAAACCAACATTGAAATGGGGGAGGGGGGTTGTGCTAAAAATAGCCGGAAATTGCTGAATAGGTCCGACTTAAATGGCAGGGGTTGTCTGAGCGAACGGCACCCTGGTCCAGGGCATATAATTAGCTTCAGTAGATTGTGCTAGCTTTTTTGAGCCGTCTTTGTCTCTAAATGGGCACCAAATGAAATTCTTAATATGACCATACATACAGTGACGTCATACCTATATGACGTCATAAAAGTAGGGGGGAGGGGTGGCTTACATATGAAAAAAATATAGAATTACGGCTTTAAAAAATATAATTCTAAAATTAAATACATTTTTACTAAATTTATTAATACCGATACACATTTACGATTTCAAAGTCACAATAGCTTGTGAATATTCATTTTTTAAAGCCGTGCATGCGCCAAAATTTGAAACGGCTAACGAATTTTCGATCACGACTCATATCAGCTGTGTTAATAATGCCGAGCTTGAGGGCCGAATTCAGCGAACAATATATCTACTGACTTATAGTAGGGCCGACACTGAGAAATTTCCCAACAGAGAAAGCTTTGCCCAAGCCGTTATCGAAGGTTGGGAGCAAAATAACCACAAGGTTTTTCAAGGTTATTCTCGGTGTTTTGCCGAACTTCTTTTCTTCCAGCGTTAGCGTGACATATAGTTGGTGTAACGTGACAACGGTTCACCATACGGTTCACCAATCTATTCGATAATGCTGACCAAAGCCGGGGGAAATTCTCTCTTCAACCAATTTACATCGCTAACACATCCCGTATATTTCGCAATTCCGTATTATGAATGACTCTAGCGAAAATAGTCGCGCACTGTGACACGGTTCGCATGGTGAACCGTTGCAATAAAAAAACATACTTAACTTTTCTTTCAAACTACGGTTCACCATGAGAAACGTGTCGGAGTGCGCGAAAATGTTCGCTAGAGGCTTTAATAATACAGAAATGTAAAATATACCGGATCTGTTAGCGATGTAAATTGGTTTAAGAGAGAATTTCCAGCGGCTTTGGTCAGCATTATCAAATAGATTGGTGAACCGTATGGTGAACCGTTGTCACGTTACACCAACTATATATGTCACGCTAACGGTGGAAGAAAACAAGTTCGGCAAAGCTCCAAGAGCACGCTGGTACAGCAAGCTGCTCGCCCTCAAAGATATTTGAGTGAAATGAAAAACTCTCCAATGAACCTGCATCATCTCTGTTTCGATCTCCTCCAACACACCTCCGCGAACTAAGGTCAGTTCTTCTTTTCCGGTACAAAGTGTCGGTGTTTCCTTCGTGAAGGCAATGTCAAACCTTCAATAGTGCTTTCCGAAGGAGTGTTGGGTCTCAGACGGTTCCAGTGAAATGTACAACCCGTGTCGCGACATATGTTGCAAGTTTAAAATCTCCCTCTCTCCCTACGAGCTTGTTATTTATTTGTAAATGTCAATTCCCCACAGCCTAGTATCGCAAGGTACAACTCGATTTATTTTATTTTTGTGAATAATGCCAGATGTCCATAACATAGACTTCTGATAAGGCTACCTATTAATTACAGCTTCATAAAAAAGGGATTCTATCTATTTGACTGAATTATTTATTGTAATTACAAGTAAAATATTTGGATACGCCCTCGGATATTTTTTTCTCCCGGGGTATCGGGCTTTTTCATAAAATTTCAAATTGACAAGCCCACCCGTATACCCACCAAGTGTTTACTACCGCCTTTCATTTTGAGCTGTTTTCGTTAAATTACCTGGACGTTATCAACAATTATACCATGTGCGGCTACCTAGAATCTCGCCTCATACAACCTTCGCCATTTAAGTATGGACCGCTCGACAAAATAAGGCTATTTAGAACACTGAACGAACTCCTCTGACAGATTGCCGCGATTTTTTATGACTTCGCTTGTCCCCCTCCCCCTTCACAATGTTGGGATAGAAAGGCAACATTTCGGTCTTCTCGAAAACCAACATTGAAATGGGGGAGGGGGGTTGTGCTAAAAATAGCCGGAAATTGCTGAATAGGTCCGACTTAAATGGCAGGGGTTGTCTGAGCGAACGGCACCCTGGTCCAGGGCATATAATTAGCTTCAGTAGATTGTGCTAGCTTTTTTGAGCCGTCTTTGTCTCTAAATGGGCACCAAATGAAATTCTTAATATGACCATACATACAGTGACGTCATACCTATATGACGTCATAAAAGTAGGGGGGAGGGGTGGCTTACATATGAAAAAAATATAGAATTACGGCTTTAAAAAATATAATTCTAAAATTAAATACATTTTTACTAAATTTATTAATACCGATACACATTTACGATTTCAAAGTCACAATAGCTTGTGAATATTCATTTTTTAAAGCCGTGCATGCGCCAAAATTTGAAACGGCTAACGAATTTTCGATCACGACTCATATCAGCTGTGTTAATAATGCCGAGCTTGAGGGCCGAATTCAGCGAACAATATATCTACTGACTTATAGTAGGGCCGACACTGAGAAATTTCCCAACAGAGAAAGCTTTGCCCAAGCCGTTATCGAAGGTTGGGAGCAAAATAACCACAAGGTTTTTCAAGGTTATTCTCGGTGTTTTGCCGAACTTCTTTTCTTCCAGCGTTAGCGTGACATATAGTTGGTGTAACGTGACAACGGTTCACCATACGGTTCACCAATCTATTCGATAATGCTGACCAAAGCCGGGGGAAATTCTCTCTTCAACCAATTTACATCGCTAACACATCCCGTATATTTCGCAATTCCGTATTATGAATGACTCTAGCGAAAATAGTCGCGCACTGTGACACGGTTCGCATGGTGAACCGTTGCAATAAAACAACATACTTAACTTTTCTTTCAAACTACGGTCAGACCTTTCATATCGGAAATATATATTAAAATGCACTGGGGGAAACCTCTGCACACACTGAATCGATAATGCCTTACTTCCTGATCAAAAATGTTCCACGTGTGATTAGTGACTTTCCGAGCATTCAGCTCAGCGTTTTGGAGACCTGGAGTAACTGAGTTGTTTATTAAAACCCCGGCGAAACTATCGAACAATGCTGGTTGTTTGACCACGGCTTAACGTTGGCATGAAGCAGTAATCCGCATTCAATTCAGTTGCTTCCACTGCTGCATTGTAGTCTGCCGAGTTTGATTCAAGTGAAGTCGTTGTCTAGTCTATTTCATAGTACGAGCCGATGCCAGTTGTGTTTTCAAAAGTGTAATTCATGAATTTATAATAGCAAGAACTTTCATCTTTTCTAGGAACAACTTGTGTAAGCATGTTCCCCTGGCTGGGTGTTGCACTAGAGTCTCATTACGATAGAGGCATTTGTTCTCATACATTCTAAAGTTTGAGTTCTTGGTGATATGAATACCCGCCTTGTTAGCAAGTTCTCCAATGTAGGCATCATCGATCTTTAGGGGTCTTTTCACATCGTACAAATCCATGATTTTCTTCACCGCATCAGCTGATAATATGTACCCTCCCCCACTGCAGTAAGGAGTATAAAAGGTCTTGTTCAGTTCCTCTCTAGATACAGCATATCTCCCTTCTCGTAAAACCGGGCTTCCATACATTATATTACCTGTGTATAGATTGTATCGCATGGTGTCGCGGTGTTTTAGAAGTGATAGTATTCCTTGAGTATTCACATATGTATCGTCGTCAGATTTGAGAAGAAAGTTGAAGTGACAGTACCTCAGTGCCCACTCAAATCCCATAGCTACTTTGAAGCTCATGTTGAAGAAACTCTCTTCGTATGTACTCAAGATGAGGTCGCCATAAATTTTTTCCTCAACTTCCAAGCGTTTCATCTCTGCACTGTTCTGGTTTTTACCGAGCAAAAACAGAGTTTGCCACCTTGGTAGAACTGAGAAGTCTGGCCCCCAACTTTTGCGAATGTCGTTCCGTCGATCAAAATGTCCAACATTACTCGAAGCGAGGACAAGAAGTTGTATTCTAGAACTGGGGCACTGTTTTGTTGAGATGAGTCTTGTTCGGTGCAGAAACTGAACCTTGTAATAATTAATCAAGTTACTTCCGTATGTCTGATCCGTGTTTAGTTCATACACAACTAAACCTCGAAGCTTGAACACCAAACAGCACACCAGTGATGACAATAACAATGCAATACATCTCGTTTTCTTGGAACCACGTCTACACAGAATACGATACATGATCCGTTTCATCGCGGTTGTAGTTCTACTATGATGTTGGTGATATGCTTTCTAATTCCCGTCGAAAACTACTGACTCGGTGAACGCTAATTACTCGGGCTGCCTGTGGCAGCACCGAGTCTTAAAATGCAAGTCGTTATTTATTTATTTTTGTTGGGTGTCGCAAAATTTCTGCGCATGCGTTAAAGGTCAAACTCACACCAATCAGATTGCACTGTGCTGGTCACGCAACAATCGCCAGGTTAATTTATTTACATAATTTAATACAGTAAAGCAAGATGGAGGAAGACCCGCGAGGAACTTTCTCTCTAGTTTGGAGTCTCATCTCTCAAATGTAAGCCAGTTTAATGTTTTATTTAACTTCACTCGAGCGAAAGCCTTCCAACAGGCTTAGGATATTTCAACTGGCGCTATTGACGGAGCCGAAGGACCGCGTTTTTTACCCAGATGGCCAGTGATACGACACGTACGACGACCTGAAGCCAGTGAACTGGGGCCAGGATCCGGAAAGCTAAAATTCGAAGAAATAGATATTGGAATCTATAAGCCATCGGCTCGCTGTGCTGCATTTAAAACATCCGACGAGAACATTTTATTTTGGGTGAAGGCACTTCAAGACCAATATTACGAGTCTCTTAAAAACTGTCAGAGATTTAAATTTACCGTAAGTTGGATCAGAGAGTATTGAGATCAAGTTATTTCGTTCCAGCGAGGATATTGACCTAGCGGAAACGGTACAAGCTGTCGAAGGATTTTACTTATAATCATCCACGTCTACTTAACAACAAGAATAGTTATGTGCCAAGGCATGGGCAAAGATTGAGTTTCCCAGATTACAGATGAAAGTAGAGAACTTAATGAATGAAGAAACAGAGGTCACGCGCGACATGCTTGAGAACATGAACATGTTCAACACTTTATATTATACTAAGAAAACAAAACAAATTACAGAGCCTGCAAGTTCACAAGTCAATGAAAAACCCCAAGTGCCTGTAGTTTTGGAACAACATATCCTTGAAACTCCAAAAGCAACATACACATGAGTCAAATTCAAACCGGAAGAGACGGAATTCTTTAGATTATTCACGAGGATAAATTTGTTAGCCCGCAATAAGGACCAAGGTCTCAATGTTCCGAGACTACCCAACCTACTGAAGCTTATCAGTTTGTTCAAGAGCCATCTTTCGTACATGACAACCCGATCCCTATTCATCAGAATACATTTTCTATGCTAAATGACGAGAGTTTACAATCACCTGACCGACAACTCACTACTAAAGAAAGGGACCATGAAGTACGGTAGTACGGTTAATTCTCGGGTTCAAAACAATGAATATATGCCTGCTCAAATGCAGTGTGTTAAACAAATAAGTAGTGTTTAAATTAAAAGGTCAACATACGAGAAAAACAAAACTATTAAATTACATATATACTAGAGGAGCAGAGAATGAAAGTCACCGCGCTACCGGCCACTAAAGACTGCTAAATTCAGCTAATAATTCTTCCCTTTGGTTATTACTAAGAGGATTTCAAATGAAAGTGTATTACATCTTCAATCTCATGTGGCCCGAGTGAAAGCCCAGATGGGCTCTTGTTTATAAGTACAATGCTAACTCACATATCATAGAACGAGTCGAGAGCGTGGCTTAATTCGCTAAAACCACCCGGCTGCCTGGTAAAACAAATACGTTGAGTAAAGTTCCTAGGCGACACAAAACAATGAGCATTAAAAATTATATTTTAGTTTCTATTTCGAAATATTTTTAAACCAAGCTAACTTCAAAATAAAATTGAAATCGTATCCAGCGTAATTATTCGATATGGATATGGCGGCATATTTTTTTTCCAGAAAGTGCATGCATAATTATGCTACATCTGAGTTCCAATATTTAATTTACTAAAGGCAGAAGGTGGTGAGCTGAGGAGGATGAAAACTAAACTCCTAAAGACAGCCTAAAATGGTTCCAAGAGAAGTAATACCACAAAGGAAACAACATTGAAGTTATTTATACATTGTAAGGCAATTTGAAAGGATTTATAAAACCCCATACATATCTTATATTTTCACAAACCCATAGATTGGACTGCCTGTGGCGTCACGACCATAATTATGCATTGAGCTGACATCTGATAGTTAATCGGCAGTTAAACATAATTAATTTTTAATAAAAAATCTTCAGTGTGGTGCAGCATGCCGTGTCGATAGTTAGGAGTAGTTTGTAATTCACTTCGGTATATCTACTGGTTATGTTTTTCTGTTTCTGCCGCAATTATTTGCCGGTGATAATCCATCACATTTCTACTTTCTCTATAAATTTCAGTTTCTCGGGAAATTGTTTGCCGATCAATGTCTCCTATTTTGAAGAATTTGTTATCTTCAGGAGAAGAAAAAAGCATGTTTATCGTTCAGATGCGGCCATTTTTAATTCGTGGATGCGCGCAAGTTAACGGAATGGTTGGGGAAATCGTGCATTCTTTGTCACTCACTCGCTCACTAAGATGTTAGCAAAATGGAATGCTTGGAATGTCAATTGATAAGATAATAGTAATATATATTTAATTTAATTAATAATTGATCTGCTATTAGAAATGAGGGAGATACGGGCATGTACTAAAAATTCCTATGGTTAGGAAATTTTTGACGGGAGTTTCTAGCATAGCATAACGCACTTGACACTATATAGAGAGAGAATACAGTTGTCACGGAAGAGTTGTCACGGAAGTCCGTAAAGTTACTAGCAGGATCTATTAGTTCGAGCTATAGGCTGTCATGGACTGAAAACGTACTTTTACAGCTTCATGTGTATGTCTATTGGTCAGAAGGCTATGCTCTTTGTGATGCTGAGATTCTTTGGCCATCTTAAAGTATTTTTAAATTTCTTTTCCTACAATGTTTGGACGAGATTGGCCGATATCAGATTTTAAGCAAAATTGTCAACATCATTTATGTTGCACATCTAAGAACAGAACTATTCGCCCACATGTTATCAATCTTTTTCTTTAGTCGCATATCCAGCATCCCTGTTTACTGCTGTAAAATTATTAGAGAATTCCATGAATCAATATTTCTGATCAAAAGTTTCGAAAACTAAGACATAGTGTAGCGCGCTTCACGCTATAACGTTTAGCATTCATGAAAGCCTGACTGTAAAGTACTAACTAGCGGGTTTGAAGTAGTTCGAGCTATCGGCTGTCATGTGCAGGAACAATTATCGGGGTTAGGTGGATTTTCATTTCCGAATGTTGTATCTTTTTTCCGAAGATGTATGTTATATAGCAAAATTCGTACCATGTTTGGAATATGAGAACTCCTGGTGTGTGCATGTTCGGGATATGAGATGTTCATGGCTAACTCGCTTCATATTACTGGCAAGTGGCTTAATCCTGGGCAGACATGGTATTGGGTCCCTATCAATCACTTAGTGCTGATGACGTAACGATGACGTCATCGGTCACGTGATTGCGTTCGACGAAGGAGAACGCACACTAATCTTGCGCATTCATGGCGCTCCCTGTGGTGATGTGTGGGCTACCTGTGCGTTTCCAGGCGGAAGGCAATCAAATTTTTTTGGACTGTCTGAATATGCAATCTCGTACCCAGTGGCACATATGCGCACGCAGGTATTTACCGCCTCGTGGCATGGTTTCTTCATTTTACCAAAATGGCCGCTCGCATGGTTTCTGTTTTGTTCGCGATCGGCGATCGGTAAGTTACTTGCCTTATTTTCCGACAATCCAATGCAATGATGTTTTAAAGGTTCGCAAGTACAATTGAGCAAAGCCTGAGGAAAGTGTGTAGTACATCTGGAGGACTGACAAAGTCCAGTATGGTCTGTTTTGCACCTTGAACATTACCCTGGGTTCCAGAGGGTTCCAGAGGTAGATTATGGCGACATTGTTTGGGGAGACAAAAGCAATACTACTCTAATGAAATCCCTTCAACTTCTTCAAAACAGAGCAGCAAAGGCAATTTTAAATAAGTCCAAGCACTCTTCTGCTTATTCAGAGGCCTTGGAAGAACTTGGCTGGGATTCCTTATCAGAGAGACGCAGAAAGCACCGTATCTTATTTGTCTTTAAATGCTTAAATGGTTTTATAGACTGGGATTTTAATTTTACTTTTAAGGGAGACATGCACGACTACAATACCAGAAGTAAGAACGACATCTATAAGCTTAAATCTCGTAGCTCGTTTGGCCAACGTCGCCTTTGTTTTCATGCCATTCAGGACTGGAATTTGCTATCTGAGAGCACGAGAAACATTCTAAATCTAGATCAATTTAAACGATTTATCTAGTTACTTATATATAGTAGTACGTTATTGTTGTTATTATTATTATGTTTATAGCTATTTTTTAATTAATACCTTATATTACTAGATTTTAACCTTTTATAGATTCATAGACATTTTTATTTTTTTTATTTTTTACTCTAATACGGGACCTTCCTGAAAATCACCTTAGGGTGAGGTTTGCCTCCTGTATAAATATTTAAATTATTATTATTATTATTATTATTATTATTATTGAAAGGCCCGAAGAAGTAAAATACTTCAACATTCAACTCGGCCATAATTATTTATTTGTGTTGAACTATCCAGTAAAAACCAAGTGAATCTGCGAATAATTTGCAACGATTTATCGAAGCCTGAGGAAATTCGGAAAGTGTGTGCTACCTCTGGAGTATAAGACAAAGTCTGATGTCAAACATGGGCTGTTTTGTCGGCGCGGTCTGCAGTACAATCAAGTTGGCCATAATTTGTGCTGAACTATATCCACCGAGTGAATCTGCGATCGAAAATTCGGTTGGCTTGCTCGCTGTATTGGATTCTGCTTTTCGCTGTACATGCAGATACCAAAACTACAAACAGTACCTGGCCTGAGATTTCTAAACACCCGTATCTTGTGTGAGTTGTGACACTACACATCAGTATGCATGTGTGCATCTTGGTTATACAAATTAACACTACATTCAGGCAAAGAGTTAATCTATAATGACACTTTGATATGCCAAGGAACTTAAATATCAACACAGTACAAGGTGAGGGAAATTCATGATCAAAGTACTGAGTTCATTGCGGTGTTCAATTCCTTAATCAATTAATCTACACTGAATTTCTAACGTGACCTGAAACAACTATAAGAGGCTGATAAAAGCCCGGACCTGCTACCAACATTGATCATAAATTATTCTGCAACTAACAATTAACGCCACTCAATATTCTGCAGGCAACCACCATGTTCTCACTGCTCTGAAGGAACTGGAATGTATACACATGCATATATAGTTTATGTTCTACACTGGAGTGTACTACTGTGCTACAAATGCTCAAATGAATGATAACCATATAAACTACATGTTTTAGCACCACATGCATCCAATGATTTAATGTTACACAATATAAATATTTAAAGTTTTATACCCATATGCATCCCCTTGTATATTAATTTATAAGTCAAGCCATTAAAAAATTTCACATTAGTTAAAAACAAGTTTTTTTTGATGAGGATTGTTTACATGTACACCGGCCCACATTATCGCAGCAATCTTTCAGTCTTTTGTGTTACCACTGGAAGCCCAGTCCTTTCTCTTACAAAAAAACATGTCGAACGCACTTTAATAATCTATGAGTACTTCTAGTTTTAAGTATATGCACATATCTCCCTCATTTCTAATGCCAGGCGGCTCAAACTTTGATAGACATGGCATAGGGTACCCACGATTAACTTAGTGTCGATGACGTCATCGGTCACGTGATTTGAAGTATATGCCCGTATCTCCCTTCATTTCTAATGGCAGCCGGCTCAAACTTTGACAGACATGGTATTGGGTCCCCTTTACTCACTTAGAGGCGATGTCGTAACAATGATGTCATCGGTCACGTGATTTTAAGTACATGCCCATATCTCCCTCATTTCTAATGCCAGACAGCTCAAACTTGGACAGGCATGGTATTATTTATTCCCCTTGCATATTATCAATGCTTTAATATATATTCCCCTTGCATTTTAATATGTATTCCCCTCGAGTTATCCCCCTCACGCATCTCGTAGTAACTTAGAACTACTGACTGACTTTTTACCTACAGAGAAGTACCATGGTACAAAACGGAGTGTGTTACGAACCGGAATCGAACTCGAACCATCGTTCTCTTGGTTTCTACGTTGGTAGAAAGAATCGAGACAAAAAAATACGAAGCCTTGAGTGAATAGTAATTTTATGCAACTTTGCACTAGGCAAGAAATGATCCTAATGATTTATGAAAAGAGATATTATTATTGCGTAGTACGAGAAATCCTCGCCATTGTGAAAATAAGCATCATTATCGGCCTTCCGCTCTGGGGTATGGGATTTACTAGTTCACCTCGGGAAAATCAATCCCATACCCCCTCGCTCCAGGCCAATAACTTGTTTTCGTGATAAATCTTCCCGTAAATGTGTTTTTATAGGATAATATGGTTATTTTATGGATTTCTATGGAATACCGGCGAAACTTTCACTCGAAATTCATATTATTTTGGTATACAGCTCGCCTAAAGACTCGTTGTATACCACCAAATATATATAATAATTTCTCGTGAAATATTCACTGGTATTCCATAGAAAACCATTATGAAATAATCAGTAAATATTTTCTCTCAATCACAACACTCGCTGTTTTTTTATCAATGTGCTCGGTATTTCCGGAAATTCTCGAAGGGATTCCGATGTTTAACGTACGTAAACACCAAAATGCGACCACAGGGAACCCAAACGGGAGGCCCAAATGCACTCAATCAGATGCCTCACTAAGTTCAGCGCGACGCACCGGTCGTGAGACAATTATTTCGGCAATAAATGATTAAACTTATTGTATTTACATCCCTCCTATAGGATTTATTAGCTTCAGTTAAGCGGATTGCATGTTTCGTTGGCAAGGATTTGTCCCCGGATACGTTAAACCGAATCGCAACGCAGACGATCTTCACAGCCATGTGCGACCGCCCCTCCTTCGATCATAGTTGGTTTGGTAGAAAGCCTGGCCGACCGTTCAATTCCCTACGAAAGGGTCAGGTTGGAGACTGGAAGAACCACTTCACCGACGAACAGAATAAAAGGTTTGAACGAGTTTACGAGGAAAAAATGGGAGGAACTGGGCTTCACTTGAGCTACTTTGATTGACAGATGTCGAACATATGCAGTGCTTACTTTATACGCAAAAAGCGCATACACAATGAGTGTATGTGAAAATTTTAAAATGACGGTACTATTGGGCTTTGGACATCGTCATTATACAGTTCAGCCAACAGACTTTATGATCATATCTCATGGCCCCACACACCTTTCACCTTGAACATAAAATTCCAATTTCTTGCCTTGTTACAAAACATAAGTTGATTAAACTACTCACATACAATGCCTACATTGTTCCAAATCTAATTTTGGACCCACACCCAAAAAATTGTGTTTGACAAAGGAGAAATTAGGGAAGTTTGTGTTATTTGTAGTGTAAGCCTGGGCCAGTGTTTCCATGGCAACATCATAATGATGTGTATTTTCCATAGTACCACATATGTGCAAAGTTTCAATAGTTTTTATCCAATATTTGTAGATATTCTTCATTGTGTGATTTGTCTCCAGGCTGTGCAAACAATATGACGTCATAGGTCATTCATTTGCATATTTCAAAAACCTGAATATCTCTGAAACGAGATGAGATGTTGACAAACGGAAAATATCATTATTCCTCATTTCGAAAGCATTTTAACATTAGCTCAACTTAATTTTCGCTTCATATGCACTTTAAACAAGAAGTTCCATTATAAAAGGTAAGCCCCTCCTAACTTTTGATAAAGATTTCGTACTCAGCTAATAAGTATGCATAACTTTTGATAAAGATCTGTAACTCCTATGGGACATACATGGTCATTTCAAGTTCCATAATTAGAATAACACAGAATCACAAAACAATAATGTGCATTCCAATTATTGTTTCATTCACAAGCACGATAAAATAACGGCGAGCCATTGTAAATGACCATAAAGGTCGTCTGCTCATATTTTATCTACCACTTAAAGTGCCTATGAACCATATATTGTTTATTTTAGATATAAATTCTAAATCAAGTGAATAGTAGAGTGGTAAAATATATTTTGCTTTGAATGCTATGCCGCTGAGTTAAGGAGATTTTAATATCCAAAATGCTAATTACATGACGTCAGGGGAGGCATCAATTATTATACAATTGTTTTGTTATAATTAAAGAATTTTTTTAAATTTTCATGGTCGAAATAAAATGTTAGTAATCTGTTTTCTTATATCAGTAGAAACGCCCATTCACAACCACTAAGAAGTGATTGCAGATACCTCCCCTGAGTCATGTAATTAGCATTTTGGATATTAAAACCTCCTTAACTCAGCGGCACAGCATTCAAAGCAAAATATATTTTACCATTCTACTATTCACTTGATTTAGAATTGATATCTAAAATAAAAATGTATTGTTCATAGGCACTTTAAAGGTCAAAGCGTCTACGAGCCCTATCCAGTTATCATTGATTTAAAGGTCAAACTACATGAGCCCAAGCCAGTTATCATTGATTTAAAGGGCAAAGTACATGAGCCCAAGCCAGTTATCATTGATTTAAAGGTCAAAGCGTCTACGAGCCCTAGCCAGTTATCATTGATTTAAAGGTCAAAGTACATGAGCCCAAGCCAGTTATCATTGATTTAAAGGGCAAAGTACATGAGCCCAAGCCAGTTATCATTGATTTAAAGGGCAAAGTACATGAGCCCAAGCCAGTTATCATTGATTTAAAGGGCAAAGTACATGAGCCCAAGCCAGTTATCATTGATTTAAAGGTCAAAGCGTCTACGAGCCCTATCCAGTTATCATTGATTTAAAGGTCAAAGTACATGAGCCCAAGCCAGTTATCATTGATTTAAAGGGCAAAGTACATGAGCCCAAGCCAGTTATAATTGATTTAAAGGTCAAAGTACATGAGCCCAAGCCAGTTATCATTGATCTAAAGGTCAAAGTACATGAGCCCAAGCCAGTTATCATTGATTTAAAGGGCAAAGTACATGAGCCCAAGCCAGTTATCATTGATTTAAAGGTCAAAGTACATGAGCCCAAGCCAGTTATCATTGATTTAAAGGGCAAAGTTCATGAGCCCAAGCCAGTTATCATTGATTTAAAGGGCAAAGTACATGAGCCCAAGCCAGTTATCATTGATTTAAAGGGCAAAGTACATGAGCCCAAGCCAGTTATCATTGATTTAAAGGGCAAAGTACATGAGCCCAAGCCAGTTATCATTGATTTAAAGGTCAAAGCGTCTACGAGCCCTAGCCAGTTATCATTGATTTAAAGGTCAAAGTACATATGAGCCTTAGCCAGTTATCACTGCTTTAAAGGTCAAAGTACATATGAGCCTTAGCCAGTTATCATTGATTTAAAGGTCAAAGTACATATGAGCCTTAGCCAGTTATCATTGATTTAAAGGTCAAAGTACATATGAGCCTTAGCCAGTTATCATTGCTTTAAAGGTCAAAGTACATATGAGCCTTAGCCAGTTATCATTGATTTAAAGGTCAAAGTACATATGAGCCTTAGCCAGTTATCATTGCTTTAAAGGTCAAAGTACATATGAGCCTTAGCCAGTTATTAAAAAGGTAAAGGTATTCATTTACATAGCGCAAATTCTATATGAATATATTCAAATGCGCTTCACAAGGTTATGTTTGTGATACGGACTGCTATTGTGGCACAGTGTGCTGCCGTTCAATCATGAGTGATTGTTAGTACCTCAAAATACGTGGCTGTTGTTCGGGTCAGACATCCCCTACTCTTTCTCGAAAACGCAACAGGTTCTTTCACGTCCCCCTCGTATAGATTTCTCAGACAGCACTTAAGGCATATTGAGGCAAAATCGTTATAGGGAATTGTCAGCCTATTGTCTTTTACTCCTGTTCTTTGGCGAACCATTATTTAAAGCATTACGACCACAAATCGCCCAAAAATGGTTGTACAACACCATCACCACTAAAGGAAATACTCTCACGCTGCCGCCAGTTGGTGCGACGGATGAGCCTCCCACATTGTTCCCAAGCCAGTGGGGTAATAGTAGCATAGCGCATGTCACAAGAGTCACGGAGTACGAGTACAGCGAGAAGTTTATTATCCTGGTTGTTGCGTCCGTGATCGCATTGATTCTCCTCGTGGTCGTGATCGTAATTCTCCTCCTCAGACGATCAGAGCGCACTTACATCAGTTGTACTATGTGTCAGCGGTGTCGCCACAAGCGCAGTATCCCGGATATTGAAATTTATCGCATTCAGTCCACACTCCGGATGTTCTGCAGCTGGAGGACATGCGTCCTGGGTCCGTGGAGCTTGGGGCCTACAATATGCGCAACGGGCAGGCTGTCTATCACAGCGTTCACCACACGGGATCCGTCAGGAAATTCGTCTCGTTCTCATCGTCAACATCCAAGATATAGAAACAGAGACTGCGGAGAGGTGTTCAGGATTCTGTTAAGGATTCTCGTTAGCTTTGTTTGGAAGGAAATTGTTCAGAAGACTGTAGAATGGTGAGGTATTTAGGGGTTTCCCAGATATAGACTGGAGCAGGTAAGAAATCATAGGATCGAGCTCAAGCCAGGATCCACCGGACAAGTTCGAAAGTCTCATACGGATGAGCACGGGCTCAATTTGGAAATGGTGCTTAATTTGTACGCAGCAACTGCCACAATGGTAAGTCCAGCTGAAGGAAGCGTTCGTTGTAGTTCTCAATTCGAAACAAAAGCACATCTCGAGGCTAATTAGTATGCAGGTTTGGGCCATTTCCGATAAGACATCACACATTACAGTGACTGTGACGTCATGATGGCGTCATATAAAAGTCCTGGAAGTCCGGTAAATCTTAAGAACTTACACAGTTTAATACTGAGGATTAAGTTCCGAACTCAAACCAATTAACGATATTCCTCAGGATATTAAGTCTTTTAAAATTAAAAAAAAAAGTTAGCATGGGTGATGACGTCATTGTGAAGGAAGGAACTGAAGCAGTAAAGAATGGCCTGCGAACAGGCTCATGGGAATAGGGGGAGTAGGGGAAAGAAGCGCCTGCATGGACGCTATACAAATGTGAAGCACACCCCTACATTGATCTATCATTAGGCTCGGTTCAGTCACTGCTCCATATCCACTCATTCCGAACGCAATTGAAACAAAGGACAATAATTGGGCGGCTATGTTTATTTAATTAGGTACATGAGTGCAGTGGTTTCTCCGTTAATTCTTCTCTCCCTCCAATGGGTATATACTTCATGGTAGTGTTACGTTCCATAGTCTCCCTGCATAATACTGTAAAAGAGTAGAGAAAATGATTATGCAGGGAGACTTTATGGAACGAAACACTACCATGAAGTATTATACCCTCCCACGAGCCTGTTCGCAGGCTAGTAAAGAGAGTAGTATATACAGTACCAGAAGAAACAGATAAGGGAGTCGAAACGTGTAACACCCATACTTCGCTTTAGTGCCATGCTCTGGATTATTCAGCGAATAAAAATGACCATATATGGAATAAAATGGCAGTCGGCTTCTGATTAGACTGTCACGCTAGACTAGACTGTATTTTCCAAATATGGTACTTTTAATTCACTGATTAATCCGAAGTATGGGGCCGCTGTTTCAAGTTTCAACTCCCTTATCTTTCTGGTACTACTTCCAGACCTGTATTCTGATTGGACTCATTATACTGTAGCTCTATTGTTTTTGCTCTGCTCGTTCTTTGGGTTAGGGTGTTTTTGTATTGTTGGGTAAGCCAATACTGTGGCTTGTTTTGTGTGGTACTGTCTGGCTCACTTCCAGACCTGTATTCTGATTGGACTCATTATACTGTAGCTCTATTGTTTTTGCTCTGCTCGTTCTTTGGGTTAGGGTGTTTTTGTATTGTTGGGTAAGCCAATACTGTGGCTTGTTTTGTGTGGTACTGTCTGGCTCACTTCCAGACCTGTATTCTGATTGGACTCATTATACTGTAGCTCTATTGTTTTTGCTCTGCTCGTTCTTTGGATTAGGGTGTTTTTGTATTGTTGGGTAAGCCAATACTGTGGCTTGTTTTGTGTGGTACTGTCTGGCTCACTTCCAGACCTGTATTCTGATTGGACCATTATACTGTAGCTCTATTGTTTTTGCTCTGCTCGTTCTTTGGGTTAGGGTGTTTTTGTATTGTTGGTTAAGCCAATACTGTGGCTCGTTTCGAATGGTACTGTCTGGCTCACTTCCAGACCTGTATTCTGATTGGACTCATTATACTGTAGCTCTATTGTTTTTGCTCTGCTCGTTCTTTGGGTTAGGGTGTTTTTGTATTGTTGGGTAAGCCAATACTGTGGCTTGTTTTGTGTGGTACTGTCTGGCTCACTTCCAGACCTGTATTCTGATTGCACCCATTATACTGTAGCTCTATTGTTTTTGTACTGCTCTTTCTAAAGGTTAGGGTGTTTTGTATTGTTGGGTAAGCCAATACTGTGGCTTGTTTCGAGTGGTACTGTCTGGCTCACTTCCAGACCTGTATTCTGATTGGACTCATTATACTGTAGCTCTATTGTTTTTGTACTGCTCTTTCTAAAGGTTAGGGTGTTTTGTATTGTTGGGTAAGCCAATACTGTGGCTTGTTTTGTGTGGTACTGTCTGGCTCACTTCCAGACCTGTATTCTGATTGGACTCATTATACTGTAGCTCTATTGTTTTTGTACTGCTCTTTCTAAAGGTTAGGGTGTTTTGTATTGTTGGGTAAGCCAATACTGTGGCTTGTTTCGAGTGGTACTATGTGGCTCACTTCCAGGCCTGTATTCTGATTGGACTCATTATACTGTAGCTCTATTGTTTTTGCTCTGCTCGTTCTTTGGGTTAGGGTGTTTTTGTATTGTTGGGTAAGCCAATACTGTGGCTCGTTTCGAATGGTACTGTCTGGCTCAGTAATAAAGAACGCTATGTTAACTCGTTATTAGCCTTTTCTTGATTTCACGTTCCTAAACCTACGTAAATTATTATTTTTCGAGAGTAATGTCAAATGTCATTCAAACAATTTTTAGTAAATATGATTTCCCCTAATCCTGCATCTGAAAATTATCTATGTATTTAAAAAGCGGTTTAATCAGTTACAAAGAAAGTCTCTTAAAGATTCTCAACACATATCTTCAAATGCCCACATTTTCAATATTTATAGAAATAAACAATTTCCAAACTCGGTATTTTCAGCAATAACCATTTGAAGAAAACACATAATAAATGGAATAGAACCAAAAGTAATAAAAATAAGAACCGTTCGAATTCAAACATGAATAACTTTTGCGTTTAAACGACTGTCAGTTTTAATTGCTGCATACTCCAAATTTTTACCATATTTCGAATAATACGAGCTAATAAGATATCATACGATTTAAAAAAGAAAAAAATGTCTAACATAAATACATCTTTGATTTAAGACTACTTGTACATTTGTCTACTTTAGAATTGCATTTTATTTGTTTCTCTATTAACCGTTCTATGTAATAGACCCTTTGCGTAATTATGGGTTCCTACTTCCGATTGCATGGAAACGATCTTGATGTAACCGGAAGTAGGAAACCAGAATTATGCAAAGCGTCTATTACTGCAGAAAAAAACGATGAACGACACACAAGGTGACAGCAATATTCGTGATGACGTTTTAATGACGTCAGATCACGCCGCCGTGAAATATCGTGAAAAGGCCGAGGTTGAGTGCACAAAAAGTAAAATTACACCATTTCTTTACATCTACTCAAACTTTGAAGAAATTTTGGCAGATTGGAAGTTAAGTAAAACTTCATTTTTTGGACAATTGCTTTTGTATTCTGCCGTTGTTGTGACGTCATAAGGGTGCCTCCTTTTTTAGTAAAATTTAACCTAAAACACGTTGCAAACAGATTATGTGATCAAAATGCCTTCATTTGGCAAACATTTGAGCTCTACGATAAATATACCCAAAGTTATGGATGATAACTATTTCTATGACGTCATTATTGGTGACGTCAGACTTCAAGCATAAATCAGACTGCCGATCGACTATAAAAATATCACTAAAGAAAAAACTTCTGAGTGTTAAGCAAATGTACTTCGTCGGTAAAATTCAAACAATTCTGAACTGGCTATTTTCTGAGGACATCCAAATAGATTTAGAACGTCATAATGACGTATACAAAAAAATGGGCTTCAATTCTAAACTGTTATACTAAAACAAAATCAAAATTCTAAAAAGGAGACGTTGTTATTAATAAAGACTTTATTATTGTGCAAAATATGATGCACCAATATTTCTAAAAGTTAAAACAAGGGATATTTTCATAAATGGTTTTATGTTGTTTATTTCTCGTGGCCAATATTTGGCGGGAAAATTCCCAAAATTTAAAATTGAATAACGTTTGTTCACCTCAACCAATCGAGAACGGGTTTTCGATTCCTTCATTCTGATGAACAAGAGATTTCAAAAAGATATAATAAAATGATCTTAGAGGTAATAAAAAAATATAAGTGACGTCATAATGATGGCTACATTAGCTTAACTTATCAGGTACACTTTTTAAAATACAGTAACCCCGGCCTTGTGACGGTCATTTGTGCCCGGCGTGGATATATAGTCAAGTCTGGCATTTTCTACAAGCAACGTGCTTAAAACGATGAAGGCTTAAAGTGCCTATATAAGCCCACATATTTAATAATTAAAATCGATTCTGCATCAAGTATGCAGGTGAATAGAGAAATATTTCTTGATTTCAGTGTTGTGAGTTATAATAGCTTATATTCGGAATGTGTTAATTATGTGACGTCATAGGAGGCCGACAAAAGGCCGTTTCTCTGAATGAATTTATTTCTGATTTATACAACATATTTGGTAATATCACTGATATAAAGATCTAACTATAACACCGATGTGTAGGAAAAAATATTTCTCTCTGCCAGCACGTTTTTTTGTATAATAAATGAGGCCACCCGTGACATCACATAATTAGCATATTGGAAATAGAAACCTCTAACTCAGTCATAGACGCAACACTCAAATCAAGAAATATTTTATTATTCACCTACTTACGTGATGTAGAATCGATTTTTATGATAAAAATGGGCCGGTTTATAGTCGCTAAACAGGATATTACACGGTGGTTAGAAGATTATCCTCGAGAGTCGAAAACATTTCACGAGTGAGCGCAGCGAACGAGTGAAATGTTTTGGACTCGAGAGGATAAACTTTATATCTTCAAACTATCGTGTAATTTTCGTTTTATTATATGGACAATTAAACTGCTGTAAGAACTCTTATCTATTCATTTTACTTACTGTCAGTAAAAACGTCTTCTTGATCTTTCTAAGCTGTTCTGGGAGTTTCATCGGGTTTTCTTGTCTCTTCGTTGCAGTCGAGAAAATCTTTAGAGAGTTTTAGATATATAGATCGTATTTGGCTTTTTTGTGCTCGGAATATTCATTGTCATACAGTTCATTGCTGTTATATCTTCCTCTGTGATTTTCATAAACATGCCGCCATCTTTGTATTTCAAAAGACGACAAACGTGACTTCATCGATATTTTCACTAGTGAGGATATGGAAAATACGCTACTCAGTACCCGGATGTAGTTTCGTATGAATTCTACGAGTGGTTTATTTCTCAGTAAAACAGTATCGTCCATATAATAAATGGGTCTCTATCCAAAGTAGATCGCCTTCAACGATATTTCCTCACTTTGACTGCAACACATCACAAATTGCTGCACGCAACTCTCGTTTTTTGTGGTTTTACGCTTTCTTGAGGCACAAACAGCTTTCGGCTGAAAAACAATGTTTGCACTCAAATGATTGTTATGCATGCCTAAGTCTGGTTCTGTGTTTGTCTCCAGTAAATTGTACACTAGATGTCATTTACGCACCGATTTTCCGGCTTTACCTCGGTGTAAGAACCACACAGACTGCTACGTCGTTAAATTCCCTTTCTTTTTTGTTAACTATGCATAATTTGCGACTTAGAATATTTCAAGAGCATCCGAAGCGGCATGTATAAATTTTACAAGGAATTGGGAAGCCTCTACTTAAAAAAAAAAATTACACTTCGCTGAGGGTAGTAATCGAATCCAGGAAGATAAGATTAGAACGACTAACACACCCATACCCTAACCGCTAGACCACGAGTGTATAGACCGATTTAGCTTGTACATTTTGTTGTCCCAATTCAGATCATGTGACAGCTCTCCAGAGGATTCAGTGCTTTGTTTTCCAATTAGAGAAATTCATACATTTCTTCTTGGGATACAGAAAAACAAGAAAACATTACTCGAGGGAAAAGTCAGATGACCTGAATTGGGACAACAAATGTACAAGCTAAATCGGTCAGTTCGCTTGGTGGCAATCGCTTTTTTCACGTATTTATATCAACTAATGAAGAGTAGGTGCATAAATTATAGTATTATAGTATTGAATACACTGTAATCGGTAAATAATACGACAACTCACCAAGCGCGCGAGGGAATGGTCTCCAGGAAATGATTCATACACCATGTAAACCCTAGCCTCCTCCGCAGGCATCTCTATCAGATTAAAAAAATCGTGAATTGGGTTACCTGTGACTCTTCCTTTCTCTCTCTTCTCTCTCGGCTCCAATCTCCCTCTCTTTTCTTCGCCTGCCACAGGGAGCCCATAATCTGATTTTATCAAAAATTATAGATGCCTGCGGAGGAGGCTATGTAAACCCGATTTTCATGTCGATAATACTCATTTGAATTTCCTGCGCGCCGCCATCTTGGATTTTATGACGTCACAGTGTTGCCCTATTGTCAGAAAACAGCTCTTTTGATGTGTAACAATGTGACGTCATGAGATCCAAGATGGCGGCGCGTAGGAAATTCGAATGACAAATAAATGACATCTAGTGTACAATTTACTGGAGACAAATACAGCAGTGTATTTAGGCATCCATAACGAACACTTGAGAACAAACATTGTTTTTCAGCCGAGGTTCGCTTTAAAGAGGCACTGTCAATACGTTTGTCATTTTCCTTAAAACTATAAACGTGAAATAATAGTTTTACTCCAGTTGGAAATGGTTTCCAAGGCAGCATGCGCATTAGACAGAAAATAGCATTCCAAATATTCAATTGGATTGAGAATACTTTCTAAGAGATTTCAGGTTACACGTGTTTCAAAACCAAGGACTGAATTACAACATGTATATCTTTAAAGTTAGCCATCCTTTCCTCAAAAATCAATGTATTTCCTACGCTGGCTTATTAAGGCTTTATCTGTTATTATTTTTGCATTTCGCCCAGGGAAATATTTATTTTCAGCTTGATATCTTTAGTGGTTTGATTGATGGTGGCATTAACGATTATAAATGTCAGGAACACATTGTATAATGAGATGAAAATCAATAAGGTAGAATTACAATAATGATATGATGATACTGAAGTAGTGTAAATGGCGAGGTAGTTGTTCTTATGAAATATAAATGTCAAATTAAGGTGACGAAATGAATGACTCTGATTGCGTTAATGATTAAATCGTGGATCATCGATAATGACGATGATAATAATGAGAAGAAATCACAGAAAGGAATCTGATACGAAAATCGACGAAGAACCCGAAAGGCAATGATAACGTTTCATCAAGAAAGCATAAGTACGAGAGGGAGTCTCCGCTATGCGCGCTTGTGCGATGGTGATGTGTAATAAAATATATCTTTAGTAACCGGAAGCAGCTGAGCTGAATAAGTGCGCGATCGCGCGGCCGAAAAATATTTTCGCGCCCTTTCGCGCTATCAGATTGTTGTCGCGCGCTTCTGGTTACTAAAAATAGAATTTATTCGACATTATCATCGCACACCGCATACTACGAGATTATCTCTTACTTATGCTCTCTTGGTTTCACATGGTGTTCTTGCTATGTAAGAGTATATAGATAAAATGTTCACGCCCTATTTGGCTCAGTGAAATCTCACATACTAGTTCACAATTCTACTTAAGACCACAAAAACTAACATGCCAATCTAACAACTAGTCAACAGTTTAATTACTGCATGGGCGTAAACTGAAAGGTTAAACAACGATAATCATTTCTTGTTAGTAAGGAAGCAATGTTGGTACAAGGACGTAAAGACTACCTAAATCAACTGACCAAGTATTGCCCTTGAAGTTACGAAATAAATATTATGGTATAGCAAGGATGTACCGGACTGAGGCTGCACATTTAACCACAATCCTTTGCTTGCTTTCACGTGACGTCATCGCCGCCATCTTGGTTGACATTAGGTCAACCAAGATGGTCGCCACGTCTTTGTTATCTGAATCTCTGGGGATTGATTGCAAACCAGCAATTGCACTACTTTTGTAACAACTTTTAAAACAAGATTTTATAACTTTCTATCAAAATTTTATGAAGGATTTTCAGGTTCTTCGTCGCAAAGGATTGTGGGCAAATGTACAAGCCGTGATTTTGTCGGATACGGTGGATTGCCAATGACTCCGAGGTTTCTTTAGTTGTAGTCTACAATATCTGCATGGTATTTTACGCTTGTTATGAGTTTGATTCTTTTTACAAAGGTTAAACATTATCTTTCAGAATTTTTTGGGAAATGTTACGAATTTGAAGTTTGTCATATCAGTTAGTGGGTAGAGTAAGCTTTCTCGATTGCGAAACGTCGAGTTTTACATATCCGACAAATGAAACGATCAGTTCAGTAAATTGCTAAACGTTGTTATTATTTCATGATCAGTAGTTTGCTTTTAATAAATTCATGGTAAAGAATACTTAGTTGTGTGATGCTTATATGGCATGCACATTCTCAGTGTTAGCATGCCTCAGTATACCGGTGAATCCTATCCATAAATAGTCCAATAGGGAAAATGCGTTATCTCACAGACGAGCTGGAACAGGCATTCAATGGAGGCTCATACGGGGGAATTCGTTAAAAGCTATTTAGAATAAGAATACTGAGAATCCCCAGCATGAGCCTTCATTGAGTGCTCGTTCCAGCTCGTCCGTGAGGATACGAATCTTGCCTATTCATAGTTCTCTGACCGCCATTTTGAAAGGTAATCAAGTCTTTGGTGACATCGAGGCTGGACTGCGTTGAGACAGCTTAGTTCAGATGTTTGTATCTAGTTAGCACGACAATCAAAATCTATCCATATTCATAGAAAGAGGGTTTGTATCAGTGCAAGGTCAACTCCATCCTCCATGGCTTGTATCTAGTTAGCATGATAATCAAAATCTATCCATATTCATAGAAAGAGGGTTTGTATCAGTGCAGGGTCAACTCCATCCTCCATGGCTTGTATCTAGTTAGCACGACAATCAAAATCTATCCATATTCATAGAAAGAGGGTTTGTATCAGTGCAGGGTCAACTCCACTGATCCTCCATGGCTTGTATCTAGTTAGCACGACAATCAAAATCTATCCATATTCATAGAAAGAGGGTTTGTATCAGTGCAGGGTCAACTATATACATCCTCCATGGCTTGTATCTAGTTAGCACGACAATCAAAATCTATCCATATTCATAGAAAGAGGGTTTGTATCAGTGCAGGGTCAACTCCAGCCTCCATGCGAGGCTAAGGCTTGTTTACCTTTCAAGCACTATGAATTGGATTATTAGCGAGCACCCATCGTTTACCTGTGAGCTTATGTTCAAGATAGTTATAGTAGGGATTTAAAAAAATTGGGTTGCCGTTCCTCACGGTATGCCTGTTGTTTTGCGTCACCCCTTTGAGGGCATGCTTACCCTGAGAAAGCACCCTTATTATGCTAATAGCATATACTGTTTATTTAGGTTTTGTGTACACGATGGTACTGCTAAGTTACAATAAATTAAATATTTCTTACATTGTCCTGCGATTATAATTTTTCGGGGAGGGCAGGCGGCGACTCACATATTTACACTGTTAAATGAAGAACGCTCGAAACTTTCCAGGCCTCCAAACATTGGGTTTTTACTAATTTTGGCTTGCTCTTTCCATTTCTGGCATTCATGTTGTTCTAGCGCCAAATTGTTTTTGATTGACAGGCTAAAAAGGTCACGTGACCAGGTCCTGCAAAGGGCCTATTAATAGTTGCACCGTCGCAGAACAAAAGATGCCTCATTAGCTACTTTTGTTATACCAAACAACATGGCTGCTACTCTTTTGTGACTTGATTCCCTTAGGAATAATTGCAACTCAACAATAGCGGGAAACCGTTCTAAAAATAACCTAACTTGTGAAAACGCTGTGACATAGGCCTAGTATGCGGAATGGGCGCTCCTAGTTATGGGCTCCTGGTGCCGTGAGCCCTTGAAAAATAGTGGGGGGGGGGGGGATGAAAAGGGTACTATGAACAATAACATGTATGTCTCATGAAAACGAGAAACTATACCATTGACGTAATTGGCCTTCCACAGTGATCCCAGAAAAAATATACATCCCTAGAGCCTCTACCGTGACTGGAATCACACAGGTATGTCGGCCGACATGGTTGCTGATGCACCGACAGTCGGCCGATTGATCACCGACACTCTGTCGATAGTTTACCAACAGTCGGCCGAGGTTTCGGTGACCGTGACATTTTCAGCTACCCTTAAAGATGGCCTACCTTCTACTTTGGTTACTTTCTGACGGGGAGATCGACTTGTTTCGAAGGTTTTTCTCCTGTTTCTCCGGTTTTCCTTCTCCTAAAAACCAACTCGACTCTGAATTCGTCGATACTTAAACATTAGCCCCCGGCGACGGCTCCCAGTATTCGACGTAAAATAATAAAATAACATTTTAAAATATTGGGGTCGCTACTTTCGCGATTTATTAGTAAGTATCAAATATATACTCTGCGCGCTCCAGTCGGAGTATTATGCTGAAGCGCATGGCTGGAACAATAAAGAGCCGCTAGTTTATGCTATCTTAAGTTTACAATTACAAATGTTAGTTTTGAACGAAAGCATTAATAGTTGTGACCATTTAACAATTAGACCCGCAGCCCGAATGGGCTATTTAACTCGTAGCCCATGAGGGCGAGAGGTCTAATTGTTTTAGTATAAACTAACTAGTCGGACAGTAGAAAAGAGTAGAAAGAAACAAATTTAAGTTGAAAAATGTTGTTATTTCGTGAAAATGCGTGCGGTTTTTCTCTACCATGGGCTATTACAAATAGACCTATAGTAGGGTAGCCAATCAGAATGCAGGATTTGTAATAGTCCACTAGTTGGTTTATACTAAATTCTATTAGACGACAGCTACAAAAGTATAACTGTCGGGTGATACAATATCCGACGTGTAGCACATCTGACTTTTTGAGCTAACGTAGGAGTGCCTCCAGGAATATACCGTATTTACTCAAATAAACACAAGCTGTGAAGAAATACTAAAAGTCATGAAACTGAGATAAGATACTTGTGGATGCGCGCAAACAATATAATAAACAAACACAAATTTTACTTTGCAACTTTTGCCATGAAACATTCTGCCGTACGCGTGGAAGGCTTGCCGTTGAGTATTTCCGTGGTCAATTTGATTTTTGCGGTGACACTCCTCGTCTATACGGTGTAATTTCTGCGACTATTCACGTTTCGGCCTTCGGCTTTTAGCAGATACAAAGCTACAAAGATACAAAGCGATACAAAGCTTAAGGGCCCATTGACATATTTCGTTGCTATGCAACACCGTTGCTATGCTCGCAGCAGCAGATGCGAGTTTGTTAGGCTGTGCACAGGCTAACCATCCTCCCATTTTGTGTATTTGTCACTGATGTTTTAATAATCCATCATTTCTTAGCAAATTGTGAAATAAAATACCCTTTGACTTGATTCTGAGGTGTATGTGTTGATTTAGCGCGCGCTCATAATACAGCTCGGGTTTCCTGTGGCTCAGGATTGTTTACATATAGCTCGGGCTTCCTGTGGCTCATCTCGCCAACTACATAAAAATACACAAGGCAGGCAACTAAATTCATCGCCGACAAGCGAGACGCGCGAGAATTTTGCCGAAAAACGAAAACTTCCAGGTTCCTGCTACCTCTCTAACATTCAAAATGTTGAAGAACAGTAAATGAGCTACGTTTTTGGTGCTATAAATTCACGGCTATATCGAGTGGTACACACTCGCAAAAGCTTCCGAGAAACCGTCAAACTGGTCCAGATTTTCTGCGATTTTTTTTCTCCCTATGATCGGGACAGATATGAGCCATCATAAGGATTTATAACGGTCATCACATTCAAATTCTTTTAATCAAACTGTCGAATGATCTCCCGTCTAGAGTCCCCTGCGAAGAAATGGACAGCTGACATATTTCCCCTAATCTCCCTCGTATAGACTGTTTTGCAACTTGACACACCACCCCGATGAAGTAGTTTTTTGGCAGCTCCCGATAAAAGAACCGGAAGAAAAATATCTTGAAGATTAAGACTCGCGGGAAGTTTGTTTACAAAATATATGTCGCACGACCGCTAAACTCTCGTACTATGATTTCAGACCAAATTTTACTCCACTCTACTAGTATTACCAGGTATTACCATCAGTAAATTCAGCACAAATACAGTTTATCACATCATAAAAAAATATTTAACTAGAAAATTACCGTGTTTGTAGTGAGCTTCTCGTTCCAAGAGTGCCACGATCTTGACTTTGAAATTTCTAGTCGAGAGTGTGAAGAAGAAGTTCCACTTTCTTCCGATTTGAAGTAGTCGATAATTCCACCACAAACTGGCACAAACATTGAGAACTTGAAGCGAATTCGCAAACCGAAGCGAAGTCCAAAGCCAAAGTCAAAGAGTTAGTCCGTCCATATCACTTTAAACCGTGTCTAACACTAACAGTTCCAGCAAATGTCCAACATTTCCTCGTCGTTTGTCGAAGGCAAAGAAACAAATCCTGCTAAACATTGCACAGCGCCGTTAAGTGTAGAAAGCGGCCCAGAAGTTCGTCCGAGACAAAACATTCTCAGGCGAGATTCAGGAGGACATGAGAGATCTCGGATGCAAAATGCAAACCAGCTCTCATGCATAAAATAAGTTTTGCCGAGGGCGGGAATTTGTAGCGCACGCGTGCAAAAGTTTTTTCGCGCCTTTTGTGCGAACTGAGTAAACGTTTGAACTGAACAAAAAAAATCCAAAGTGAGCAGTGAATTGGAGAAAACTGAGTGAGGGTTAGCTAGAAAACCGTTGCAAAAAGTGTTCAAATACTCATATATTTGGAAGCAATCCGTTAGACTACTACTTAAAGTATAAATCAGCTACTCGAACCGTAAAACTAATACAAGCAAGAAGGGAACCCTAAGGCTTGTAAAGATGCAAGAGACCAGCTGAGACTTCTGAGCCCCTGAAACACTTTATAACGCTGTACAATATAATGTTTTTGCCTTCGACAAAATCGACTTCGGTCTTTCGGAGTTCAAATCGGAAGAAAGTGGAACTTCTTCTTCACACTCTCGACTAGAAATTTCAAAGTCAAGATCGTGGCACTCTTGGAACGAGAAGCTCACTACAAACACGGTAATTTTCTAGTTAAATATTTTTTTATGATGTGATAAACTGTATTTGTGCTGAATTTACTGATGGTAATACCTGGTAATACTAGTAGAGTGGAGTAAAATTTGGTCTGAAATCATAGTACGAGAGTTTAGCGGTCGTGAGACATATATTTTTGTAAACAAACTTCCCGCGAGTCTTAATCTTCAAGATATTTTTCTTCCGGTTCTTTTATCGGAAGCTGCCAAAAAACTACTTCATCGGGGTGGTGTGTCAAGTTGCAAAACAGCCTATACGAGGGAGATTAGGGGAAATATGTCAGCTGTCCATTTCTTCGCAGGGGACTCTAGACGGGAGATCATTCGACAGTTTGATTTACAAAAATTGAATGTGATGACCGTTATAAATCTCATATCTGTCCCGATCATAGGGAGAAAAAAAAATCGCCGAAAATCTGGATCAGTTTGGCGGTTTCTAGGAAGCTTTTGCGAGTGTGTAATGCACTAGTCAATTGAAACTCCGGCCCCCCGACCCCCGGGACATAGCGGGGAATGTAACATTTATACAGTGTTACATTTTGACCTTTTCCCCGCCCATCGGGGGCAGTTGGCTGTTACAATACCCGCCCCTATGGCCCCGACATGTGCTTCAGAATTTTCAATTAGGAGGAGGCATTGAGAAATTTAATATACATAAGCTTCAGTATCATATGACCCGTTTACAAAAGTCACGTGATGAGGGCCGGACGTGTATGGCGTAAGCAGGCCGGAAAAAGCCGCCGAGGTACGTACGTCGTCATGACCTCGAGCCAAATATTTTCCCGGCCGGCCCTCCCACTCAGTCAATAAGTACCTAATCCGTTGTTCCATTATTTGAAAAAATATACATTTTCTGAAGCACACTTTCTATTACTATATTTTCTTATTACTATCGTCGACATCAACCCGTTCCCCCAGTCTTCGTCAAATCTTTGCAAAAACACCGCATGTGGGGAGGGGGGGCGGGTGGGGGTGGGGGGAGGGTACTCCTGTTTGTGACGTATTATGTATGTGCCGCCGGGGTGGGTCAGGTTTTTGAGCTCAGTTTCGGCAGGTAGGGTCAGGGTTTGACCTGATTTGGGCAGATCAGGGTCAGGACTTGAGTATAATCTGGGAGCAGTCAGGTCGGGGTTCAATATATTTTAGGCAGTTAGGGTTCAGTTTTTTTTAGCTACTATGCCAAAAAAAGACATTCTGTTGCCGCATTGTGAGCGCCTGCCCACATGCAAGCACTGAGGTTCCCATACATCGTGACGTCGCTAATTCGTGCTTCATTACTTATATATGTACTGAATCTGCTGATTTGTTTACCCAATGCCACGTCCCGACTTGAAATGTTCCGTAATTTGCATGCAATCCCGGTACGCGGTATACCGGCCGGGATATATATCCGACCGTGTTTTGAAAACAATTTTAAGAAGGGGCAATCAGGTGGTTTTTTTTTCCAAAAAGGGGGCAATCAGGGTTTTGGAGCTCAGATTGGGTCAAACAGGGTCAGGGTTTGAGCCTCTTGGCCTCACATACATACCCATTTTTCATGTAATTACCCCCCCCCCCCCCCTTCCTGGGACACCAAACGCTTGGCTTGCTTGGGACAAAAACTCACTTATAGTGGAATTTCTATCCACAACTTTCGTATGATTATTGTAATGAAGAAGCACCTGGTATGAGAAGTAAATACATGCATTCCAACCGAAGTTCGTGAATAATGGCGACAGAGATCTCATAAGTTTGAATATGTATGATGATTGAATATTTATAAACTGATCACTACATGAATAATTCATGTAGAAAACGAATTGCTCAAGGAAATAGAGAGCAAAAAATCGGGGGAAAATACAGTCTTTAAGCATTAATAAACCAAGCGTTTAGGACTAAAAATAGCGATGGGTAAAAAAAAGGGATGATTTCAAAGGATGCAACTTGCCTTTTGCTCGGGCCCAGTACCGCTCTGTCGTGGCTGGCCGGGCACCGCTGAAATCCTCGCAAATTTTGCAAATCGTTACTTTCCCCGTTCCACCGGAGAAATGCTGCGTTAAATGTGCGTTATTCCACGGCCATATCCCCGTTAATGCCCCGCTATGTCCCGGGGGTCAGGGGGCCGGGGTTTCAATTGACTCAGTGCATAACACTCGATATCGCCGTGAATTACCACCAAAAACGTAGCTCATTTACTGTACTTCAATATTTTGAATGTTAGAGAGGGAGCAGGAACCTGGAAGTTTCGTTTTTCGGCAAAAATTCTCGCGCGTCTCGCTTGTCGGCGATGAATTTAGTTACCTGCCTTGTGTATTTTTATGTAGTTGGCGACTGAAATGAGCCACAGGAAACCCGAGCTATATATAAACAATCCTGAGCCACAGGAAACCCGAGCTGTATTATGAGCGCGCGCTAATCAACACATATATACAGCAGAATCAAGTCAAAGGGTATTTTATTTCACAATTTGCTAAGAAATGATGGATTATTAAAACATCAGTGACAAATACACAAAATGGGAGGATGGTTAGCCTGTGGGCTGAGGTTAACAGCCGACTCGGGCAATATGAGTCGGCTGTTTTCTCAGGCTAGTTTTATGCGTGTTCACCGGCCACCCGATAGTTTTAATACTTAGACATGTTTGTAAGTTTTATCGTGGTTTACCTGAAAGATTTTCATGAATGAATGAAGTAAAGTGTTCAAAAGTCCGAACAAGCTGTAGCGGGGAAAATGAAAAGCTTGGTTTATCGTGTGAAAGAAAATAACACTTGACAAGAATCTCAATCCTATAATTTTGAAGGAATCGTTCAGGACTCGAAAGGCGCCTAACTGTACTTGAAGCTAGAGAAGGGGAAATAATTAATCATTTGTACCGAGTAAAAAGGTAACAGCAAGCGTACGGCGCCGCCAACACAGTGATGAAATCAGTCAGGAAATCGCCGATACTTGTATTAGACTCTCCGATGTAGCCGAGCTCTTTCCACTGTTGATAGATTGAAATAACATGTAGTAAATAGTATCTAAAGTTGTCAAAGATACAGAAGCTGAAATGGCTGCTTCCAGCGAGAACATGGCTTCTAAAAACACGAAGAAAAGTACGGCCACTCATGAAGTCAAGTGATTTTCGACCGGCAGGTTTTCAACTCAAATCTTCCACAAACATGCACACTTTTGTCTCCAGATAATGTTTTCGGGTTCCTGGTAAAGTTGTGATTGAACCTCAGTGCAACTAATTAAAATACAGGTCAGTTTTCATCCTTAACTAAAAGTATTTTTGATGTCGGAAAACAACTGTTGTGAACGCCACGAGATTCAACTTCAATCTTCATAACGAGTGAAAGTTGTCGAATCTCGGTCTAATTTTAGCTTGATTTCTATTGGCTCTTCAGTTTACTGCGAAATGGGTTCCTGGCATGTGCTCCACATGCTCCACACAGTCCGAAGTTCATTCCAGACAATCGAGCTAGCTCATTGCAGAATGGAGTATTCAGCCAGTCCCAAAACTGGCCATTGTTAGAGGAAATACGAGAAAATGCACATCCTGTTCGACCAATTATTGTAGACTTTACTGCCACAACAGTTTTGCGACTATTTCACGACCACAAAACAGGCACTTTTGCGCATGCGTTAATTTCTTCACTTCCGGTTTCTAAAAATCCTAAACATTTAGCGCGCTTTCACTAAACACCAAACTTTTTCCGTTAAAATGTTGTTGACCACGTTCTCCACAAAATAGAGCATGGATTTTGGAAACCGACAATAAATGCCAAAGTTATGGTTTTTCATTCGCCAAAAAAGCTTAAAATTGGACTGAAAAGTGTTGTAAATATTTATTGTTGTCGTAATGGCAAACGCATGCTCGGTTTTATGCGCATTAATTCGTAGCTTTGGAAAATATTCATAAATTACTAGTAGATCAAATATCCTTGGAGAGTTTAGAAATTTTCTCATTTTGATGACGTCATCATGAGGTCACTTAATGACGTCATCAAACTACAAGACTTTACCTTAGGAGTACCTTGGCAATAATCATTGCCCACCCTTTAAGTTTCCGGGTTTTACGAGGCTGCAAACTTTCTCTAGCAACGGTCGATTTAATGTCACCAAGAGAGATTTATTTGTATAAAGGAACATTTTATACCGCAACAGAAAATAATGTTCCTATACTCGGTAAACTGAATCATATTCAAAATGTACAGTAAACGTTCCAGATAAAAGACTTGCAAACGAGTCACTGTGTATTTGAGTGTAAATAGTATGCAGAATAGTTCAATTATAACTTAACATCTCGCCGATACCCCACCGACATATGACCGACACGTTACCGATATACCACCGACCCACTATCGGCCAACACATAAACAGCAGGAAGGAAAAAATCGACCGACAAGTCGGCCGACAGTCGACGGACACACGACCGACAGTCGGCCGACGTCGACCCTCGGCCGAGGGTCGGTCGACAGTCGGCCGATATGTCGGCCAACCCTCGACCGATACGTCGACCGACATTGCGCACAGTACACATGATCCCAAAAACCATGGCATGGCCAAGATAAAGCGCGCAAATTGTAAGACTACTTCGTAATGGTATCCAAAATTATCCAACGTACAAGGACTGCATGAAATAAAGCAAAACCACTTTTGGAATACATTAGATTTATATTGTGGATTTGCTTTCCTGACTTTCCTGACTCCTGGTTGACGAGGAGGCCGTGGAACTTGGCTGTTTGACCTCGGCGAGTTGGCGTTTGTACTAGTATAGGTATTCTAGGGACTCGCCGTTGTCTTGAACAGCAATTCCCGATCGTAGACAAGCTTAACGCCGAAGCCAAATCGTTGGCCACTTGGTCCGTCATTTGTTAAGGAATCCGAAAGAGAGTACAGCAGATTGCCACAGTATTAATTTCGAAAAGGTGATGATAGTTGAACTTTGAGACGACAGATACGTTAACACAATATCGAGGCTTAAGTTAAATATTACACCGACACTGAAATTTGCTAACTGCGCATAAAATCGCGCATACAATTCATATTATATGATATAATGGTTTCTTTCATATAATGGATTTATATCATATATATATAATGGCTTTATATGATCATAATGAATGGGATTATACGATATAATGGATTTATGCGATCATATAATGGCATTATCTCATATAATGGCATTTATATCATATAATGAATTTATATCATATAGTAGTATAGAAACTGGCGGTTCTGGCGCAACCTTGTACAAAAAATGGACAGCAAAATGATACCACCAACTAGTGTATTCCACAACCTACGCGGATATGACTCCCACCTATTGATGCAATCCATATCCAGGACAACAGGTAAGATCTCCTGCATCCCAAACAATATGGAGAAATACATTTCATTCTCACTTGGTAACCTCCGGTTCATTGATAGTGCGCAATTCCTATTATCCTCTCTCGACAAGCTGGTGGCAAGTAAAGACATAGATACTTTCCAGCAGACAATAAAACGTGAACCCAACCCAGGCAAAAACAAGCTGCTACTACGCAAAGGAGTTTACCCATATGAGTACATGAACGCTTTGGATAGGTTCGCAGAGACTTCTCTTCCACCAAAGAGTGCATTCTATAGTAAGCTATGCCTAGAAGATATATCCGATGAGGACTACGAACATGCACAGGAGGTTTGAAAGGTATTTGGCTGTGAGACATTAGGAGACTACCACGACTTGTACCTCCGAACTGACGTACTTCTTCTTGCAGATGTGTTTGAAGGCTTTCGTGCTACATGCATGCAAAACTACGGCTGGGACCCAGCTCACTACTATACGAGTCCTGGACTCTCATGGGATGCATTGTTAAAGAAGACTGGCGTGGAGCTCGAGCTGCTTGTGGACTACGACATGCACCTCTTCATTTAGAAAGGTCTACGTGGCGGGATATCTATGGTGTCCCAGCGTTACGCTAAAGCAAATAACCCAAGCGTACCTGATTTTGACCCAGAGAGGCAAAACAGCCATATACTCTACCTTGACGCTAACAACCTCTACGGCTGGGCCATGAGTCAATCTCTACCAACAGGAGGCTTTGAGTGGTGTAATATGACTGAACAACAGATCAAGAACCTAGCAAATGATGCAGATAAAGGTTACATCCTTCAGGTTGACCTAGAGTATCCTCGAAAACTTCATGGCGCACACAACAGTTATCCCCTAGCTCCCGAGAGAATGTAGGTGGATAAAGCCTGGTTCTCAGAGTATCAAACCAAACTATTCAAGAAGCTCTACAAGGGCAATGGATCCTTGAAAGCGGAGAAGCTAATACCTAACCTCCATGACAAAGAGCGATATGTGCTTCACTACCGCAACCTACAGCTATACCTCTCTCTAGGCATGCGTCTGCAAAAGATTCACAGAGCAATTCACTTTGATCAAAGCCCATGGATAGAGCCATACATCCGAATGAACACAGAGCTACGAAAACAGGCGAAGAGCACATTCGAGCAAGACCTTTACAAGTTAATGAACAACTCCGTCTTCGGTAAAACAATGGAGAACCTACGCAGGCGTGTAGACATCCAGCTGATACGCTCTTCAGAAGAAAATAGACTGCAGCGTCTCTTGAACAAACCTAGTTATGCTAGCTGCACGATCTTTGACAACGACCTAGCTGCTGTACACAACTACAAAAGCAGGCTACTACTGAACCGCCCTACATACGTTGGGATGTCGATCCTAGACCTCTCAAAGCATTTAATGTATGATTTCTACTATAACGAGCTCCAGCAGCAATATGGGCAACGTTGTAAGCTACTCTACACAGACACTGACAGTCTCCTACTACACATCGAAACGGAAGATATATATGCAGATATTGGTGCCCACATATATCTTTATGATACAAGCAACTACAGCAAGAACCACCTGTTGTATAACATTGATAATAAGAAAGTCCTCGGTAAAATGAAAGACGAATGCGAAGGTACTCCCATTGTGGAATACGTTGGACTACGATCAAAACTCTACTCAATCTTGAAAGTAGATGGTACAGAGATCCGGAAAGCAAAAGGAACGCGCAAGTCTGTTGTCAAATATCGCATCCGCCATAGACAATACAAAGAGTGCCTGTTGGATAAAAAAGTGTTCCACCATGGGATGGATATGCTTCGAAGTGAAGGACATAGGATGTATGGTATTCATATGAATAAGGTCTCTCTCTCGCCATTTGACTCCAAGCGATGGATTGCAGAAAATAGGGTGGATACATTTGCTTATGGGTACGAAGAGGAGGTAAACTTTGATGATCTCATTGATGAGCTCCTAGCTTAAGACACCATCTGGTGGCAGTTATGTGTCTGGAGGTATCACCTGCAGCTCTTCGCGAACGAAACCACGCAGTGGCACAGCAGTCGAGACGACAGTCATTAAATAGTAAAGGACTGGTTCGTTCGACTCGATAACAACGCGTCCCGGCTGGTATATATATAAAGACCATATAGGATCAGTTGCACGACGACGCCCACCTTCCAGCTCACCAGGTGCATATAGATATCGAACACCAACGTCGAATGGAAGCCTTTTCTCTTTGAGACCAACTAAGCGCCCATAGTGTGCAGGTTCTGCCGGCTTCGATTCGATTGATTGTTCCTTTGGAACCGCAATTGCTATAGCCGGCTGTTTTCCCGTCAAACGCGTAGCTTCATTGTTCAAAGCTTTGACAACCTCAGGTAAACGAGCTACCCACTCGACTGACCGTCGTCCCGACTGCTGCGAAGCAAGCACCATTTCTTGAGCGTAGTGGTGTCCGAATAGCCTCTCAGACAGCGTACGATTAAAACGCTCAGCAATTGCTTGATCCCGGTGAATGTCCACACGTCCACGCCTTACAGAAACGTTATGCTTGGCCAGCAGTGGAGAAACGGCACCCATGAACTCACGTCCAGGATCGACCTGAAGCAGCTTTGGCCATGTCAGTGGACTTCGCTTGTAGATTCGCTCAAAAGCCGCAGCAACTTCTTTAGCTTCTTTAGTGGCTAATGGCTCGGCTTCTTTGTATCTGGATGCTACGTCAACGACTGTAAGTGCATACTTATATAGCTTTCGTCCACGTCCAGGGCGATCATGCGGAAGGAAGAGCAGATCGGCTTGGTGAACCTCGTTTGGCGTAGAGACATTAAATTTAGGTCGTGGAACATATTGAGGAGCTGGTAAATAGATCTGCCATATAGCTTATTTTTCCAGCCACATCCTAGCCACATCTTCGGAGATGCCAGTTGCAGTGGCAAGATGTTTAATCGCAGCGAGTCCTTTCCAATAGCCTTGAGGACTATAGTAAGTATTCGCGAATACCTTCGCAAGGCGAATCGACGGTTTCGGTTCCTTTGGAACAGCCATGGTTTCGAAATGAGCCTGCTATATGACGTATCCCATCAAACTTCAACAAGCGAAAAATAGGGCGTTTTTTTCTCTCTTTCTTAAAGAAGGCGCTATAGCCATCGGCTGGCAACGTATACTAGCGCGAGCACCCCACCACCTACAAACACCAATTCGGCAGTTTTCTGTGAACTTGATGACCGATAGTAATCGGAGAAACGAGGCTCCTTCATATCCTGCAGACTTATATGGTCTAGCCCTACTTGGACCGTATTGAATAGGATTCGAGCTCGAGTCGAATTGGATAGATCTTTGTGGGAGTGACGCTGCATACGTTTCTGCTCTTGGACCCAGTCAGCCAATTTTTGCTGGCCTCCTGGAAAGTAGCCCAATCAGCTTGATATTTCTCAAGGGCTCTATCATGTCTTTCAGCCTCTATAGCCACCAAGTCTGGAACACTCATCGTTACTATATGGTGTATCCCACCAAACTTCAACACGCAGAAAAAAGATTACTAGATGGGCGTATTATAGTCTAGTAATTACCTAGTAATTAACGTAATTACCTAGGGACTCATCTAGTATTTTTTTTCCTAAGAAAACGCTATAGCAATTTGCTGGCAACGTATCCTAGTGCGACCACCCCACCACCTACGGCCGCCAATTCGGCATTTTCTTTCGAACTTGATGGGCGATAGTAATCAGAGAAGTGGGGTTCTTTCATAGCCTCTAGCTCTGCATGGATTTTCCTATGCAAGGAGAGGTTTCGAAGCGCATCGGCTCTATCAGCAACTGAATCGTGTTGCTGCCTTTCTCTCTCATGGTCCCAGGCGGCTAGTTTTTCTAGTCGTATTTCGCGCTGTTCTTCGAAGGCAGTCCTATCAGCATTAAATTTCTCAAGGGCTCTATCGTGTCTTTCAGTCTCTACATCGAACGCATCTGGCCCACTAGCTGCTTTCTCGATGTATTTGGCGCCGTAGCTTATGCCAGTACCGAATGCAGCAAACAAGAATGCTACAGCTATTATCGATGCCATGTCCGTCTCTACGAAGTAGCCGGTATAACCTTTCGATCCTCGAGGTATTGCTTAGCGGCAAGGCTACCAGTCAACACAGGTACCCACTTTACGTAGTTCAAAACGCTCGATGAAGGATCGCCAGTCATGGGCTCTTCGATGACTTTTTTTCCGACCCAGCCGATGCCTGCTGCAAGTCCAGTCAATATGGCAGCGTCGGATAATGTTTTCATAAACTTGTTCTCAACCATTGTGCATCATCGATATGAGATATGGCTTCAAATGCTATATCATACCTTTAGTTTTAAGGGTGCTACCTTTGGTGGTGGCCTCTGCATTCGTCCCGATTGCGGTAGTGCTCGTTTCGACTTGTCGTCCCGCCGCCCCCGACAAACAACAGTTATTGGGCCTATCCTGGCGCAGTTGCATGTAACGCATATACTGGTAGTACAAACCTACCAGTGCTATGCTTACTCCAACTGCGGTGAGTGTGGTATTGGTCGACATGTTGTTGGCTATCCAGCTTGGCTTGTCGTCCCGATCGTCTTCCTCTTTTTTGTCTACCGGTTTGCTGGCGAGGGCGTCTTTAGTTAGTTTTCTTCTTTCAGCTATGGCTTTACCGGCAGCAACGCGCTTTGGATTTCTTTCTTTTTTAGGCGTAGTTGGTTCTTTTGTGATGAGGTCATTCGGAGGTTCTTCCATCTTGCTGTATGTTGGCAAGTGACGTAGCTTCAATTGTAGGGTCGCTACTAGATGGAGTAATTACCGAACTAGGTGGCGTAATTACTGACCTAAATTTAGCAAGATGTTGGCAAGTGACGTAGCTTCGATTGTAGGGTCGCTACTAGATGGAGTAACTACCGAACTAGGTGGAGTAATTGGTGAAGTAACTACCGAACTAGGTGGAGTACTTACCGAACTTGGTGGAGTAATTGGTGGAGTAACTACCGAACTAGATGGAGTAACTACCGAACTAGGTGGAGTAATTACTGAACTAGATGGAGTAACTACCGAACTAGATTGAGTAATTACTGACCTAAATTTAGCAAGTCCTAGGTCGCGCCTATATTGTTCTGAGTCGTCCCACCCAAGGTTGTAATGCCGTGCTGGTACGGCCAACCTATGCTCGCGATGATTACATCGTGCTGGTTCGTCCAACTTACATTTGCGGCGTGGAGTAATTACTGAACTAGGTGGGGTAGTTACTAGAATTACTGGGGCGGGTGTAGTAGTTACTGGAATGGATGAAGTAAGTACTGCCATAGCGCGTCGTTTATCGTGCCAGTCATCGAATAAACACTGTCCTACCTTGGAGAGGTAGTCCAGATATGACAACCCTACCATTGATATGGCTAGTCGGACTGAGGAAAGCACGTAAGGGGTGTTATTGTCTCTTAATGTTTCCAACTTTTCTTCTACTTGCGATAACTCTTGCGATAAGTCATGAATGGCAGATTTCTTTTCTACGTTTTCATTCTGACGCTCCGACATCTTGCTGTATGTTGATAGTTGGCGTGTCTTCAATTGCTTCATCAGAAGAGGCAACTTCCATGTGGTTGGCTACATGAAACATAGAACTAGCTAGGGCCACGAAGCGACCTGATGTAAGAGCCAACGAACCAGCCCAAGAAGAGATCTCATTGCCGACTAGGCGATCTTCTTGTAAGTCCTTTAGTAGTGCTTGTTTGGAATCTATGGGTAATAAGTACGCAACTACGCAAGTAGCTAGGGTTATCATACTATTGACGAAACAGGCTGTTATTTGTTGAGCTGCAACGGCCTGGTGCCTTCTATGTAGTCGTTCAACGTCTTTCTCAGATAGTCTATGGATATCTCCTAGAGAGTACGATTTCCCAAGGTAGTCCTTTGTTGTACCAGTGGCAGCTAAAATCGCAAGTGCTTCCCGATGGTCAGCCAATGTATCAGCCGATGCTTCCGCGGCTGCGGTTGCAGAGCAACATGCACTATCTGTTTTGCTTTCTTCAGAGGACTCACCTAGTATATAGTCTAGTATATCGTCGAATCCTTCATTCATTTTACTTTACCATATCGTGGTATGCCACAGGTGCAGGTAGTTCCAATACGGTGTTAAATGGATGTCGCAAACAGAAGCATATATGGGCAAACTTGGTCTCAAGTTCTGAGATAAATAGCTTTTTGTCATCCAGCGATATTCCAGCACCGTAGTCATCAAACAGATCCTTAAGGCCCGGCGCACTTGCGATGCGAAAGGCAACAACGATTACGCAGTTCTCGCGAAAATCCTTGCATATGCTCTTTTGCGTTTGTGCCGATGCCCAAATGGAAATGCCAATATGACGTGCAGAAAAAGCTAGGTCAGATAGATTATCGGTCCTTCCCTTGACGTCCTTGCTTACAGCACAAATCATCAAGGATAATAAGCGTGTTTGTTCCTTCGAATAAACAAGCACATTCGCGCAGGGTGTCATCGATAGCATTCTGCGAAGGTGCTATACAAATGAAGCGCGGATCTCCACTACCGAAACCTTGGTAGATCTTATTGTGAACGTAGGTGGGACAAATCAACACGATATAATCGAACTTAAAACGAAATGGACCCCGCAACTGATCGATCACAAACTGAGTCTTTCCACAGTTTGTGGGGCCAATTGTCAATGCGTTAAAGGGAATTTGTTCTACTAATGTGTCCATTAGTTATAAACATTTTGTAGCATTCCTTGTTCAATAGTTGCCTGAGCATCAGAAAGCACGAATATATGCATATTCACAATCCCTGCGCCGCCTGTGCGATGAACCCGCAGGCGAATATTTGCTCCAGTATCTAGTTGGGCCAGACCATCTCCATGAACTGTACTGTTTTGAGAAGTGCGACAGTCGATGAGTACGGCGAACTTGTTCTCGAAGAACTTCTTATGTGTCATGGATGTAGTGGCCGTCGTTCCAACGCCAGCACAAAACCAATTATTTGCTGACTTCCATAAATCCCTTGGTAGCATATCCCAAAAGAATAGAGAGAATTGGGGATGCTGTTGACATGCACCTCGACCTTGGTGATGCCTGGATTTACAAACTTCTCACTGTCTCGGGTGCCTGCAGTATGTGGATCCACAAAGAGAAGAAGGATACCAGTGAAAGAGAGACGAAGTACGTTCACGTTTTCAGATATAAGTGTGTCGGTTGCTTGGTTGACTGAGACGGTCTTGAAGTACTCGGCATGGTTGTACAGGAAGGCTTTGCCGCTGTCGTAGACTTCCTTGGCCTGCACCGCAAGAGCAAGACTTTCGATGACTTCCTATTCAAGCTCAATGTCTGTGAGTTTATATGTGCCTACTTTTGTGCTGTCAGATCCAACTATGACGTCTGTGACTGGTGCCAGAGTCAAATTGAAGGACATCTTGTCTCGAAGCGCATGCGGATAAAAGACCCCATAAGTTGTGATAATTTCGTGATCAATAGGTATCTTATACACGCTACCATATGCAGCCAGCGTCGCATTATCGGCCGCATTCGAGGTGTCTTTATTGCCAGCAGCCGAGCGAAGTTTGTTCACATTAGCGGATTGAATGGCTGGCTTTGAGAGATCTACCTTCTCTAGGAGTATAGACCGGATGGAGATTTGGTGATAGCATATTGAAAAGTCAATCCTCACAGTATACTCGTAGTATAACTACTAGGGTTATTCAACGTTCAATATGGAAGGTGAAACTACAGCTGAAAAGGTCGCACTGAGGAGGAGGATGTGCGTGCTAGGCGAGAATGGGCAGAGTCTCGACCTCGTGAACATGAGGCAGAGGCGGATTGGTCAAATAGAGTGCGTAGCCATTCTGGATAAGATGTATCAAAATCAGAGTAAATGGGGAAACAGTAGAACTGAGTACATGGAATTGGTCAATCTAAGTGACGATCAAAGTTCTGCAGGACCAAGCAGTAAAACTGCGGAAATGGCGTTCAATGGAATGGTAGAACAGGCTGAAACGGCGTGGGACCGCATCCGTGCTAAGTTTCCAGAAGTAAACCCAGAGAATGCTGGGTTCACTGCGGCGTTGGGTGAACATGATAGGGTTGTGGTGCGACTCAATCGTGATAATGGCAAAGCCCACTTTCTGTTGGACGGCGAAGGCAATCTCAATGAAAAATTGCCTAAAACGCTTGTAGCTACTCTTGGGCCTCCTGCGGAAGAGGTCATTAGTCAAAACGAGGCCGACATTGACAAACTCGAGAAAGAAACAAACCGCGAAAATAGAAGCTATGGCTTCCTTAAAGAAGGGAACACCAGAATACGGAGCAGCAAAGAAGCAAACAATAGAACTAGAGGATCAGAGACAGAAGCTCAAGCAACAAATTGAGGCCATTGAAAGTCGTATGTCGCTACGGGATCGTGTAAAAGCCCTATTCGAGAAGAATGGTTTCACGGTGCTTGGAGTGATGGCCGTTGCGGCTGCCGTGATTGGTATTATAGTTTCCGCGCTGTCTACACAGCTGGCTAGCGTGGCCGGGGTGGTTGGCGGCGGTTTGAAGGATATTGGAAAAAGGTTGGGACAAATACTGCCTGGAATGGTAGGTGCTATTGCGAGTTTTATATTCCGGACTGCGAGTGAAGTTGTGGGATTCTTAGCAAAGAATGCTTGGTTGCTGATTGTGGGAGTGGTTATACTTCTAGTGGAGCAGTATAAATCGTCGGGACGACGTCGCTAATCAACGAAATATCATCCACGCGGCTCCGGCGGCAATAATAGCAACAACTGCTAAGTTAGTTTCGTGTCTTGTTTGTAGTGCTCTTGGGGGTTGTGTAGCAACGTGCGTAGCGGCATGCGTAGCAGCTCTTGGGGGTTGCGTAGCGGCATGCGTTGCAGCTAGCTCGCTAGCGGATTGTATCTTTGGTGCTGGACCTTTCATATGTGGTGGGGGTGGGGTTTTTTCATCGGTGTTGATATCGTCATTTATTCCTAAGCTGATGTTGGATGCGTTTGCCAATTGCAGGTTATTATTATAACCCGATATACTCTCAGTGTTGATAATCATGCGGCTGGGTATTAACAGACAACTCTTGGCAACTGCTAGGTCGAGACGAGCGTGCGTGTCCCTCAGAGCTATTTGATATTGCGC
The DNA here is from genome assembly GCA_030867875.1 of Actinernus sp. WN-2022. Classification (NCBI taxonomy): domain Eukaryota; kingdom Metazoa; phylum Cnidaria; class Anthozoa; order Actiniaria; family Actinernidae; genus Actinernus; species Actinernus sp. WN-2022. Next base: position 98,458,430 of record JAOWCC010000019.1, read on the forward strand.
TAGACTATCGGCATCCGTTTCAATGATGACTTTTTCCAACTTTTTCTTACAGTTAGCTTGAGTGCTAAGGGCCTCGGAACCCTGCCCTATGATCGAGACTGTTGTCGCAGCCTGGGCTCCAAGGACACAAAACGCGTAGACCATTATAGATGTGATAATTCGGACTAGCCCGGCCTTCGTCAATCCATGACCCCGCTGCGGAACGAACCAATTATGCTGCTTCTTCGCCATATCGTTGTGAAAGAACCGCGCCGGGATATCGAGTGGGCTGTTGAGGTCGAACCCAAACGTTTTATCAGGATCGCTTGCTCGGCGTAAGGCGAAGTTAAATTTGGCGACTCCAAACTCTCTCCTGAGCCTGTCGTATACGACGGAATTCCATGGAACGTTGTTGTTCTTATTAAAGATAGAGTCTCTGGGAAGTGGGACTCCCAATTCGAACAGCAATCGCCTGTTTGTGTAGTACACATTGAAGCGATAAAAGCTTCGAATGTTGTCAATGATTGGTGCGTCATCTGAAAGATGATCATCAAACGACACTCCACAGTCCGCCGTCGCGCACCAAAGGACAAAGCTGCTGTTGCCAATGCCTCATCGGTAGAGCATCGAACCACTTTTGTGATTGTTTGTCTTTGTCGTCTTCGTCGTCGTTAGGAAAATCAAAGCCCAGCTCTTGGAAGATATCTCGTGGCTCCAACGTGAAGGACTGATCCTTTGCTGCGTAGATCTTGAGAGTTCGCAGAAGATGGTCTATGTCTTTGGCGTCGCTCCCCCAGGGAACAGCTGGAACTCGATACTTAAAATCCGTTCTTCTGAAGGGGAGTGGGAAACTCGCAACAATGGCGTGTAGCGCGCCGTATAGCCGTTTTCGTACATCTGTTGGTAGATGGGGGTTATCTATGTACCAGTATTGTGCGCCGTCGTGGAAACTGATCCTATTCTTGTACGTTGACTCGTCATGTATATCGGATGCCTCTGTCTTAGCTGAGAACTTCTCGAAGTCCGCGTTGGGATACTTTTTCTTGAAGGCTGCGAAGGCCTTTGCATTGCGAGGCGCGACAAAGTCACTCCAATCCCCCTTAAAATGCACTCTTAGTGGCATAGTATCGACCTCGTGTTTTTCGTATACGTATTGAAGTAAGCTTCAGGCTTCAATATATTAATATGGTTACACTCAATATCACCTGTACCTCGGCTGACCATACGGTCTACTTTGACCAACCTCTTCTTATCCATAATATTTCGCTAGTCGAGGTCATCCTTGAGAACAGTTGGTGGAACCTAGTAGAGGATGCGACTTTCTGGTGGTCTACCCCCGAAAGTATGGGGTTTCCATACAAAATTGCTAAAGGGCACCACGATATGGCAAGCCTTCAACAAGCCTTAAAATCCGCAATCACTGCTGGCATCATAAAATTTGTGAAACCCCCATCTAGTAGGTCTTGGAACCTAGAAGTCAAGAAACCGATTCTACTTAGCGGAAATATCTGCACACTGTTGGATATTAATAAAGATGGGAGGGATGCAGCTACTGAAGCAACCATAAAAGTAGGTAACCACGATCTGATGCTCCAAGATATCCACACAGTGTATGTCCACTGCGATGTGGTGGATTCCAGCTTCTCACTTCTCGAAGGAAAGTCATCGAGTGTTCTGGCTAGCTTAGAGATCCGAGGTGAGAGGTTTGCAAAAACAACCTATTCTCCAACAAATCCCCAAGCCATACGAGCTCTAGGTACGATACGAAACAGCCTTCACCTGGCAATTCGCGATGAGAAAGGAAATATTGTAGACTTCCGTGGTCGACCTATACGCTACGTATTGAAGATTGAGTAATATATAATATAACCATAGCTTTAATGACAAGCGACTCAATTCAAACCATTCCGACGGCGCTACAGATCTATCCCCAGCTCTCTGGAGAGAACTTTCGTCGGCGAGACGTCCGCGATACGCTTGCGAGCATCAAAGCCCAAGAACAACACTACGAAGGGCTGCGTAAAAAATATGCCCGTGCGCAGGGAATTGTCCACGGTATCGCTGTGGCCACAGGTAGCCTTAGTGTGCTTTTATCAAGCTCAGGCTTGGCGGTTGCTCTATCCGGCCTTGGTATCATAATTGGCCTACCGCTTGGCATTATCGGCGGACTCTGTGGGTTAATTTCAGCCTCCACGACTGTTGGGGCTAAAAAGCTCGGAATAAAAGTTTCTAAGCATTAGAAAACCGCTATGTTGGCGAGAGCGAAAATTAATACGATTCGTGATCTCGTGTCGAAAGCCCTGCGTGGTGAAAATGTGTCTGACTACGAATACAATCTCATCCTCGTTGAAGCAGATAAATACGAGGCTATGAGGGTTGAAATTCGCCACAAAACTTCGGCTAGTTCGGGACGAACAGGTGAAAAAAGCGTGGAACAAATTCGGGCCGAACTCAAGCAAGAAATGCGAGCAAAACTTGGCAGTCTACTGGGATAAAAATCGATATTTCCTGCGAGAGAAATAAGCGTGGGTGTTATTTTCACTTTGCAAAGAACTATAATTAATTCGTATGTCGGGTTCATATGTAAATTAATTCGTATGTCGAGTTCGTATGTAAATTTCTATTTTGTCACAGTGGCACATTACGTCATCAAGCGTGGTCGAAATTCCAAAGCGGCCCTAACATTCCACATTGGCCTTAAAATTCCACACAGTTTGAAAAAAAAAATTCGTTCGCATCGGAATTTTAGGGCCGCATCGGAATGTTGGGTACCTTTAGGAATTTATACATTTAGCCCCCCTTGGCTAACAAGTCAAAAAAATTGCATTTGAGATGAAAATCACAGCCGTAGCGTTGTGTAGAAAGACCCCGAAGGCGAGTTCATCCGTTCCACAACAACAGATTCGCCATTCTTGTCGTATATACATAAAAAATAACGCATCTAAGTTCGCTCTGGGAACCGAATTGAGGGATACAGCGATCTACAAAGTAGGTAATATTTGATAAAATTCGCTCACTCGTTGTCAGAAATAGTCGTCTGTCCAACGTTTAACATACCATGTGGAGTAAAAATGAATGTATACGCTCATGGAGTTCGGTCTGGGGCGAAGAGCTTAAATGTAGTATGAGTGAGACATGGGGGTTCTGGATAACTTTTCTTGTGGAACCGTCGAGGGCACTCATACTTTGTGTCATGAAGACTTCACCAACTCGGAAGCTACGCTACTTTGGTCACTGCGCACGATCTCAATATAGAATATGTACATTTCTTTATTTTCATATAAATGTATTGTTAATGTAATTGTAACTGTAGTCATTGTAAATAGTACAGAGTGCAGAATAAACTTGAACTTGAACCTGGGGGACAGGTATCACCTCTTGGGGTGGCGCCGGTTCTAGCCATAGCTATAAGAAATGGTGCGATATATTGTAAACAAGAATTCTTACATAAGGGTGACCATAGCCGGCGCCACCCCGGGTAATGTCGCCTGGCCCACTAGTGTGTGGTATCATTTTGCTGTCCATTTTTTGTACAAGGTTGCGCCAGAACCGCCAGTTTCTATACTACTCATATAATGAGATTTATATCATATAATGAGATTTATATCATATAATGGATTTATATATCATATAATGGATTTATATCATATAATGGATTTATATCATATAAAGGATTTATATCATATAATGGATATATATATCATATAATCTATTATATCAAATAATGGATTATAGCAAAATTGAAGCATTAACTTGTTTGAAATAACGAATTTGGCTTAGGATCATGGTTTCATATAATTTATAAAGCAGTGTTGCATTATATGAAATAATAAATAATGAATGACGATCATGGTTTCATATAATGCGAAAGGCAGTGCCTTGCATTATATGAAACAATTAAATAACAACACAAACATTATTTGAAATAATGAACACAGGAGGAAAAGAAATTATATGATATAATAACGATTATTATATAATTTCCATATAATTGTGACATATAATTTTTGGACACTTGGCACCCCCATAGTTGTACAGCAGGTTCCGAGTACTAATAGATGATTGTCTCAAATTGTGTTTATATTTATCCCATATTATAAGTTGTATCCTGTCCATCCTGTGATGGAGCTGTCACTATATTTCACTACTGCGTGTTCTTTCTACAGTCATGTTGGTGAGGTTTTGGTTCGAGAAAGGTTTTCAACAGTTACCCTTTATGGTTCTGTAATATAATGAGTAGACGGCTGAAGTTTTGGGAATGATATAACCACTAAGCATTTCAGTTATGAAAACTTTTTGTTGGTTATATCATTCCCAAAACTTCAGTCTACTCATTATATTACAGAACCATAAAGGGTAACTGTTGAAAACCTTTCTCGAACCAAAACCTCACTCGTGAGGGATTTCAGATCTAGCGGTTCCGGGTGACCTTTCACGATTATCCCTCATCGACATTATATTAATGCGGCGCCAGGCGGCTCCGTGTTCAAGAACAGTGTGAGCTGATTGGTTAGTTAACGGGACCGGAAGTCGACACGGAAATAAATAAATAAATATTATAATAACTCCAGACGACACGAGATTCCATTCCAAGCTGTCGATCGAAGCACAGCGTTTTGAGTTAATCATTTTAGACAGTTGACTGTAAACATTCTCGCGAACATTAACATGGCCTCCTACAGTGATGCAGCAGAAACCTTTCAACCTACATACAGACACCCTTCGATGTTCGTAAAGGTGGACGGAGTAAGGCATATGCCTGGAGCAACTCGAGAGATTCTTCAGAGCCTACCGAAACTCAAGACGAGATACGATGATGTTATAATTGCGACTTGGCCAAAATCAGGTATGTGACTTATGAAATGAATTTAACAAGTTGTTACAGACCACTCAACTGTTTGTGGACACTTTAGTCTGGTATTTGTTTATTTAACATATAATTTCGTTTATCACCTGTGTATCTTTAAGTGCTTTTCAAATACATAGGAAACACTATGAAACTCGTCGGAGAATTGCACTATCAAACAATACAACAAGCCAACCGTGCTTGAAGAAAAATCCCTCGTACTACAAGGGCAAGCTGGGCACTAGTACTAAAGCATTGGTCAAACGGTTCAACATCGGTACAACATTTTGTTGAAGTTCATCTTGAAACCGTTTCAAATGACCTGAAAACATTGATAAATTGTGTCGAAAGATATTGAAGGCATGAGTGACGAGAGTTTGACTTCGTTGCGTGACGAGACAAACGAACGTATGCGTAGGAGGCTATTATGTATCAGTCAATTCCAAACCCGTGCATCCCCCCCCCCCCGGGGGGGGGGGGGGGGGGGGTGTACTCCTGTTTGTGACGTATTATGTATGTGCCGCCCGGGTGGGTCAGGTTTTGAGCTCAGTTTGGGCAGGTAGGGTCAGGGTTTTGACCTGATTTGGGCAGATCAGGGTAAGGATTTGAGTATAATTTGGGTGCAGTCAGGGTCGGGGGTTCAGTATTTTTTAGGCAGTTCATTTTTTTTAGCTACTATGTCAAAAAAAGACATTCTGTTGCCGCATTTTGATCGCCTGCCCACATGCAAGCACTGAGGTTGCCATACATCGTGACGCCGCTAATTCGTACTTCAGTACAAGTTTATCTATGTACTTCATCTGCTGATTTGTTTACCCAATGCCACGTCCCGACTTGAAATGTTCCGTATTTTGCATGAAATCCCGGTACGCGGTATACCGGCCAGGATAATATCCGATCGTGTTTTGAAAACAATTTAAAGAAGGGGCAATCAGGGCTTTTTTTCCCCCAAAAGGGGGCAATCAGGGTTTTGGAGCTCGGATTGGGTCAAACAGGGTCAGGGTTTGAGCCTCTTGGCCTCACATACATACCCATTACCCATTTTTCATGTAAGTACCCCCCCCCCCCCCCCCCCCCCACCGGGCCACCTCCGGGCATTTGATCAGAGGCTTGCTCCCGAGGGTGGGGAATTTGACGAGTATCTAGGCGGTAGGGGGTTGGGCATTTGATCGGAGTTTAAAAAAATACATTCTGTCTGTCTACAAATTCGCATCGCTCGCGTCGAAATGGCGAACGTACGCCGTGTCTTCGAGGACTTCCAAGATAAGGATTGCGCATTCGTAGAGGCCTGGCTTGAAAGAGTGAACCTGCCAATTTTGAAGGCCACTTTCAGAGGTAAATTGTTTATGTTTACATTGTGTTTAAACCTATAAACTATGTTGTTTTCCCTTGCTTCGTGAACTTTGACCGACTGCGTGATAAGAGTTGTGATGAGTTGAATTTGCTGCGACCCTAGACAGCGCGTGAGTTAAAAACATAATTATTATATCGGTAAATTTCAAACCATTACGTTTATTATAAAGTATATAACGGAAACCAAGAACGATCGAGCCGGTAGAAATGATTGTTCTCATCCCTGACCGGTTGAAGGTGGTTTTCACCGTCGGTGTTTCCTGTGAATTGTTTTAGTCAGAGATTGTCAATAAAACAATGATTTCATTTATTTGTCAATAGTCTTTGCCTTCTCTTAGTCGAAAATTTTTGGAAAATTTTACAATCCGGACCCCGATGGTGGGGCATTTGAACAGCTTGGATGAAAAACTGGTGGGGCATTTGAACAGTTTTTCTGCCTTGGTAGTGGGGCATTTGATCGATTTTTTTTCAAAATGTTTAAATGCCCGGGGGTGGCCCGAGGGGGACATGCACGGGTTTGGAATTGACTGATACATTACCGCGTATACCGTTTGATTTATATGTCCTCAAAGACAGAACTGCAACACCGCAAGGCTTACATATTTGCTGCAGTCAGTAGGCAGAGGCTTAATTCAATTCAACGATATTACGTTACACGAAAACACTACAAGACCTGAGGATTTTGAGAGCACTTTTTGTAAAACGCAAGAGCCGCTTCAAAAGCTACTTTACAAGATAAGTTACTACTCTTTTATAACGTTAACTTAATGTACGCTATGTTAACAATGAAGGAGCAAGACTGCGTTCAATTTCAAGTAAAATTGAATTACAAATGATATAGCCAAGTTTTACATAATCCTCTGTCAGTGATTTCTCTCAGGGGGACTTATGTTTGAGGAATCAATTAATATAATTAAATATAATGTTAAAAGCCATTCAACTACTATCACCACTCGTCTCAGGCAATCAACATTTAACCTATGCACTAATGCAATGTGTTGAGAAACGGAACATTTTCTCTAACGGAATCTAGGTACGACCTGGACTATGGAAATAGTGTGGCAAATTTTTCACGACGGCGAAATCAGCGAGGCACGGATTGATGAGCGAGTAAACTTCCTGGAACTCTTATTCATGCCAACCGACCCAGCCAATAAGAAAACACCTGATGACGTCAGTGAAGCATTCGAAGGGCTTCCCGCGCCACGTTTGTTGAAGACGCATCTAAGCTATGGAGTGATTCCTAATGGTGAAGGACAGACTGAGAAGCCTAATATTATCTTGGTCCTTCGGAATCCCAAGGATACAGTGGTGTCTTATTACCACCATTACACTGGTATTGGGATTTTGGATTGTGATTGTGACTGGGATGAATTTTTCGAGCACTTCATGAATGGAAACTGTAAGTATAGCACTTTGCTTGGTATAAAAACGCCACGATTTTCTTTTGAATTCGCAAAAAAGACCGACAGCGCCTTTCTTTAATAATGGCTTCCCGCGAGGATGACAAAATCTGATTGGACTTCGAGATTAATCAATGACCTGCCTTTTCGGTCGGCCAGGCCGCCAGGCGTCTCAAGTCCGCCATTCGCGTTTCAAAGAGCAGTTTTATATTTTTATGATCGTGCATGTATCTTGATGAGAAAACCGATTACTCAGTGTTTTCATCACATCAGATTCCAAGCTTACAGTCAGAACTAGTCTTGACAGCTATTCTCACCGGGAGCTCCGCATACAATGGCCATGTTAATACTTATTACACAACCCGGGCATAAGGAATTCTGTCCGTAGGAATGTGTTACGCAACCAGATGACGCTTTCCGTATATATAGAGCCTCGGCTTGTTCAATAAGTCCTCTTTAGTCTTGTCAACTAGACACGCAAGTCCACTGCTACTCCCCACCCCCTCCCCGCAGCGATGAACCTCTCTACCTTCACTGGGAGCTACCCGCTCTCAACCGCCTCGGGCTGATCTGTTTCCGATGCTCTCGGTGAGAATATATTACTATACGGAAAGGTTTTTGTTCCTGTTTGACGTTCACAATAATTCAGTTTAAAGTGTTTTGGGTGGGTGGTGTTTATGAAGGTTGTTGTTGTTACTGGGGCCATTGCTGGATATATAATTTTTAGTTAGGTTTCTATCCATATAATGTTTCAGTGCCTAAATGAAAATTATATGTTAATCCTAGTCACCTTGTATTGCTATATATTGCTATTGCTATATTTAACAAATTTACGATACTTGAGTTACCGTGGCATGTCCTCTGATTTACCACGTTTTGCGTCATCGCACGGTCAACATTGTCGTCATAAGATGAGGCAAAACGTGGTAAATAAGAGGACCGTACCACGGTAAACTATCGTAACTTTGATTTTTACAACAACAAACGAGTAATAGTCAAGCGGAAGAGCCTTGAAAACAAGGAAGCTTGTGACAACAACAACAACGCTTTATTCGTACCATGAAATAGCAAATTTACATAAGTGAACATAAGAAAGAAAGAGAAATTCTGGAAATCTGGTACAAGCTACCTGTGAGAAAAGTGATCCAAGCGCAAACTGTCTTGTAATCCGTGACGCGGCAATGACGCAATCGTGGTATGTCCTCTTATTTCTGAATAGCAATAAGCCAATCAGAAAACGAGAAACTGAGTAGATGTTGTAAAAATTGCTATTACTATATCTTGCTTTTGCTATTGCTATAAATTATATTATTATTGATACTTATAGCCCATCAAATATGACCTGATATTTTCTCTCCGCGAGCGGGAAATATCAGCGATTATAACCCATCGAATATTTTCTCTCGCGCGCGATTGGTTGAATGCGTCACGTCACCCGATATTTTCTCTCCGCGAGCGGAAAATATCAGCGAATACACCCCCTGTGAGCGTATAAGCGCGCGTCAAAGAAAATATTTGAAGGATGATAACGACGATAACGTTGAAATATGCCTTGATATGTGTCCTTGGACATTATCTGATCCTCGAAGCTCACAGTTCTCTTCTCGGATCAGATAATGTCCGCCGACGAAATGTCAGGGCATATTTCGACGCCACAAATCAGTAGGTTATTGTATTTGTATTACCATAGTTAATAGAGTGGAAGTGTTGTAAACCCGGCAAACTTCAAAGGGGCTAACTGAAAGGCGCTGTTGGAAGGGTGTAAGACAAAAGATTGTGCACGGTGATAGTTCATTTGTGTGCCCTGAACGACTGATCCCACACGTTTCTATAGACCACTTCGCAGTTAATTCCAACATTTTGAAAGGGATGCAAACATGGTGCGAAATACACTTAGTGTTTGTATGGAAATCCGCGATGCCAAATAATTTCCGGAAGATTAACTGATCAAAATTTGAGGAATGTAACTGTGCTGGGAAGCGTGTAATCTTGTTTTCAGTTTTCCATGCATTTGTTGTTACAGACAAATTTAGGGAAAACTGAAAACACGATTGCACGCTTCCCAGCACAGCTACATCCCTCAAATGTTGATCAGTTATTTTTTTTACCTGGTATCTTAAGTTTGCAGATAGTAAATATTTCAGAAATTCGATTTTATGGAAATTATTTGGCATCGAATTCCCATACAAACACTATATGTTGCGCCATGTTTGTATCCTTTCAAAATGTCGGAATTAACCGCGAACTGGTCTATTGGCTGATTGATTAACATATCTCAATATCTATTGTGTTTTGTGCACGGTCACGGTTGAAAAAAAGCGAACAAAGACCTATAACAAAGAAGGTCGCTGGGTTTCATAACCATCCACTCTATAATTATGGTATTACTATATGTTGCTACTGCTATTACTCAAAATGTTGTTTTTCAGTGGTGTTCGGGTCTTGGTTTGACTACATGCGAGAGTTCTGGCCACACAGAAACGATTCAAACTTACTGATCCTCAAATACGAAGACATGAAAAAGGTAAATTATATTTCAACCTGTGGTTAACTCAAGCCCATAAATTGGAAGTTGTTGATTCAACAATTTTTCGAATTTTTCAACACTATGTTTGGGGGTCCATTGGTTTTGAATTTTGAAATTTCCGGTCAGTAATAAATCCATTGCGTAAATGGCATCCAATTTGAATAGTAACCATTGGTTAGGAATCTTTAGTCTCACATTCATGTGAGAACGCTTTTACGTGGCAACCTGAACAAGAGGCTAAAGTCTCCAATAGACCACTTTCACAAGTATTAATATTCCCGTTACATCAATACAGAAAACTGTAGCTGTAGAGTGCTGTAGCTGCTTATTCTATTTTGCGAAACGAAACGAAACGAAACGAAATAAACTAAGCGTCTTCCAAATGTGACAAAAACGTCCCAAACGAGTCTGTAGCCACGCCATTCTCTGTTACATCTATTTCACGCTATTACTAGCGAGATTACAACGCATTCGGTCTTCTTTCGCAAAATAGTAATTTTCGAACATTACTATTTTGCGAAAGAAACTCCGAAAGCCAACTTCCCGAGGCTGAACCCTTTCGAAAGTAACACAACGCGTTTCCGTCATACCTATAACCCGGAAAGAAATTATCGAGCGTGCGTTATAACAACAATTAATTTTGCGTTATATGCTTTATCTTCAGGGAATCAGATCAGTAGCATTTACTGCCGGAGGCATTAAAATGATGGCTAACATTCCAATATTATTGGAATGTTAACTTATAAAGTGTGCGGTGTATTTTATCAGTTTTTATTACTGTGATCGTGAAGTGGCCAAGTGACTTGTTAACAACAAAATATTTTATGCAAACCGGATGTAAACGTATCTCGAACGGCGATAAGCGCGGCGCACATGCGAGCGAGCGATGATATACGTTATCTTAATTATCTAGCCTAATGACCGGTCTAAAAGGCTTACCCTCCCTTTATAGATCATGTTCCACTGAACTCACGCGGCCAGCTCTACGTGTTTCAGACTCGCTTGTTTCGATCCAAATGTTATGGCTTTTAAAATTCCTTTTATCAAGCCGAAGGAGATCGACTGCTCCGGATTACTCTTGTTCTCCTTTTCCAAGTTTATTAACAAAGAGGAAATCGGCCATGGTGCATTTGGTGCAGTTTTCACTGCTGACCTCGTGAAAGATAGTCCCGAAAGATTGACGACTGAGAAAGTTGTAATCAAAAAAGTTCTTAGCGAGGACTTGGAGGACAAAAAAAACTTTGTCAAGGAAGCTCGGATTCTCCAGGCGCTTCAGCATAATAACATTGTTGGATTTAAAGGTATTTGCAGTTCACCTTTTGCCCTTGTCTTGGAATACGTATACTTCGATTTTACGCCATTTGGTGGGAGAACAAAGGTCAGCACCCTAGCAGAATTTGTTAGTTACATCGACTGTTTTGACTGTGAGCACTTTGACAGCCCTCATGTGTTCAAGAAAATCAGCAAGGATGTTGCAACTGCTCTTTGTTATCTTCATGGCAAGAAGGTTGCTCATAGAGACCTGAAACCTGCGAATATTCTAGTGAGCAACCAGCACTATTTTGATAAGAGTAGCAGCGATGTGGAAAAGGCCTGGGAAGAGAATCCAATAATGTGCAAACTAGCTGACTTTGGTGAAAGCCGCTCAAGTGACGTGCAAACAGGCACAATTCTCAGGTCGCAGACCAGCCGTGTGAATCGTGGAACACCTGTTTACATGGCACCCGAGATTCTAGTTGGCGACACACGGCTACATATTGCAAATTTTGAAGATCTTAAGAAAGCAGACGTTTGGGCCTTTGGCATGACTTTGTTCGTCCTACTGAATCCAGGGGTTAAGTATCCTTATAGGAAAGAGCTTGAGGATGCCCGTAACCAAGGCAAAAGTGTCATAGAAAAATTAGAACTGTTACTCAAAAAACAGCAGCTGCCAATGGAGCCCCAAAAGTATCAACATAAGCATGCCTCTGTCTGGTTCACGATACACGAAATTTTTAAGGCCTGCGTTAAGTTTGATCCCAACGCAAGGCCCGATGTAGCGGACATCATAAGTATGACTGAGAAGGAGGTAGGAGTATCGTCAATGGATATTCATTTGAGAGTCAGCCAAGCATCATCGGTCGAGGCATGCGATAGCAAAGTCGCAAAACATTTCCAGGAAAAGGATGAAGTACCAGCAGTAAATCTTCAAAACGATGGCACAAACGCCTGTGCGTTTCTTAGCGTAAAGATTGCACACGAAATTTACAAGTTGCAGTGCCAAGGGAAAGAAAAGAGCGGAAGTGTATGGTGGAGCATCTGTAATGCCACCGAGAAAGTCATCACAGAATTGCCACGGGAAATCAATGCATTCCGCGAAATTGATCAGTTGTACGATGTTTTGACTGCCTATTCTCTCATGAGAAAAAACTGCTGTAGCATCGACGAGTATAATTTCTCGGAAGAGTTTTTAACACAAGATTACGTTTTTTCTCTGAAAGGACGGATGAATCTTCTTGAAGTTATATCGTCAATGGCAAAAAAGGAGTTCTGCGTTGCCATCTATACTTGCGAGCCAATAATATTTATTATTGGCCACATCACCGATAGTATATTTATTCTAGACACGCATCCGATTGCAGAGGCCGTGGGTGGACAAGGTAAAGGGATCCTGAAAGTGTTTCCTTACGCAGATGAGGAAGGGGCGTGCTGTACAGGGGTGTGCTTGTGGTTATGGCAACGCCTCCTTTCTAGTGGTATAAGAAACGAGTCATACCAGTCGCTTTCCTTGATGACAAAGATTTCCAGGTAAGGCCGGACTAACTCAATTGGTCAGTTGTGATGCCAAACTATTAACAAGCTAAACGTTTTTTTCTCAGTGCTTCTTGCTGCACACACTTTGTGTTATTTTTTAATCCATTTATTATTGTATTCTATTAGATTGCTACAGCGATTTTACAGTTCGATTGTTAACAATGTTGTTTTGCCAGAAATGCACCAGTTGGTATAAACAGCAACGCTGATAGTACTTCAATGCCGGCGCCAGACTACTTGGCCGACTCACAAGATGTCAAAGGCAGAACGGGCTTTACGACTGAAGATCTGGCAGAAGAAAGTGGGTCTCAAGATAATGAGCGCAATAATCAAGGATTGCCAAAATGCCAAAGTAAGTTAACACAATCACTGTGCGTTTTTTGAAAAAGAAACATAGGCATGTACTATTGTGTCGATAACACGGAATCTTCCCGGGTAACGTGTCCATTTGCTTCCAATGTGCCACTGCCCTATATTTGTAAAGTTAATCCAGTATTTGTTGCAAAACCTAGTTTCCGGCAGTGACCCCAAGTCCAGAATTGATACAAACCACTCTCACAAGCGTGACGACCGGGCAAAGCAATCTTCCATTGAAATCTCTTCCCACTCTGAAGATGATGACATAAGCAGCGGGAAATCTGTAGCGGAAACTAAGAGGAAGTATGTTAGCGACGACGAGTTCTCGCCAGCCAGTATACATCAAAGAAGTAAGCGAGTGAAGCAGCGACATCAGTTGGAAGTAAGTCTTAAGGGAAACGAATATGTCACCGAGAAAAAGCGTAAAGAATCATGCAAGTCTCCGAGCCAAGGCGAGCAAAAAGAACAAAGTAAGTGCTGCAAGGTATACACAAGTTAATAATAATAATAATCAATTATAATACTAATAATCAATAATACTTAATAATAATCACAACACAAACAATAAAATCAACAACATTAATAACAGCAATAATAATAACGACAACAATACCGCGTTAGCTGCTTGGTCAGCTGCCTCAAACGTTAACCGTGCACTTAATCCAACTGAAGGCCACTCAAGCATGTTAAAGGGGCTGTGTCACAGTAAGACTTTACATTCGTTTTTCCAGGCTATTTCCACCGATTTTTATATGAACTAACGAACCTCTCGGCCATGTGGGATGCTTAAAATGAAAGTAAATATGCAAAAATGACTAACAAACAGTGAAAATAAAAGTATCCAGGGAAAATATTGAAAATCCTTTCAATCAAGCATTGAGGGAGGGAAGTTTAACTGTTTGTATCCAATTAACAGCCACTAAACGAACGATTACTCGATACATGCGTAGTACTATGACATAGCATTAGAATGGTTAGAGCAAGAAAGGAAATGTTCAGAAACTGTGGTAGGTTTAGATTTAATATTAAATTTGTCAACTGCTCGTCTGTGTTCATTAAATCGGTCTTTGAGTCGTCGTTTAGTTTCACCGATGTATTGTAAGCGGCAGCGATTGCATTGTACCATGTACATAACGTTACTGGTGTTACAAGTGATGTGTGACTTAATGAAACGGGTTTCCCCGGTGGAACATTTCTAACCGAAAATTTGAAACAAAACAATGGCTTCCACCACTCAATTTTGATTTCTTTGTTTTATCAGCCTTAAGGTCACGTGACCTTCAAAACACCATCCTTAAATGTTAAGACACACGATTACCGTCTTATTCCAAAGTTATAGGGTATTTCATACATAAATGACAAAATAAATATACTCTTGATAATCAGAAAAGAATGAACTTTATTATTCTGCAATAAAATAATGATGCAAAATTTGGTTTCATAAACACTTTAAGGACATCATATCTCCAAGGGAAACTATCAGGCGTTATAGTTCACCACAAAAATTTGGCGCACGCTCATTGGCCAAAAGCGATCATGTGACGTGATAGTTGTCATCCGCGGATGCAAACTATCAGGCATTATAGTTCACCACAAAATTTTGGCGCGCGCTCATTGGCCAAGAGCGATCATGTGACGTGATAGTTGTAGTCCGCGGTTGCAAACTATCAGGCGATAGTGCCCGCTGAGAGCTGAAGACAATTTTGTGATGAACAATAACGACAAATAGACTGTGTTTGTCTCGGAACTATCGGCTGATAGTTTCCCTTGGGAATTTGATGTTCTGAAAACTAGCATATAAGCCCTCGAACTTCGTTCTCGGGCTTATATTTGTTTTAAGAACATCAAATTTCCGCAGGCAACTATCAGCCGATAGTTCCTCGACGGACACAGTCTATTTGTATAATAGTGCCCGCTGAGAGCGGAAGACAATTTTGTGATGAACAATAACGACAAATAGACCGTGTCTGTCTCGGAACCATCAGCTGATAGTTTACCTTGGAAATTTGATGTTCTTAAAACTAGCATGAAGCCCTCGAACTTCGTTCTCGGGCTTATTTGTTTTAAGAACATCAAATTTCCGCGGGCAACTATCAGCCAATAGTTCCTCGACGGACACACTCTATTTGTATAATAGTCCCGAGACAGACACACTCTATTGTCTATATTGTTCAACACGTATTTGTAATAGTGCCCACGGGCGACTATCAAACAAATAGTGTGTGTAACGGCTGATAGTTGCCCGCGGAAATTTGATGTTCTTAAAACAAATATAAGCCCGAGAACGAAAACTATCAGCCGATGGTTCCGAACCAGCAATCATGCCCTCCTTTCCTATGAATTCACTGCGTGTGCGGAGAAAAAAGATTAGATAAAGTATTAGAATGTGAACTGAAAACTTTAAAAAATCCTCTCTGTTGATTGTTGGAAGCTACATACAGTACATCAACAAAAAGTGCTGCATAAAATAAAGCTTTTGCTCTGACGGAGGGCTAGCGCTCGAAACGTCAGCTGCTACTCGCTTTCCACGGCGGTTAGCATACCTTTAGTTGATTACATACCAGTGTTTAAAATAAAGCTAGATGTGGCAATTCAATCAATGCAAACTACATGCAGACGTAGTCAAATAAATTACATAAAAAGTGGTGATCGGAAAACAACAAGAACAAAATAATGAACAGATTATAATGGACTATTTTTCTTTTACTAGGAGTAATGATCAATGGCTATCCTGTCTACAAAGTGTCAGACAGAGGCTTGTCGACAAAGGAAATCATCAACATTTGCTGCTCGGAGAACGTTCCAGCTGGTAAGGTGTGCAAAACTGTTCCACAGGGAGTAACGGAAACGGCAGTGTTTGTCATTGATTTAA
This sequence comes from Actinernus sp. WN-2022, assembly GCA_030867875.1. Taxonomy (NCBI): domain Eukaryota; kingdom Metazoa; phylum Cnidaria; class Anthozoa; order Actiniaria; family Actinernidae; genus Actinernus; species Actinernus sp. WN-2022. The sequence goes on from JAOWCC010000019.1 coordinate 98,474,560, forward strand.
CTGACGTTGAAACAGAGGATTTAACGGCAGATGGGAATGGCATCTATAAGCGACATTCGAGCCCGACGGAAGTTGTCCGTGTCGAGTTTGGAAGTGATAAAAGTGTCGATGTTTTAACCGTTAGGAATGTTGAAAAGATCCGGAATAACAAAGTTTCGAAAGGTGGAGAAGTGTTTATTGTTAAACGACATTACAGTTGGCATCACTCGTCTCAGGAGTTTTGTCGAATTGTGACAAAAGTCCAAGGTAAAGGAAATATAGGCTTCAAGAAATATGCAGTTATCCAGTACAAAGTCACAGGTAAAGCAGAAATCGATTTCCATCGCAAGAAACATGGTAATGCCAAGAAAGTGAATGAAAGCTATATCAGAACAAAGCCAACTGTCATGTCGAAGATGAAGGAGTATGTAGAAGATAATTCTCCGAAGCGAGTCATAAGCAAAGTACAAACTGAGGCAGGAGGAGTAGCTGATGCGGCATCTGTTAGTGATCTTCCACGCAACAGGAAACAAGTGTACAATCTAGCAAGCAAAATGCCAAATCGGATACGTTCTCGTTGTACCGGTCCCCAAAAGGCACCAGAGTATGGCCGATTGATCACCAAATTGCAAGCGAACGATTTTCTGAAGGATGTTTCCTTTGGCGTGCGCACAACTAAGGGCAAAGAAGCAGCGAGTACGACTCCAAATACATTCGCCTCTAAAGATGTGCATCTTCAGTGGCTGAAAACCTTTTGTTCTGGTACGAGTCCAAAGTCACAATGCGGCATTGATATGACTTACAAGTGCGGTCCCTTTTATCTCACTACTTTGACTTTCCCCCATCCAATGTTCGTGGGCCGTGAAGCACGCAGAAAGCACCCAACGGTTCTAGCCGGAATAATGACAAGCGTCCGCCGAGAATGTGAAGACTATGAGTATTTGGCTTCAAATCTTAAACGCAAAGGAATCACTTCCCTTACGTATGGCACGGATGGTGAGACACCTCTTGAACAGGGATTTGAAAAAATATTTCCAATAGAGGGAGTAAGTTCCAACAATATAAACATTCATCTTCGGTGCTTCGATCACGTTAGGACAGACATGTGCATGAAGCTTAAATCGTTGAAAATAGAGCAGACAAGTCAAAAACAAATAATCCGAGAAGCTCTGGGTTCAGAATACGAGGGCAAACGCGTTATGGGCCTCGTAGATTGTGGGTCGTCACAAGAATTTGATAGCGAACTTGAACTCGCGGAGAAAAACTGGCCTAAAGAGTTCAATGACTGGCTGCATATAAGTACTGGACGGCTTCGACCCTTGACGGAAACGATGCGTAAATGCATGCTGAAACCTGTCCGGGTGGCCGCTGGTTTGGGAAACCCGCCAAACAAGTGGCACAACCAGAGGACTGAGTCCCTGAACAACGTCATCAAGGAAGAGCTACAACGCAAAGTTACGGATCAAGATACAATACATGATCTAATCGAAGAGCGCGTTATCAAGCCGCAATTAGATGAAATGGTAAAGGCTATCTACTCTGTAGGAGAATACCGCCTCGCAGATGAGTACCGTCATCTTGCAGTTGACCCAATGCAGTGGTCTCAGATGACACACCAGCAGAGAGATGCACGCATTAAACGTGTATTTGGTGTGGCTCTTCCAAGCAGCCGTCCAGACGATGTTATCACCCACAAGTTGTCGGTTGCTCTTACCGATTGTCAGCTGCAAGTCAGTTTTCCGAGTTATCAGCTTAAGGACATATGGAGAAGAGCAGAAATCATTTTATCAAATTATACCGTTATGGAGCTACCAAACGAGAATTTCTGCGTTGTAGAATATGATAAGAGTTACAATGTGGAAACTGTAAATGGACACAACCTTATTTGCAAGTCTTGCAAATGCTTCATGGATACAAATGGGTTGTGTCCACATGTCCTTGTGGTTGCAGAGAAAACGAAGAATCTTCGCGGATTTCTCACAGCACAAGAGAAATCTACAAACAAACTTGGAAAGATAATTAAAGCAAACTTGCCAAAGCAGCTTGGAGAAAAACCACAGCAGCAAAAGAAACCACGGAGGGGTAAAAACAATGTTGCTGAAGAACCAATAGAAATCGAAGTTGACACATCAGATCTCATTACACCGAAGCCTGCCAGGTACACAGAATATTATCAGAATGACGAGCCTTTCTATATAGTTTTCGTGCAAGACTATAAGAGAGCAAAGAAATGCACTGGTTGTAACAATGCATTTCCCCGTAGAATGCCAATAGCACCATATGACATCGCAATCCTTCACGAAGAGAGGTATTTGTATCCTAAGAAGAATGACAAGGGAAATGTCCATATGGCGACTACATATGTCAAGAAAGCAAGCCGATTATACTGCGTCGACAAGAAGTGCATACTCAGTCGACATCCATACTTTTGGAGAGGGTTGCTGAAAGTTACCACAGAGGTTAAAGAGCGATTGAAGAAAAGCCACAAGGAGCTTCTTTACAGAATGCTTAGATATTGCTTTGATCAACAGTAGACAAAAAAAGCAGGGAAATTATATTGTATATCCAGATCTGAACGAGTGTAGTTAGGAACGAACTATTTCCAAGGTACAATGCATGTTGTATAGACAATTGTCGGTATCAGAGTAGCGTTAATCATGTTATTTAGGATGTGTCTTCGTACTGTACACAAGCCAAGTCCTAATACTAAAGCACTCTCATGCGGCAAGTGACAACCGGCCTCTCGCTAGTGCTTCGAGGAAACTTCATATATCAATAATTAGTAATCATTAAGGTTCTTCAAAGTTTATTTTGTTCTGACCTTTGGACTTCCATCGAAGGACTGCATGTATAAGCCCGGGTGCACGTCTTTGGTTAATTTAGCAAAGTAGGCAACGTGAAATGATACTATAAGACACATAATTAATTCAGTTGATTATTAAGCACGCCATATGTGTTTTTCAGTTGTTATTAGTAGTTTAAAAATACTCAAGCATGTTAAAGCATGACTCAGCTTCGCACGTTAAACTAGACCTCCACGGCGAATATTATAGACCCTTTGCACGTTACGTCATAGCCGCCATGTTGGTGTACAGTGTCATTAGAATCTCTGGGGATTGAGTGCAAACCATCTATACCGTTTCTTTTAAAACTCGACAGGTGTCCCAGTAGCCTGCGTTGCGGCTCTGGAGTATCGGAGCGCAGCGAGCGGAGATTGGGGAGAGGAAAAAAAGAGAGAGGGGAGGGGGAGGGGAGGAGAGGAAGAGAGAGCCTGCCGGCAACCCATGGTTATTTTTATATCCACCCACTAATTAAAATGCATAAAATTAGTAAGTCATTCGACCGATTCATCCAATCATCATGCGGCGGAAGTGAAAACCATGTTTAATATCTGTCAAAATCACGCGTGGAATATCAAGGAATCTCAACTCGAGCGTAAATTCAAAACAAAAATTATACGAACTTAGAGAATGTCAGCTGAAACTCGTGTGAAGCCAAGGTCTAAGCCCAAACCTGTAAATGTCAACGACTTTTGCAGGATATGTAATGTATGTTTTAAGCTAGCGTTTGGGAATTCAAATATTTCCACGGCGAGAATCTGTTCAAGACTTCAGAAAAAAAAGAGAGCCGAAGCTTGAAATAATTCTAGCTGGTGCCTGCAAAAGTATTGGTCTTCATATTCCGAAATCTGCTGCTCTATCAGAGCGAGTCTGTTGTTCCTGGGGAAGGAAGATTCGAAATGCAGTAGAGAACTACACCTATGTTCGTGAAGGTTTGCAGGATAAAGATAACTAAGATAAAGAGAACTTGTTGCCGCTGAATATAAAGTCGCCACCAAATCAGCAAAGAACACTGCCGACACAATAACATCGGAACGAAGTTCTGCCAAAAAAGCGCTAAAAACCATCCAGTCGCAGCGGTACGAAATCATCAAAGCAGCTCGTATTTTCCGGCGGAAGCACAAGCCTGTTCCTCGAACACACCGGCCATGTTTCAACCGTGTGCGTTTCGTCGAGCAAGACGCTTGTGGAGTTCCGATACAGGGTTCTTCAGCTCATCGCGAAATTCGATCTCATTACGAAAGATCTGTAATTTTCTTTAAATTCATCGCTGAAGGAATTCTCGGTATGTTTGTCGCCATACTAATTGGTTTCTGCTCTTATCGCATGCCAATGATTTCTGTAAATCACGCATTTTAGCCAATAGCAATACGCGGCCTTCTGAGGCCGAGAGTTTTCAAAATAACCATGGGTTGGCGGCAGGCTCTCTCTCCCTCTCCTCCCCACCCCCTCCCCCTCTCATTTTGTCCTCGCCCCAATCCCCCTAAACTCCGCTCGCTGCGCTCCGATACTCCAGAGCCGCAGCGCAGGCTAGTGTCCCAGGAAATTTGCCGTTCTAATGAGCAGTTATAAACTAAAGTAAAGTATGAAGAAGCCTTAACGAGCTTGAGTATGGCTGTTGAAGTTCAACGCAATTGTTATTCACCAATTGTTAGTTATTGTTATCTCAGTATTTGTAAACTACCGATTTATTTTTCACATGCATGGCTCGGTTTTCTTTGCTCATTTCGGGGGAATATATCTCGAAACCCCTGCCCCCTAGCTCGATCTCCCGATCTCTTGCCGGTTATCCGTTGTCTGTCCTGTCTGCTGAATACGCTCCGCTAGCCTGCGAACAGGCTGATGGGAGGGAGAGAAGAAGGGGGAAGGAGAGCCTATGGCTCAGTACACAGACGCAATACAAATTGGAATATCTGCGTCGAAAATTTCGTCGAAAAATCCAATAGGCCTTTTGCAAACAGTCACGTTTGAGATCTGCTTGAATGAGTTGAAATCGTGATCCCAGTGGGAAAGACGTTGCCATGGATGCAGGATGGCAAGCTATCTTAAAAAACGCTGTTTTAGAAAGATCGACAATCGATTGGAGATGGAAAATAGCATTTGTTCGTACAAATGCCTTTAAATATAATAAATGAATTAAGAATGATTTGCTACCCAGTACAAGCACATGATTGCATTCATGCAAAAGGCCATTCTACAATGACATCTTTCCGCGTTTTAATTAGACTTGATATCTTACACCGTTTCATATTCCGCTGCACTCATGTGCCTTTTAGTTAAACAAAGCCACCATTTATTATCATTTCTTTAAATTGCGTTCGGCACGAGTGGACACGGAGCCAACTAATGGGTCAATGTAGGGGCGTAATTTACCTCACCATTACCACAGGCTAGCGTACCGCCTATAATCGGGATGGCGCTTATATGCGGAATTTTACTGTATAGTAACAAATTAATTCACAAATTCACATATATATAAAAGATTAATAAACTGAACAATCATGATGCCTGTGTGCTTATTTAAAACAAAACAAAAAAAAACATTAAAAACAGCGAAAGAACACTGATATTGCTTGAAAAGAACACTGCTGATATTACGGCTACTTAAATCGCGTTCTTAATGGCATTTAATAGTAGCGAGAGGGTTATAGGTATGACGAAAACGCGTTGTGTTACTTTCGAAAGGGTTCAGCCTCGGGAAGTTGCCTTTGGGAGTTAATTTCGCAAAATAGTAATTTCACAGAATTACTATTTTGCGAAAGAACACTGATATTACTTAAATCGCGCTCTTAATGGCATTTAATAGTAGCGAGAGGGTTATAGGTATGACGGAAATGCGTTGTGTTACTTTCGAAAGGGTTCAGCCTCGGGAAGTTGGCTTTGGGAGTTAATTTCGCGCGAAAGAACACTGATATTACTTAAATCGCGCTCTTAATGGCATTTAATAGTAGCGAGAGGGTTATAGGTATGACGAAAACGCGTTGTGTTACTTTCGAAAGGGTTCAGCCTCGGGAAGTTGCCTTTGGGAGTTAATTTCGCAAAATAGTAATTTCACAGAATTACTATTTTGCGAAAGAACACTGATATTACTTAAATCGCGCTCTTAATGGCATTTAATAGTAGCGAGAGGGTTATAGGTATGACGGAAACGCGTTGTGTTACTTTCGAAAGGGTTCAGCCTCGGGAAGTTGGCTTTGGGAGTTAATTTCGCGCGAAAGAACACTGATATTACTTAAATCGCGCTCTTAATGGCATTTAATAGTAGCGAGAGGGTTATAGGTATGACGGAAACGCGTTGTGTTACTTTCGAAAGGGTTCAGCCTCGGGAAGTTGGCTTTGGGAGTTAATTTCGCAAAATAGTAATTTCACAGAATTACTATTTTGCGAAAGAACACTGATATTACTTAAATCGCGCTCTTAATGGCATTTAATAGTAGCGAGAGGGTTATAGGTATGACGGAAACGCGTTGTGTTACTTTCGAAAGGGTTCAGCCTCGGGAAGTTGGCTTTGGGAGTTAATTTCGCAAAATAGTAATTTCACAGAATTACTATTTTGCGAAAGAACACTGATATTACTTAAATCGCGCTCTTAATGGCATTTAATAGTAGCGAGAGGGTTATAGGTATGACGGAAACGCGTTGTGTTACTTTCGAAAGGGTTCAGCCTCGGGAAGTTGGCCGTTTGGGAGTTAATTTCGCAAAATAGTAATTTCACAGAATTACTATTTTGCGAAAGAACACTGATATTACTTAAATCGCGCTCTTAATGGCATTTAAGTAATGGTCCGCGTAAGAACTATAGTAAAAACAATAGAGCCGCGGCATTGAGCATATCCTCACGGTCGATATTGCGTGAACTTCTGGATGCCCAGCTAAAATAACATACACCAGTTAATTGGGCGCGAACTGTATGAGATATCTACAGTCCAAACTACACCCAGAAAATAAAGTAGTTTTTATGCTATGGGCTATTTTTACTGAGAAAACTCAAAGAAACCACCATCCAGCCAATCGGAAAGGGAGAAAACAAAAGATCTTTCAATCGCAAATTTGACAACTTTCCCCACGGTCGATATTCTTCGAAATTAAACCATAGTCATTTTGATCAAAAATAAAATGAAACCTCAAAAAATATCATATAAAAATGTATTATTTCGATGGTTTTCTATTGAATTTATGAGTATCGACCAATGAAATTACGAGTGAGAAGAATAGAAAATTAGCACCTTTTTACATTCCTTGCCGTTCAGTGCTATCATTCTTAGCCGGACCACTACTTAATAGTAGCGAGAGGGTTATAGGTATGACGGAAACGCGTTGTGTTACTTTCGAAAGGGTTCAGCCTCGGGAAGTTGGCTTTCGGAGTTTCTTTCGCAAAATAGTAATGTTCGAAAATTACTATTTTGCGAAAGAAGACCGAATGCGTTGTAATCTCGCTAGTAATAGCGTGAAATAGATGTAACAGAGAATGGCGTGGCTACAGACTCGTTTGGGACGTTTTTGTAACATTTGGAAGACGCTTAGTTTATTTCGTTTCGTTTCGTTTCGCAAAATAGAATAAGCCAAACGAGTCAGACTGAGCCTGTGTTCTATTTGGCAATTGGAGAGCCGGGCTATATTTGAACGTGACACTAAAACGCGGACGCAACACACTTTAGCCCGAATTCCACTTTATTATTAAATGTGAAACATATGATACAATAAGAAATTTTTAACGCAAAGAAATTCCGCCAAGTCATATGTCCGATGATCAATTATTTAAACTAATCATAAACCCGTCTATGGAAGTAGCTCACTTAAGTGCCTTCACCCTTTTGCAATTTTGATAGCTTATGAACCTCCAAAAAGTTTGATTACTTCTGTGAAGAAATTTTTGGTTTAAAGTGAATACGTTTGTTTGAAATCGCGTAAATGTGACCTTTCCTGACCCATGACCGCGTAAGTAAAAGCCTGGGTCGAAACCTGGGTAGACGTCATCTCATTAATGCATTATTCTCCATGGCGCCTTTTTATCACAACAACATCGATGCATAGAAAATATACACAGTTTGTTAGTTGTTAGTTGTTAGTAAAGAAAAAAGTCATTTTTGTCAGCATGTTAAGTATTTCTTCAAATGATTTCAAAGCCGAATTAATTATATGACGTCAAGATGACGTCTACCCAGGTTTCGACCCAGGCTTCGACTTACGCGGTCATGGGTCAGGAAAGGTCACATTTACGCGATTTCAAACAAGCGTAGAACATAAAGTATTCACTTTAAACCAAAACTTTCTTCACAGAAGCACTCAAAACTTTTCGGAGGTTCATGAGCTATCAAAATTGCAAAAGGGTGATAGGCACTTTAACAGCAAAGTCTGTTTACGATAGCATGCAGATAAGATCTAGAAATATCCCAAACTAGCAATGTCAATTTGAGAGCGCTAAGTAGCATACTGTTTCAGTTATCACGAGTGCTTGTAATACATAATGCAAGGTTATTAGCAACAATCCAATGTACCATCTGCTGTACAAGATGCTAATAAAGTACATCATGTTCATGGTATTTTGACGGCCATGCACACTCGAGGATGGGATTTTAACAAAGACGCCATATTGGAGAAGTACGTCCCGACTCCAATAATAGGGACGTAAATGAACCACTGAGGAAGCAAACAACTCTCTGGCAGTTACAACTCTCGCGGTCAGCAAAGAGATCGACTTGACATGATATTCTACTGCGGAATGAGGCCTCAACTTATTAATTCTTAACTTGCAACCAATCCCCAGAGATTTAAATGACCATGTTGGTGCCACTAACAAAAGAAAATAACGAGGCGTCTTTTGTTAACGCCTACCAACATGACGGCGATGACGTAACGTGCAAGTAATCGATTATAACCACACTACAACTAGTTAGATGATAGAATGTGAGCAAGTAATAAAAAACGGTTAACGATAAACAGGTGGGAATTTTGACAGCCTACACTGTTATTTTCAGGGAGTTATTTCAACTCCCAAAAGGGAGTAAATAAAAGGTACAGGACAACCCTCTTTCTAGAGTCATTCCAACTCCAGTAATTTTAACTCCTTTATGGAGTTGCTTTAACTCTTGCTGGAGAGTCAATACGACTCTTCTATTAGAGTACAATTAACTCTCTTTTGATAGTTAAATTAACCCTAAAAAAATGGAGTAGGTTAAATCGGTACATGGCTACTCCCTTTTTGAAGTTGTTTTAACTCTAGCATTTTGAACTCCTTCAGAGAGTTAAATCAGCTCACCCTTAAAGGGGTGGAATTAACTCTTGATGTGGAGTAAAACACATTTTACTTACTATATGTAAAAAAGGAATCTGATGTACAAATTACATTCATATTTTATTGTTCTTTTAAGATATTTACACTTCAATTTACATAAATGTTAATGTTTTCTACATGAATGACTTCCAGCACTTTGTATGAATAAAACAGCAAGTAGGAAGAATAAAACTTGGAGTGAAAAAACTAATAGAATCTTTACACTCATTGTATCCTTACACCATGATCAAGAAGTGGTTCAAGTGTTATTATATCTGGACTAGCAGGGACCCGTGGGAACTCACAAATATGATAAATTATAGTAACATAGTCTAGCCGGCTGACTGACTCCTGGCACAATGTTTTTAGCGTGTTGATATTTTCAAGGTTGTATTTTGAATTTTTTTAAAGGGAATAATATCTTACGGATCTCAGTTAATTTCTTAAACCGATGAGCACAATTGTTGTCGAAAAAGTGCCAAAACTGACCGTCACAGGCAGCTCGAGACATGAATTTGTGTGACGAAAACAAATCTGGCCGCCGAAACAGTTGGTTTTATATCTAAGAACACAGGAAACTGGATACAGAAAACAGACATGGACAAAATAGCTTACTATTAGACACATCATAGAGTTGTAAGATAAAAAAAATAACAGCCTTTTCCACGGACAACATTTCTAACTGTGTTTGAATACCTGGTCTTATCTCGTTCGGTCGTTTGACTTCGGCCGCTTTGCTTGGCGATAGGTTTTCCCCAAACTCAAAGTAAAACATTCGCGTAAACTCGATGGCTTGCTCGCCCAGATTTTCCCTAAAACAGATTCCTGTAAGCTCGATGGCTCGCTCGCCCAAGTAAGTGTAGAACTTGAGAAAACTCATTTCTTTTTAACATTCTTTCCTGAAATGCAACCAAGACAGAAAGCAACTTTTCGCATGATTCGTCGACTTCGTTGGAATACCTGTGGCTGTCACTTTTTGGCGCCATTTATATTAGGATATTGATCCGACAAGGGAGCCTGGGAAAGAGCGTGACACACACACACACACTTAGCGTATTATTATATAAGATAATGCAATCTGCTAAAAAAATTGACAAACTTACATTTATGCGCCCAGCATTTATTCGAGACCAAAATGCTTATTGAAAACCCAGCCTTATTGAATGAAGCATTGTCAGTATACCATTTTATATGCTTACTTCCCATATAATATTATAGACAGATGAAGAATAGTCTCCTTCACAGCCAGTCCTAGGGTCATCACACAAGCACTAGCCCTACTAACGGCTGCTTACACCAGCCAGACATTCCAATCCTGATTGTTTGTATTAGCCAATCAAGACCGTTATAACATAACATGGGTTGAACAGCAACGGTTTGCTTATACATGTATCAACACTTTCAAGCTCATCAGTACAGTGTCAAAACGAACAATTTCTTCTAAACTCTATCTGCTTTCTAGAGAAAAACTTAGAACAGAATATATATACAAAACTATTTGATCCGATTTCATATAAAATTTAGCCTCTAATATTTGATTTCCTGGATTTCCCATCAGAAAGTTCTGGAACAAGTGGTTCTTTTGATTCTGAGAACTGAATTCTGATTGGCCATGCAGTGGGAATGGTATGTCTGGCTGGTGTCAGCAGCCGTTAGTGGGGCTAGCATTTGCGTAACAACCCTAAGAATGGCTGTGAAGGAGACTACGGAAAGAAGTGACTGACTAAATTATGTTCCTGGTTTTCAAAGGCCTACAAAAATGAGTGGTAAAGAAAATATGAAAAACAGTGTTCATGTTTAAAAAATACTGCATGAGTCCCAAATAAATGGCAGGTTCAAATAAATGCCAGGGCCCAGTTGTTCAAAGGTTGAACAACTTTATCCACTGGATAAATCCTTATCCAGTGGATATTAAGTATTAACCAAAGTAGCTTATTTTATCCACTGGATAACAATTTATTCAGTGGATAAAGTTAACAATGATCCATCCTTTGAACAACTGGACCCTGGTCCAGAGTCACATTTTATGAATAAATGCCAGGGGCTTATATTTGAGAAAATACAACTTACATGAACATGTACTGCAATACATTTTAGTCATGTAACCTCTGCAGTAATCAAGTAACTCTGTATTTTCTCAAACAAATACCCAGGCTTTATCTCAAATTTAGCCATAAAAATAATAATATAATAATATTTTTGTTGTTAAACCCAAAGTTCCAGTATAAATAGGTTAGCCCCTCCTCTTTTCACGCATGGCGAGCTGGGAATAACAAGATTCGAATTGATGAGCAGCGAAGAAAGCAAGCGAGCATATCAGCTTCTCCTTTGAAATGCTAGATTTTTAATGTTTCAAATTAAACAAGCCATAAAAAAGTGACCATTGGGAAGATAGTTGTCCATTTATGACTTCCAATGGTATTTTATTGCTGTTTGCAAACTTTGTAGCCCTTACTCTGAAGTTAAACATTTGTTTCATTTGAATTTCACGCGATAAGCAATCAGTAGGGAGCACTCAAGCGGAGCATCATGCAGATGTTCACTTAACCTGATTTTCAGACGGTCGTGGTCGTCCGCTCACTTCCTCCCACCTCCCCGTCTGATGGACTTTGACAGAAACTGTGTTCTGGTCATTGTTTCATTTTGACCAATCAGAGTGAAGGTTTCATTTTTAGAGAATTGAGGTATGCATAGAATGTCCAGTGCAGCCTGCATGAAGGTGAAGCCAAATGGCGGACGATACAAACGGACTTGATATGGCTTTGGAGAAAGCATGCGAAACTTTCGACATTTCTGAATTATTTCCCAAACAGAGAAAGGCATTATTATACTTCGTTTACCAGAAGGACCTTTGCTACCACAGCTGTATCTATAAGGCAATGACCGACCAGGTTGAGAATCGAGAGAGGAGAAATTATGTAGTCTTCTACAGATCGTCAGAATCACAGCTCTTTCGTGTACTGCAGAATATGTTCTACAGCTTCAAACTTATAGAAACAGAACGTGGAAAAACATGTTGTCCTCAGACGTGTATCGGAAAAATCTGATAGGAAGCGCTATCGATATCGCAATGTTTATGAATCTACTAGCTACAGGCTTTGGAAAATCATTAACTTCCTCGACCGCTTTGTATGCCGTATTAAAAATAAATTATGTAATGTCTCCTAGAATGTTGGCATTTAGAAGACCAAATATTTCATGAAATGTAATGATTTTTTTACAGCAGTGAACACACATACTGAGTGTATCATGGTAATAGTTTCACGACATTTGGGCAATTATTTATGTTTGCAAAAAAATTTACACTTTATTTTGACAATTTTCCTGTCCTAAAAGCTGAAATTTCTTAGCTTTTTCGCCTTAAGGACTAAATCTTTCATGGAATGGCATGAATTTTTTACAGGAGTGAACATATATAGTGAATATGTCATGGTAAAAGTTGGATTACATTTGCCTAAATATTTATGTTATCAGAATTTTGAACAGTCTTGATTTTGACAAATTGTAAAGTACAACAAATCCGGTAGTTAGATCAGTGTTGTGACCATGCGCTTGAAATACTGTACGAAAAATCCTATTTAAAAAGTTCCTGTTGCCCAAAAAAACATAGCAGCTCAAACAGGATATGGTTAGGGTTATTTCTGAGAAATAGACATAAGTTTGAAGCTGTAAAACATAAGAATATTCTGCAGTGAAGGAAAGTGCGTGATTCTGGCAAGTTGACTAGAAGGCTACATAATTTTTGATTCTCTACCTGGTCGTCGCCTATAGATGCAGCTGTGATGACCAAGGTCCTTCCGGGAAACAAGGGGTAATATTCCCTTTCGCTGTTCAGGAAATAATTCAGAAATGCTGAAAGTTTCGCACGCTTTCTCCAAAGCCATATCAAGTCTGTTTGTATCGTCCGCCATTTGGCTTGTAACAGGCTAGCAGGAGAAAATGCTGTTTTGCCGTTTTAGGGGAAAAGGTTGACAAGTGGCATTTTTGAAAATACCAGCCTTATATTTTGGCCACTTTTGAATAAAGAAATTGAAGAAAAATGCAGACTTTTTTAACAAAAACTAAAGAATTTGGGTCTTTCTTCAGGGAGCACATAAATTTATGCTTTCCTTTGCAGTCTGGGAATCCATAAATTTATGCTTTCCTTCATCAGTGTGGGAATCCATAAATTTATGCCTTCCTCTGTAATAGGTAAATTTCAATAATCATTTAATTTGTTACAATTTTCAACTTTTTAACTGAAAACATACTTTAAAAAAATATCAAACTAGTAAGAATAAAGGGAACCAACTTGAAGAATATTGTGATCTGGAAGGACTTTTTGGTAAATGGCAAAATGGCACTTTTACCTGCCAGGCTGTTTGTCCTTCATGCAGGCTCCACTGGACATTCCACGAATACCTCAGTTCTCTAAAAATAAAACCTTCGCTCTGATTGGTCGAAATGAAATGACGTCAGGAACACGGTTTCTGCCAAAGTCCATCAGACGGGGAGGTGGGAGGAAGTGAGCGGACGACCTCGACCGTCTGAAAATCAGGCTAATGTTCACTCCACAAAGGCTGATTGACAACTGAAGGGTGACAAACCCCTGGGCTCCCCTTTTTATACCGGAACTTCGTGTTTAAGAGCCTCATTTCTGAAATCCTCACTGGCTCAGGGAACCAGTAAAATTAAATATTAATTTCACACGTTTTTGAAAGTTAATACAATTTTTTTCAAGTCATGCAGTAATCAGAGCTATTGTATCAAAATTAATGAAAATTAATGAATTAAGTGAAATTAATCCTTAAAGGAAATCTTGGCTGAAAAACAATGTTTGCTCTCAAATGATTGTTATACATGCCTACCATACAAGTCTGTTTCTGTGTTTGTCTCCAATAAATTGTACACTAGATGTCATTTATGCACCGATTTTCCTGTCGATAACACTCATTTGAATTTGCTGTATGCTGCCATCTTGGATTTTATGATGTCACAGTGTTGTTCCAATTGTCAGAAAACAATAGTGGCAACACTGTGACAGCATGATCGAAGTTGGCAGGGTGCAGGATATTGAAATGAGTTTTATCGACAGGAAGATTGGTGCATAAATGACATTTACATGTAGTGTACAATTTGCTGGAGACAGACAGCAATGTATTTAGGCATGTACAAACATACACTTAAGAACAAACATTGTTTTTCAGCCAAGGTTAACTTCAATAATTATTTTACGAGGACCCATGCTATTACTTGTTAAAGGGATACCCCAGTGAAAAACACATTTGGGCTCAAAAGCATCTTTCAGATTTGTTCATAAAATGTATTAAAATTTGATTTAAAAAAAATTGAGAATGAACCCCTCAAAGTTGGACCTGTGAAGACCTGGGCGCCACCATCTTGTTGACATGTATAATTCATATGAATTTTTTTACGTCACTTCGTCCCACCGGAGTCTTGCGGTTAACTTGTAGCGACTTGTTTTCTTTGTAGAATTTTCACATGCTCGGAATTAGAGTAGATTTTCATCGATATGGCAGAGCAATTTCGTACTAGAACAAAAATATGATGAAGACGATATTGTGAGAGAAGTTCAGAAGACTGGGAGGACGAGGAAAAGCTTGTGGAAGGCGAAAATATCAGACAAACAACAAAAGGCGACTACCGAGCTAGTGCAAAACTGGTGTTATGCAATGATGTAAAGATTCACTGTTTTTTTGTGTATGGAACTTGTCAGCCTTAACACAAGACTAAAGGTAGATTTTGACAATATTGATATCGGCATAGCAATCGAAACTTGTTTAATTTGACCCAGAGAGATAATCAGGGTGTAGCAAGCCACACTTTTTAATTTCGTTTACCTAACTGATGTGCTGTAAACAGCGCGCACCAAATTCCACCACAAACATGCCGGCTTGATCGCGCCAATGCTTATTTTTGCAAGAAAATTGCTCTGAGTGTATCGTTCTTGTGTCATTGCCTATATTCTGTTATGTTGGGCTAGTTATGATCGGTTTTACAGGAGGTTTTAACTTTTCAGGTGTTTCGTTTCAGTTGCACAAAGCCATGCAGTCAGTACAGATCAAACCGGATAACTCATATTATATAGCTCCAATAATACATAATTTTCGAAAGCAATGCCAATATCAATATTGTCACAATGTACCTTAGTCTTGCGTTTAAGGCTGACAAGTTCGGATCAAGTGTAGTTTACAACTCCAGTTGAACATTACCGTATTTTCCAATTGAGAATCACTTGAAAATCAAACACTTTAGAACGACAAAATCCCCAAATGTTGACAGTTAGGGGATGGCAAGTTCCATACAAAAACACACAGCAAATCTTTACATCGTAGCACAACACCAGTTTTGCACTAGCTCGGTAGTCGCCTTTTGTTGTTTGTCTGATATTCTTGCCTTCCACATGCTTTTCTTCGTCCTACCAGTCTTCTGAACTTAATCTCTCATGATATTGTCTTCATCATATTTTTGTTCTAGTACAAAATTGCCCTGCCATATCAATTAAAATCTACTCTAATTTCCGATCGTGTGAAAATTATACAAGGAAAACAAGTCCCTACAAGTTAATGGCAAGACTCCGGTGGGACGAAGTGACATACAAAATGTCATAGGAATTAATGTCAACAAGATGGCAGTGCCCAGGTCTTAAATTGCAAAGCCAACTTTGAGGGGCTCGTTATCAACTGATTTTTTAAAATCAAATTTGAATACATTTTCTGAACAAAGTACATCTGAAAGATGCTTTTGAGCCCAAATGTTTTTCACTTGGTATCCCTTAAAGAAATGATATGTGTAAAAACTATGATAAATTCCATTGTTCTGCAGTATTGAGCCTCCCTCACATGGAATTTGTCTTTGTTTTAGACTACAAAAACACTGGGTGATATTTATGAACATTCTGAAATAGAAGTAGTAGAAAGTCTTAGTTTCATCCCAAATTTATGGACAAGTTCTCTTCCAATTACATTTAATACTAGGAACAGCCAAAAGCAACAGCTACGAAACAGGATAGGCATGATTGACAACATTCCTAACCGCAGTGAAAAGACTATTTATGTTTTTATAAGTCTTATCTGTGGTCTTCTCCCATGTGTACTCAGCAAACCAGCAATCTTGTTGCTACATGTACACTGTAAGTGCATTCCATACTGTTCACATATGCCTACCAGTCCTGATCTATCTTCGCTTTTCTGGCATACACATATGCTGAAAAAAGGAAGAGTGCAACTGTTAGCAGTGCTTTAGCCACTTAATTTACATTATTTTGATAAAGAATTTTAATTTTATTTTCGAGTTGTTTGTGTTGCCACTGGAAGCCCCACTAACAAAGAAAGTGTCTAATGTTAATTTAATTAAGAACTTAAATCAAAAATCCAAATTCTAAAGATTACACTGGTATCTTAGTCATGAAATGACCTGAAGATAAACACTTTTTCTAAATAAATAAATAATTACTAGCAAACAACTGATAGACAAATGTAAACAATTATGCAATATTAAGCTTCAACATACAGATTACATGTATATACAGTCTGTACATGTAGCTATTATAAATCAGGACTGAACATGAAGCCAAGAATATTTTTAATGATTATGCAGGCCAACCGAAGTTCTCAAAGGAGTCCAGCCTACATAAATGCAGTCTTCCACATTTACCTATTCACCCAAAAAAACAGACCGTGCGAAAAACTACAGAGGTGCATGTTGACAGATAAAAATAACCTTGAATTTGTAACAGGACCTGGAACAACCATGGGGATGATCTAAGCCAGGACCCAGCTAAATCACAGATTGAATTGGAATTTAGCGTGTTGGTTTTTATGGAGGGAGGAAAAATGGAGAATCCCCCCAAAAACACTTGGAGCAAAGGCAAAATACCAACAAACTCAACTCACAAATGGTGCTGCAAAATGCCATCCTGGAAATATATGGATTCACCAAGACCAATGGCTGGTTTACAAATTCAAACTGATGGCACTAAAGTGGGCCATAGAGTATTCAAATAAATGTTTAGTTCACAAATCGGAGCAATTTCAGAATACCCCCTTCCCCACTGAAGTATGTTAGGTGGAGACGCCAACATGCCAATGTGTTAGTCCATATATGGTTCTCTCTAGAGAGATATGTCTGGGTGTTAAAGAGTCTCTGCTCACGGTAGTAGAACGAAGCAACATGTATGATGTCAACGCATCAATGTTGGCGTCAACACCTATGTACTTCAGGGGGAGGGGGTATTCTGCAATCTAGCCTACAAATCCATTTGAAAACATCTTAGAACAACAGGTTCTGATAGAAAGATCATGCTGAATTTTGTTCTAAAATGTTAGATTAATTGCAAGTGATTTTTACTTGATCCTTGACATACTGATTGTAGTCAAATGTATATTAAGTTTATATGCATGTGGCCATTGTCCCTGACATTGTTATTTTGTCTATTAGTAGCTAACAATACCGAAAGTACATGTACATGTATGGGCTGGAAATTATCATGATTAACATATCGGTGCCCGCGAAGACTTCTGGGTAGACCTGAGACACGAGGTTCACTATGATTTTATGTTATTCTTATCATTATTTACTCGCTTAGTGTTATACTAGAAACGTCCTTGTTAACTGAGAAATATACTCAAACACAACGCAATGCCCTAAGCTTGTATCTAGATGGTTAATTCGAGTCGCCGATGTGTATTTAAGTTGTAATGAGACTTCATGTTTTCACTCCTCTGCTCGTCAAGCAATGTGAGAGAGCTTTGCAGCAGTTGGACTCTGCCGTCTCTGGCCACATGTATATACGTTTATTGCATAGTTAGTTCGTCCATAGTCATTTAATTTTTGTTAGCATTATTAAGGGACCTACTGGTCAACATATCTACTTGTACGTAAATTAGGAATTACTTTAAAACTGATGAAAAAGGCTTACCGTCGTATCATCTTCGAACTGTTTTTAGTGTTTCGTTTTCCTCCACGGATACCAGCCCATAAATAGCCCATCCAGGGTCCACACGACGTCTTGATGAGTTCTTAGCTTGGTTCCAAAACACTTTAAGTAGCTAACCTTCTGTAAATCCATTGAATTTTTAGGAAAAGACAACTCACAAAGTGCTTCGTCGTGAAACCGTTGAAGTTCGTTTGCCCGCCGAAACGAACGTTGCCGCTGACCGATTTACAGTACTGTAGTTACCAGTCTCTACTTGTGTGTCAGGAGGCACGGTTGTACCACAGGCTAACCATCCTCCTATTTTGTGTATTTGTCACTGATGTTTTAATCCATAATCTTTTAGCAAATTGTGAAATAAAATACCTTTTCACTTGATTCTGCCGTGTATGTGTTGATTTAGCGCGCGCTCATAATACAGCTCGGGTTTCCTGTGGCTCAGGTTTGTTTACATTTAGCTCGGGCTTCCTGTGGCTCATCTCGCCAACTACATAAAAATACACGTGTGTATTTATGATTTTTTTTACATAAATATTTTTACATATTTATGTAAAAAAAATCATAAATACACACGTGTATTTTTATGTAGTTGGCGAGATGAGCCACAGGAAGCCCGAGCTATATGTAAACAATCGTGAGCCAAAGGAAACCCGAGCTGTATTATGAGTGCACGCTAAATCAACACATATACAGCAGAATCAAGTCAAAAGGTATTTTATTCACAATTTGCTAAGAAATGATGGATTATTAAAACATCAGTGACAAATACACAAAATGGCAGGATGGTTAGCCTGTGGTTGTACTTGCGGAACAACCGCGGATCTGATCTTCCGGACATTTTTCATAATAATATTTAGTACTATAGTATTATTTTTCATTTATTAATGCATAAGCAATTTACATGCTAACTTGCTCACAAAGTAGATACTATTTAAAGTGCCAATGAAATGAAAAACTGGTCCCGTTTTTATTTTATTTTATCAAATATTCATATCACATATTCCCGCCTTCCACATGCTTTTCTTCGTCCTCCCAGTCTTCTGAACTTCTCCCACAATATCGTCTTCATGATATATTTGTTCTAGTACGAAATTGCTCTGCCATATCGATAAAAATCTACTCTCATTCCGAGCGTGTGAAAATTTTACAAAGAAAACAAGTCGCTACAAGTTAGCCGCACGACTCCGGTGGGACAAAGTGACGTAAAAAACGTCATGCATAGGAATTAATGTCAACAGAATGGCGGCGCCCAGGACTTCGCGGGCCCAACTTTGAGGGGCTCGTTCTGAACTCTGAAAAAGTTTTATCAAATTTTAATACATTTTCTGAACAAAGTACATCTGAAAGATGCTTTTGAGCCCCAATGTGTTTTTCACTCGGGTATCCTACTCGATCGATGCGGTCAACTGCATAGGAATCAGCTCATGACACCAGACTTCATGCGTATTGGGTTTCAAAGAGCTTCTAGTTAACTCCAAGGAAGAGTTAATTCAACTCCTTCGGATGAGTGAGTTTAACCCCTTAAATTTTACTCCAAAGTGGGAGTTATTCCAACTCTATCTCTGAAACCACAAGAGTTAAAACAACTCCTAACTTGGAGTTAAATGTTTAAGCATTGTAATAACTCTTATGGGGAAGTTAAATTGACTCCAGTAGAGAGTATAATAAAGTTAAACTTCCACATGTGAGTTAAATTAACTCCTTTATTGGAGTGAAAACAACCCTAAAAAAGTTACTCCACTCTCTCTCCATGCCCGCCCTTTGTATTCAATGAACGTTGTCGGAAGAAAAAAAAAAAAAAAAAAACTGTGACTAATTTGAATAATAGGCGAGACATTAAAACTCCCTGAGACACTAAACTTCCCTGAGATACCAATGACTTCATTAGAAATTTAACAAATCGCACACATTTTGCCATTGTCTGAACTCGTATTGATCATAGAAATGACGCCATAAAATGTTCAAAACTCAAGTGGAACAACGAGCGTAGCGAGAAAACTCTCATTTTGCCAAATGGCACACTACAAAGAAGTTTGACTCACCGATTAACTTCTCCTAGTAATAAAATGCTTGTGAAATCCTCACTTTCTTGTTTTTTGGAAGCGAAGTTAACATCCATTTGAATTCACAAACCTCGCCGGGAAAGCACTTTGCAAAGCTACCACGACTTGCGAGTGACGTCATTTTCATTGTATGTACTATTTTGCATATAGCGGAGAGCCAATCAGAACGCGAGAAAATTGGATGTTGTTGTAAAAAAGTTCATCCTATATATTCAACTCAATTGCCTACTTTCATAATGGGCGCCCGCCTAATTTGCATAGTTAGGAAGATTAATCTGTAGAGGAAAACTAATGCTACCACATGAAATATCACATTGAAACTAGTAATTTTGTTCAGTTTCAGAGCAATGAAGAGCTGTTGAGTTATAGGCATTTCTAATGCTGCAAAAAAAAACATGAAAGCGAGGCTAGGAAAGCCTCCGTTGTTTTTCTCATACAAATCTCTCATTTCAAATGGCTGAAACTTTACCGCTTTTTAAGCTACAGCACTCAAATTTCTCAATATCACTAATATCGGCATGCTCTTTCATACGATAATGATCATATTTTCTATATATGGATAAACTATCAAAACGGGAATACGCAGTTTTGAAAGTGGTATATACATTGATTGAACTTGGTCTCACCTTTCCTGTTTTCCATTTCCCTCCGACAACATTTATTGAAATAGGTATATATTTATGCAAGGGAAATATATATAAAAATGCACTGGGGAAAATATATGTATTTCCCCATCAAAGAACAAAGAAACTGAGTGATGTGAAAAGGAATTTAAGCTTAGAAACATTTTCAAGAAACTTCTGCACACACTGAATCGATAATTCCTTACTTCCTGATCAAAAATGTTCCACGTGTGATTAGTGACTTTCCGAGCGTTCAGCTCAGCGTTTTGGAGACCTGGAGTAACTGAGTTGTTTATTAAAACCCTGGCGAAACTATCGAACAATGCTGGTTGTTGGACCACGGCTTAACGTTGGCATGAAGCAGTAATCCGCATTCAATTCAGTTGCTTCCACTGCTGCATTGTAGTCTGCCGAGTTTGATTCAAGTGAAGTCGTTGTCTATTTCATAGTACGAGCCGATGCCAGTTGTGTTTTCAAAAGTGTAATTCATGAATTTATAATAGCAAGAACTTTCATCTTTTCTAGGAACAACTTGTGTAAGCATGTTCCCCTGGCTGGGTGTTGCACTAAAGTCTCATTACGATAGAGGCATTTGTTCTCATACATTCTAAAGTTTGAGTTCTTGGTGATATGAATACCCGCCTTGTTAGCAAGTTCTCCAATGTAGGCATCATCGATCTTTAGGGGTATTTTCACATCGTACAAATCCATGATTTTCTTCACCGCATCAGCTGATAATATGTACCCTCCCCCACTGCAGTAAGGAGTATAAAAGGTCTTGTTCTGTTCAGTTCCTCTCTAGATATACAGCATATCTCCCTTCTCGTAAAACCGGGCTTCCATACATTACATTACCTGTGTATAGATTGTATCGCATGGTGTCGCGGTGTTTTAGAAGTGATAGTATTCCTTGAGTATTCACATATGTATCGTCGTCAGATTTGAGAAGAAAGTCGAAGTGACAGTACCTCAGTGCCTACTCAAATCCCATAGCTACTTTGAAGCTCATGTTGAAGAAACTCTCTTCGTAAGTACTCAAGATGAGGTCGCCATAATTTTTTTCCTCAACTGCCAAGCGTTTCATCTCTGCACTGTTCTGGTTTTTACCGAGCAAAAACAGAGTTCGCCACCTTGGTAGAACTGAGAAGTCTGGCCCCCAACTTTTGCGAATGTCGTTCCGTCGATCAAAATGTCCACCATTACTCGAAGCGAGGACAAGAAGTTGTATTCTAGAACTGGGGCACTGTTTTGTTGAGATGAGTCTTGTTCGGTGCAGAAACTGTACCTTGTAATAATTAATCAAGTTACTTCCATATGTCTGATCCGTGTTTAGTTCATACACGACTAAACCTCGAAGCTTGAACACCAAACTGCATACGAGTAATGACAATAACAATACAATACATCTCGTTTTCTTAGTACCACGTCTACACAGAATACGATACATGATCCGTTTCATCGCGGCTGTAGTTCTACTATGATGTTGGTGATATGCTTTCTAATTCCCGTCGAAAACTACTGACTCGGTGAACGCCAATTTATAAGTACAATGCTAACCATTGTACGAGTCGAGAGCGTGGCTTAATTCGCTAAAACCACCTCCTGCTAAAACAAGTACGTTGAGTAAAGTTCCTAGGCGACACAAAACAATGAGCATTAAAAATTATATATTTTAGTTTCTATTTCGAAATATTTTCAAACCAAACTAACCGTAAACTAGCTAGTTCAAAATAAAATTGAAATCGTATCCAGCGTAATTATTCGATATGGATATGGCGGCACAGAATACGATAAATGATCCGTTTCGTCGCGGCTGTAGTTCTACTATGATGTTGGTGATGTGCTTTCTAATTCCCGTCGAAAACCGGCCCTGACTCGTTAAATGTTAATTTATTGCGTTCGACGAAGAAGAACGCATCCTAATCTTGCAATGGGCCCCCTGTGGTCATGTGTGGGCTACCTGTGCTTTACCAAGCGAAAGAAATCGAGATTCGTGTCCGTCCTCATGTATGTTTGTACTTTTTAGAATAAACAAGAGGCTGTACCAGCCTTTACTCGGGCCATATGGAATTTCAACAAGGAATGGTACAATTTTGCAGGTTCGATTAAAAAAGTATTTTACACTTGCAATTTGTTTAGCCTTTGAGAGAATAATAAATTATTTTAGAATCTTTTTACAAGAGTTGCATATATAAATTCTTTTGAAAAAGAATTGTTATTCTTTGGCTCCAGAGAAGCCAAATAATAAGAATATTATACTACTCATATAAAAAGAATCCTATTTTAGAGTGCTGCCATGGAAAGCGGAAAGAAAATTGCAGCCATGTTTGTAACATTAACAGTGGCTACATGTGTTTGAGACAATATACATGTGGCAACACAAGACCAGTGATAATATAGTGAACACGAATAATTAATTCCATCATGCTCTGCTGTTATGAGACTTACAACTCTTTACCAAACAAGTTTCATTTCACATGGTTCAAGGCATGGTTTTCAGGGAAGAATACAAGAGGCCAAGTAAAACCTCAACAACAATTCTTTAAAATAACACATGCAATGTTCCTTTGAACTTCCTCCCAGTGATTTATCATTCAGTTTTGCACTGTATCAGTAGCTTTGCATATTATTTTACTGGCAGCTACTGTGTTATGCATGTATCAGTGGCTTCCCCCAGGTACCCTAGGGATTTGTCCAAATGCCCAATCAGACCTTTCATATCAAATCCCCTGGTATAGGGCACAGCAATTAGTAAAAATTCATACAAGGTCAGTCCCGTTGGTTCTTGATCCATGAACCAAAGTGAACCGCTCCCCTCCCCCTCACCAACGGGCAACAAACAATTAATTCTGACAAGGTTCCCATAGATCCACCCCTGATGGAAGCTGCTGATACATGCATTATTTACCCATCCATTTACAACAACAACAACAACAACAAAAATTTAAAGGCAGCAGTCATGATTATGTTTTATGTAGTATGTAATCTACTAGATTTAGCCTGTATATTTATAATATATAAAATGCATATAGTGGCACCAAGGGAACTAGTACTACTATTACTAACAGAGGAGAGTGTCAATGTATTTAGCATGGTATTGCTATATTTAATTGGGGACAAATTCATTTACTCTATATCTATACGACTATATAATTCCACTACACTTGAGAGTGGTCACTACCACAGATTTGGTTGCATTCTCAGTGTCGGCCTACAATTTAACATTGTGATCCAAGAAGACACAAAGGTTTTAGAACCATTTGCAGATGTCAGAGCAATATCACAAACTATCAATTTAATTTTGAGAGCGCTAAGTAGCTCTATCTTGCCTAAAGGCCTATATAAGTCCTATACTGTTTCAGTTATCAGTTATCACGAGTACTTGTAACACATAATGCAAGGTTATTAGCAACAATCCAATGTACCATCTGCTGTACAAGGTGCTAATAAAGTACATCATGTTCATGGTATTTTGACGGCCACGCGCAGTCGAGGATGGGAATTTTAACCAATACGCCATTCTTGGGAAAGTACGTCCCGACTCCAATAATAGGGACGTAAAAGAACCACTGAGGAAGCAAACGACTCTCTGGCAGTTACAACTCTCGCGGTCAGCAAAGAAATCGACTTGACATGATATTCTACTGCGGAATGACTGAGGTCTCAACTTCTTAATTCTTAACTTGCAACCAATCTCCAGAGATTCAAATGACAAAAAGCCGTGACGGCCATGTTGGTGCCACTAACAAAAGAAAATAACGAGGCGTCTTTTGTTAACGCCCACCAACATGACGGCGATGACGTAACGTGCAAGTAATCGATTATAACCACACTACAACTAGTTAGCTGATAGAATGTGAGCAAGTGCTCAAAAACGGTAAACGATAAACAGGTGGGGATTTTGACAGCCGTAGGATGGTCCCAGGATAGGGATTTTGATCAGTGGGATTTGCCCTCTGTATTCAATAAACGTTGTCGGAAGAAAATAAGAAAAAGACAAGCTGTGACTAATTTGAATAATAGGCGAGACACTAAACTTCCCTGAGATACCAATGACTTCATTAGAAAGAAGTTCATCCTATTCAACTCAATTGACCACTTTCATAATGGCCGCCTCCTAATTTGCATAATTTTGGAAGATTAATCTTGAGAGGAAAACTAGTCCTACCACATGAAAGATCACATTAACATTAGTAATTTTGTTCAGTTTCAGAGCAATGAAGAGCTGTTGAGTTATAGGAAAGCCTCCGTTGTTTTTCTCATACAAATCTCTCATTTCAAATGGATGTAACTTCACTGCTTAGTTTTTTAAGCTACAGCACTCAAATTTATCAAGATCACTAATATCGACATGCTCTTTCATACGATATTGATCATATATTTCTATATATGTGGATAAACTATCAAAACAGGAATACGCAGTTTTGAAAGTGGTGTATACAATGATTGAACTTGGTCTCACCTTTCCTATTTTCTATTTCCCTCCGACAACATTTATCGAAATAGGTATATATTTATGCAAGGGAAATATATATTAAAATGCACTGGGAAAAATATATATATTTCCCCACAAAGAACAAAGAAACTGAGTGATGTGAAAAGGAATTTAAGCTTAGAAACATTTTCAAGAAACTTCTGCACACACTGAATCGATAATGCCTTACTTCCTGATCAAAAATGTTCCACGTGTGATTAGTGACTTTCCGAGCATTCAGCTCAGCGTTTTGGAGACCTGGAGTAACTGAGTTGTTTATTAAAACCCTGGCGAAACTATCGAACAATGCTGGTTGTTTGACCACGGCTTAACGTTGGCATGAAGCAGTAATCCGCATTCAATTCAGTTGCTTCCACTGCTGCAATGTAGTCTGCCGAGTTTGATTCAAGTGAAGTCGTTGTCTAGTCTATTTCATAGTACGAGCCGATGCCATGCAGTTGTGTTTTCAAAAGTGTAATTCATGAATTTATAATAGCAAGAACTTTCATCTTTTCTAGGAACAACTTGTGTAAGCATGTTCCCCTGGCTGGGTGTTGCACTAGAGTCTCATTACGATAGAGGCATTTGTTCTCATACATTCTAAAGTTTGAGTTCTTGGTGATATGAATACCCGCCTTGTTAGCAAGTTCTCCAATGTAGGCATCATCGATCTTTAGGGGTCTTTTCACATCGTACAAATCCATGATTTTCTTCACCGCATCAGCTGATAATATGTACCCTCCCCCACTGCAGTAAGGAGTATAAAAGGTCTTGTTCAGTTCCTCTCTAGATACAGCATATCTCCCTTCTCGTAAAACCGGGCTTCCATACATTATATTACCTGTGTATAGGTTGTATCGCATGGTGTCGCGGTGTTTTAGAAGTGATAGTATTCCTTGAGTATTCACATATGTATCGTCGTCAGATTTGAGAAGAAAGTCGAAGTGACAGTACCTCAGTGCCCACTCAAATCCCATAGCTACTTTGAAGCTCATGTTGAAGAAACTCTCTTCGTATGTACTCAAGATGAGGTCGCCATAATTTTTTTCCTCAACTTCCAAGCGTTTCATCTCTGCACTGTTCTGGTTTTTACCGAGCAAAAACAGAGTTTGCCACCTTGGTAGAACTGAGAAGTCTGGCCCCCAACTTTTGCGAATGTCGTTCCGTCGATCAAAATGTCCAACATTACTCGAAGCGAGGACAAGAAGTTGTATTCTAGAACTGGGGCACTGTTTTGTTGAGACGAGTCTTGTTCGGTGCAGAAACTGTACCTTGTAATAATTAATCAAGTTACTTCCGTATGTCTGATCCGTGTTTAGTTCATACACAACTAAACCTCGAAGCTTGAACACCAAACTGCATACGAGTAATGACAATAACAATGCAATACATCTCGTTTTCTTGGAACCACGTCTACACAGAATACGATACACGATCCGTTTCATCGCGGCTGTAGTTCTACTATGATGTTGGTGATATGATTTCTGATTCCGTCGAAAACCACTGACTCGGTGAACGCTAATATCGTATAATGAGTCGAGAGCGTGCATGCATGGCTTCGCTAAAACAATTACGTCGAGTACACTTCCTAGACTACACAAAACAATGAGCATTAAAAAAATTGATATTTTAGTTCTATTTCGAAGTATTTTGAAACCAAACTAACCGTAAACTAGCTAGTCCAAAATAAAATTGAAATCGTATCCAGCGTAATTATTCGATATGGATATGGCGGCAGATTGTTTTTCCAGAAAGTGCATGCATAATTATGCATTGAGCTACATCTGAGTTCCAATATTTACTAAAGGCAGAAGGTGGTGAGCTGAGGAGGATGAAAACTAAACTCCTAAAGACAGCCTAAAATGGTTCCAAGAGAAGAAATACCACAAAGGAAAGAACATTGAAATTATTTATACATTGTAAGGCAATTTGAAAGGATTTATATATACATATCTTTTGTTTTCACAAACCCATAGATTGGACTGCCTGTGGCGTCACGACCATAATTATGCATTGAGCTGACATCTGATAGTTAATCAGTACCAGTGAAAGGCATAAGACATAATTAATTTTTAATAAAAAAATATTCAGTGTGGTGCAGCATGCCGTGTCGATAGTTAGGAGTAGTTTGTAATTCACTTCGGTATATCTACCGGTTATGTTTTTCTGTTTCTGCCGAAATTATTTGCCGGTGATATTCAATCACATCTCTACTTTCTCTATAAATTTCAGTTTCTCGGGAAATTGTTTGCCGATCAGTGTCTCCTATTTTGAAGAATTTGTTATCTTCAGGAGAAGAAAAAAGCATGTTTATCGTTCAGATTTTTTTAAAGGAGGATGCGGCCATTTTTAATTCGTGGATGCGCGCAAGTTAACGGAATGGTTGGGGAAATCGTGCATTTTTTGTCACTCACTCGCTCACTAAGATGTTAGCAAAATGGAATGCTTGGAATGTCAATTGATAAGATAATAGTAATATATATTTCATTTAATTAATAATTGATCTGCTATTAGAAATGAGGGAGATACGGGCATGTACTAAAAATTCCTATGGTTAGGAATTTTTTGACGGGAGTTTTCGTACAGTATTTCTAGCATAGCATAGCGCACTTGACACTAGAGAGAGAATACAGTTGTCACGGAAGTCCGTAAAGTTACTAGCAGGGTCTATTAGTTCGAGCTATCGGCTGTCATGGACTGAAAACGTACTTTTACCGCAGCTTCATATGTATGTCAATTGGTCAGAAGTCTATGCTCTTTGTCATGCTGAGATTTTTTGGCTATCAGAAAGTATTTTTATCTTTTTCCTACAATGTTTGGACGAGATTGGCCGATATCAGATTTTAAGCAAAATTGTCAACATCATTTAAGTTGCACATCTAAGAACAGAACTATTCGCCCACATGTTATCAATCTTTTTCTTCAGTCGCATATCCAGCATCCCTGTTTACTGCTGTAAAATTATTAGAGAATTCCATGAATCAATATTTCTGATCAAAAGTTTCGAAAACTAAGACATAGTGTAGCGCGCTTCACGCTATAACGTTTAGCAGTCATGAAAGCCTGTAAAGTACTGACTAGCGGGTTTGAAGTAGTTCGAGCTATCGGCTGTCATGTGCAGGAACAAGGTGGCTTAATCCTGGGCAGACATGGTATTGGGTCCCTATCAATCACTTAGTCAGCTGATGACGTAACGATGACGTCATCGGTCACGTGATTGCATTCGACGAAGGAGAACGCATACTAATCTTGCATGGCGCTCCCTGTGGGCTACCTGTGCGTTTCCAGGCGGAAGGCAATCAAATTTTTTTGGACTATGTCTGTGAATATGCAATCTCGTACCCAGTGGCACATATGCGCACGCAGGTATTTACCGCCTCGTGGCATGGTTTCTTCATTTTACCAAAATGGCCGCTCGTATGGTTTCTGTTTTGCTCGCGATCGGCGATCGGTAAGTTACTTGCCTTATTTTCTGACAATCCAATGCAATGATGTTTCAAAGGTTCGCAAGTACAATTGAGCAAAGCCTGAGGAAAGTGTGTAGTACATCTGTAGGACTGACAAAGTCCAATATGGTCTGTTTTGCACCTTGAACATTACCCTGGTTTCCAGAGGCCCGAAGAAGTACTTAGAAAGGCCCGAAGAAGTAAAATACTTCAACATTCAACTCGGCCATAATTATTTATTTGTGTTGAACTATAGTAGTAGGAGAGGCATGGAATTAGCCGTTTTTTAGGGCGTACGACCTATTTTTTAGGGCGTATGCATTAATTAGGATGACGTCACTGACGTCACAATCCTATTGTCCATTGAATTAATTAAGGAATTATTTTAGGGCGCTATGCTAATTTTTAGGGCGTATGCATAAATTCGGAATGCTAATTTTTAGGGCGCTCTCATTAATTCAGGTGACGTCACAGTCCTATTGTCTTAGGTCATGCATAAATTAATTAGGGCGTACGCCCTTTTTTAAGGCGCTATGCTAATTTTTACAGCGCGCTCATGAATAAAGTGCGGTAAAGTGCGGCGCTCTCATGAATAAAGTGGAATCTCATTAACTCAGAGGATTATCTATTATTTCTGTGAATGAGGTCATCGATCTATTCGGGCATGTTTGGGCAAAGCTTGAGCGGCCATAAAACCAGAACCTGTGTCTCTGAGTGAGTACAACCCAAAGTATAAAACCAGAAAACTCCAAGTACAAGATGGCAAGGAAACCTATATCAGAAGACACTATTTGCATCGATGAAGTTGAAGTTGTCGAAAGAAACAGAGCATTTCACAGGATATCAAGTACAATACATTTGGTGTATGCTGCACTCTGTGAAAAACCAATCCATGCCGAGAAAGAAAGACAATGTGAAACCGATGACCCAAATCAAAGACAGCACGATTGCTTGATGTTATCCGAAGAGGAATCGTGGAATTTGTTCTACTCGCATTATCTAAACCCCTTTGTAGCGTAAATAGTAAGAACAAACTACTCGTGATAGGCTCTAAACTGTCTTTATTATTTTCCTTTACAGTTAATAACTCATAAGTATACAAAATCCGGTATGGTTTATTAGATCAAGTCTCCTATTGTTCTTAGGGATTAGCGATAACTGAAGGGCCTATTGTTTTGAGGAAAACTCTTGTGATGCAAATTATTGCAGCAATCTTTCAGTCTTTTGTGTTACCACTGGAAGCCCAGCCCACATGTCGAACTCACTTTAATAATCTATGATTACTTCTAGTTTTAAGTATATGCACATATCTCCCTCATTTCTAATGCCAGGCGGCTCAAACTTTGATAGACATGGCATAGGGTACCCACGATTAACTTAGTGTCGATGACGTTATCGGTCACGTGATTTGAATGCCCGTATCTCCCTTCATTTCTGATGGCAGCCGGCTCAAACTTTGACAGACATGGTATTGGGTCCCCTTAACTCACTTAGTGGCGATGTCGTAACGATGACGTCATCGGTCACGTGATTTTAAGTACATACCCATATCTCCCTCATTTCTAATGCCAGACAGCTCAAACTTGGGCAGGCATGGTATTATTTATTCCCCTTGCATATTATCAATGCTTTAATACATATTCCCCTTGCATTTTAATGTGTATTCCCCTCGAGTTATTCCCTCACGCATCTCGTAGTAACTTAGAACTACCGACTTACTTTTTACCTACAGAGAAGTAACATGGTAAAAAACCGAGTGTGTTACGAACCGGAATCGAACTCGAACCATCGTTCTCTTGGTTTCTACGTTGGTAGAAAGAATCGAGACAAAAAAAAACAATACGAAGCCTTGACTGAATAGTAATTTTATGCGACTTTACACTAGGCAAGTAATGATCCTAATAATTTATGAAAAGAGATATTGTTATTGCGTAGTACGAGAAAACCTCGCCATTGTGAAAATAAGCATGTTATCGGCCTACCGCTCTGGGGTATGGGATTTACTAGTTCACCTCGGGCAAATCAATCCCATACCCCCTCACTCCAGGCCAATAACTTGTTTTCGTGATAAATCTTCCCGTAAATGTGTTTTTATAGGATAATATGGTTATTTTATGGATTTCTATGGAATACCGGCGAAAATTTCACTCGAAATTCATATTATTTTGGTAAACAACTCGCCTAAAGACTCGTTGTATACCACCAAATATATATAATAATTTCTCGTGAAATATTCACTGGTATTCCATAGAAAACCATTATGAAATAATCAGTAAATATTTTCTCTCAATCACAACACTCGCTGGTTTTTTATCAATGTGCTCGGCATTTACGGAAATTCTCGAAGGGATTCCGATGTTTAACGTACGTAAACACCAAAATGCGACCACAGGGAACCCAAACGGGAGGCCCAAATCCACTCAATCAGATGCCTCACTAAGTTCAGCGCGACGCACCGGTCGTGAGACAATTATTTCGGCAATAAATGATTAAACTTATTGTATTTACATCCCTCCTATAGGATTTATTAGCTTCAGTTAAGCGGATTGCATGTTTCGTTGGCAAGGATTTGTCCCCGGATATGTTAAACCGAATCGCAACGCAGACGATCTTCACAGCCATGTGCGACCGCCCCTCCTTCGATCATAGTTGGTTTGGTAGAAAGTCTGGCCGACCGTTCAATTTCCTACGAAAGGGTCAGGTTGGAGACTGGAAGAACCACTTCACCGACGAACAGAATAAAAGGTTTGAACGAGTTTACGAGGAAAAAATGGGAGGAACTGGGCTTCACTTGAGCTACTTTGATTGACAGATGTCGAACATATGCAGTGCTTACTTTATACGCAAAAAGCGCATACACAATGAATGTATGTGGAAATTTTAAAATGATGGTACTATTGGGCTTTGGACATCGATCATTATACAGTTCAGCCAACAGACTTTATGATCATATCTCATGGCCCCACACACCTTTCAACTTGAACATACAATTCCAATTGCCTTGTTACAAAACATAAGTTGATTAAACTACTCACATACAATGCCTACATTGTTCCAAATCTAATTTTGGACCCACACCCAAAAAATTGTGTTTGACAAAGGAGAAATTAGGGAAGTTTGTGTTATTTGTAGTGTCAGCCTGGGCCAGAGTGTTTCCATGGCCAAATCATAATGATGTGTATTTTCCATAGTACCACATATGTGCAAAGTTTCAATAGTTTTTATCCAATATTTGTAGATATTCTTCATTGTGTGATTTGCCTCCAGGCTGTGCAAACAATATGACGTCATAGGTCATTCATTTGCATATTACAAAAACCTGAATATCTCTGAAACGAGATGAGATGTTGACCAACCGAAAATGTCATTATTCCTCATTTCGAAAGCATTTTAACATTAGCTCAACTTAATTTTCGCTTCATATGTTAAGCAAGAAGTTCCAGTATCAAAGGGTAATCCCCTCCTGTTTTCACGCATGGCGAACTCAAAGGCACTTTAAAGTGCCTATGAAGCTATTTTTTTTATTTTAGATATCAATTCTAAATCAAGTGAATAGTAGAGTGTTAAAATATATTTTGCTTTGAATGCTGTGCCACTGAGTTAAGGAGATTTTAATATCCAAAATGCTAATTACATGACGTCAGGGGAGGCATCAATTATTGTACAATTTTTTTTGTTACAATTTGTACAATTTTTTTAAATTATCATGGTTGAAATAAAATGTTAGAAATTTGTTTTATTATATCAGTAGAAACGCCCATTCACAACCACTAAGAAGTGATTGCAGATACCTCCCCTGAGTTATGTAATTAGCATTTTGGATATTAAAACCTCCTTAACTCAGCGGCACAGCATTCAAAGCAAAATATATTTTACCATTCTACTATTCACTTGATTTAGAATTGATATCTAAAACAAAAATGAATTGTTCATAGGCACTTTAAAGGTCAAAGCGCCTACGAGCCCAAACCAGTTATCATTGATTTAAAGCGCAAAGTACATGAGCGCTTGCCAGTTATCATCGATTTAAAGGTCAAAGTACATGAGCGCTTGCCAGTTATCATTGATTTAAAGGTCAAAGCTCATATGAGCCCTAACCATGGCCAGTTAACATTGATTCAAAGAGGTCAAAGCGCCTACGAGCCCTAGCCAGTTATCATTGATTTAAAGGTCAAAGCGCCTACGAGCCCAAGCCAGTTATCATCGATTTAAAGGTCAAAGTACATGAGCGCTAGCCAGTTATCATTGATTTAAAGGTCAAAGTACATGAGCCCTAGCCAGTTATCATTGATTGAAAGGGCAAAGTACATGAGCCCAAGCCAGTTATCATCGATTTAAAGGTCAAAGCGCATATGAGCCCTAGCCAGTTATCATTGATTTAAAGGGCAAAGTACATGAGCCCAAGCCAGTTATCATTGATTTAAAGGTCAAAGTGCCTACGAGCCCTAAGCCAGTTATCATTGATTTAAAGTTCTCAAACTCACTAATAATTCATGAGATAGTGATCCAATGGAGGAACTGTATTTGGTCACATGCATGGGTCTTGATACCGGGTGAAACCCTTGTATTTGATCATGTTTCCAACCCTAGTGATGAATATTTCTTAATCATCATATTCATGAACCACTAACTAATTACATACTGATAAACTACAAGTAAGGAGCGAAGAAGTAAAGAAATAAAGAATGACATAGAAAGAAAACGTCTGCCTCCACTGGAGTTCGAACCACGACCGTTCCGACTGCTTGCACTAAATTTTGTCCACTAACTCTTGTCCACTATTACTAGTACGCTACATGAAATCACTGCCATCAAAAAAGAATAATAAGCCATCTATTGAATAATTAGATACAACAGTCAAACGGTAAACAATACTTGCTAATGAAGTTTGAAAAGAAACGTATGTAAATTGTCGGTTTTGCATTCGCATGAGAAGACATGTCAAACACTCATTGTTCGTCTTTCATCAGGGGATTCCAAACATTTCGAAAACAATAAAACCCTCGAGGCTACGCCTCTCGGGTTTCATTTGTTTTCTCAATATTTGGAACCCCTGATGAAAGACGAACAATGAGTGTTTGACATAGTTCGTCAAAGCGCATATGAGCCCTAGCCATGGCCAGTTAACATTGATTCAAAGGTCTCTAGCAACGGTCGATTTAATGTCACCAAGAGAGATTTATTTGTATAAAGGGACATTTTATACCGCAACAGAAAAAAATGTTCCTATACCCGGTAAACTGAATCATATTCAATATTTACAGTAAACGTTCCAGATAAAAGACTTGCAAACGAGTCACTGTGTATTTGAGTGTAAAGAGTATGCAGAATAGTTCAATTATAACTTAACATCTCGCCGATACCCCACGAACATATGACCGACACGTTACCGATATACCACCGACCCACTATCGGCCAACACATAAACAGCAGGAAGGAAAAAAATCGACCGACAAGTCGGCCGACAGTCGACGGACACACGACCGACAGTCGGCCGACGTCGACCCTCGGCCGAGGGTCGGTCGACAGTCGGCCGATACGTCGGCCGATATGTCGGCCAACCCTCGACCGATACGTCGACCGACATTGCGTACAGTACACATGATCCCAAAAACCATGGCATGGCCAAGATAAAGAGCGCGAATTGTAAGACTACTTCGTAATGGTATCCAAAATTATCCAACTTACAAGGACTGCATGAAATAAAGCAAAACCACTTTTGGAATACATTGTGGATTTGCTTTCCTGACTTTCTGCAGGGGTTGACGAGGAGGCCGTGGAACTTGGCTGTTTGACCTCGGCGAGTTGGCGTTTGTACTAGTAGAGGTATTCTAGGGACTCGCCGTTGTCTTGAACAGCAATTCCCGATCGTAGACAAGCTTAACGCCGAAGCCAAATCGTTGGCCACTTGGTCCGTCATTTGTTAAGGAATCCGAAAGAGAGTACAGCAGATTGCCACAGTATTAATTTCGAAAAGGTGATGATAGTTGAACTTTGAGACGACAGATACGTTAACACAATATCGAGGCTTAAGTTAAATATTACACCGACACTGAAATTTGCTAACTGCGCATAAAATCGCGCATACAATTCATATTATATGATATAATGGTTTCTTTCATATAATGGATTTATATCATATATATATAATGGCTTGATATGATCATAATGAATGGGATTATACGATATAATGGATTTATACGATCATATAATGGGATTATCTCATATAATGGCATTTATATCATATAATGAATTTATATCATATAATGGCTTTATATCATATATATATAATGGCTTTATATGATCATAATGAATGGGATTATACGATATAATGGATTTATGCGATCATATAATGGGATTGTCTCATATAATGGCATTTATATCATATAATGAATTTATATCATATAATGGATTTATATCATATATATATAATGGCTTTATATGATCTTAATGTTCAAATTTCGTGCATTGTACAAAATCCAAGCATGTGATTGGCTAATGAGCGTGCATTATTGGTGACCACAGCACTCGACCCAGACCCTCTCTTGCCTAGGGAAAGGGAGACCTAGTCCTTCACTTTAGTTACGTGTTTGGACGGCTTGGAAAACCTTATTACAATCGCATATTAAACAGTGAAAATGCAGACAATTACTAGAAAGGTAATGGCAGGATTGAACTATGTTGCCTGTGTGACAGAAGATATATATTGTGAGGCGAACATTTGCATAATCGCTCGTTGGAAATGGCTGATTAAGTGATTTGCGAGTGCTGGAAGTACAACTTTACAAGTCAACATGTGTCCAAGTGAACAAAAGTTTCTACAACACTCTAGTAGTCTTACTTAAGAAATGGATTTTATTTCCGAGACCTTACTCTGTCAATAAGAGGAGCAAATTAAGCGAGAATTCAGTGGATGATTCGAAAACCCAGGATTTTTGATTTGGAAAATGTTTGCATTGGAGCCGAGCACATGGCCGGAGGCCGGTTTCAAGTCAAGATTTCAAATTCACTGCCCCACTGGAATCTGCAGGTTAGTTATTTTCGAATGAAAGAAACTATTAAAGAAAGTAGACTATCTAGGAGTTAAGCCGGCTAAATAATTGATATTTGAATACATGGCTCCAAGAGAAACGTTTTCGAGTTAAACGTACAATCATATTATTCGCCTCACATTATGTTTTGAGGCAAACATTTGCATAATCGTTCGTTAGAAATGGCTGATTTGCAAGCGCTGGAAGTACAACAACTAACAAGTCAACATGTGTCCAAGTAAACAAAAAGTTTCTACAACACTCTAGTAGTCTTACTGAAGAAATGGATTTTATTTCCGGCGAGACCTTACTCTGTCAATAAGAAGAGACAATGAAGCGACAATTCAGTGGAAGGTTCGAAAACCTAGGATTTTTTATTTGGAAAATGTTTGCATCAGAGCCGAGCACATGGAGGCCGGTTTCAAAATTTCAATTCACTGGAATCTGCAGGTTAGTTATTTTCGAATGAGAGAAACTATTAAAGAAAGTAGACTATCTAGGAGCTAAGCCGGCTAAATACTCGATATTTGAATAAATGGCTCCAAGAAAAACGTTTTCGAGTTAAATGTACAAACATACTCGCAAGGCGTCAACTAAACTGACCGAACGCCAAAGTATATTATTCTTTGCAAAGTTATCTACTTCTGTCTTTATTCATTGTCTATTGAAATGACATTTCTTTGTGGAGATATTTACCGTAAAATGATTTAATTCATGCGAAATATTTGACTTCTTTATGAAATTATTATTGACAACTGATTTCAATTGAAATTCACGGCTGACAGTGCACTCATTTTGAATATTAAAAAGGTTAGAGACTTTATGTTTGTGCTTGATCGGCAAAATACAGTCACTTGCTGACTGTACGATGAACTCAAAATTTATTCATACTGCATTCGGCCTTCGGCCTCATGCAGTATTCATTATTTTTCGTTCATCGTACAGTCAGCGCGTGCCTGTATTTGTAGATAACGCACTCACAAGCAGTCTCTAACCCTTACATAATGAATGGGATTATACGATATAATGGATTTATACGATCATATAATGGGATTATCTCATATAATGGCATTTATATCATATAATGAATTTTTATCATATAATGGATTTATATCATATATATATAATGGCTTGATATGATCATAATGAATGGGATTTTACGATATAATGGATTTATACGATCATATAATGGGATTATCTCATATAATGGCATTTATATCATATAATGAATTTATATCATATAATGGATTTATATCATATATATATAATGGCTTTATATGATCATAATGAATAGGATTATACGATATAATGGATTGATGCGATCATATAATGGGATTATCTCATATAATGGCATTTATATCATATAATGAATTTATATCATATAGTAGTATAGAAACTGGCGGTTCTGGCGCAACCTTGTACAAAAAATGGACAGCAAAATGATACCACCAACTAGTGGGCCAGGGGACATCACCCGGGGTGGCGCCGGCTATGGTCACCCTTATGTAAGAATTCTTGTTTACAATATATCGCACCATTTCTTATAGCTATGGCTAGAACCGGCGCCACCCCAAGAGGTGATACCTGTTCCCCAGGTGATGCTATCATTTTGCTGTCCACTTCTACACAAGAGCGACCAGAACCGGCAGTTTCTATACTACTTATAGCACCGCGCCAGACCATTGCGACCTCCCTAGGAATCGCAATTAGAGCAATGCCACCTAAGAGAATACCTGAGGTAGCTTATATTAAACATGCGTGGTCAGTATTTATGTAGTTGGTTAAAAGTTGGAGAACAAACCTTCTGCGACAAATCGTGCATAGGTAAGTACTGTAAGATTCACCTTAATAAAATAAGGCAGGGAAGGCCGATTCCAACACCATGTCGTGGATGTGGAAAAGGTACCCAGAGCTCTTTTTATACTTGCGTTATTTGTGGTTCGGGATCACTACGTGTACAGCTATCCAGGAGGAAAAAAGAAACGAGGGGGAAGTTTGTAGCAGTAATGTAAGAGCTGTTGCAGATTCGAAAACCCATTCAGAGATAAGTGTTGTCTGGTATATATATGCGAAACATGGCAGACTTGACGTTTGTCCAAACGCCTTGGACCCTTGGGGACTATCTACGCGGATGGAAAATGGACGTTCCAGATGGTAATTCTCTAGAGGTAGACCCAGTAGCCTTCCTCGCAGGTGTGCGGAGACAGACCGTCGGAAAGCTCAAGGAAGAGCTCCAAGACCTCAATGGTATTAAGTTTCAGTTGGCTTTGAACATCACGCTCCGGCTTGATAAACCTGATGGGCCAGTGTACGAGATAGCTACGTTCCGGAGCCCACAAACCGTTTTGACCAACAGCTCTGAGATCCGTGGGACAATAGTAGAAGCACATGCGAAGATTCACAACAGCATTGAGAAGTGGGTTAGTCGTGGCTCGAACTGGGTTATAGATAGAGTTAACATTCTATGGTTGAACATTGCTCGATACAAACCACTCCATGGAGGTTCGTATGTACCACTACCTACAGAAGTTGCAAAGAAGAATGCCGTGATTAATGTGAAAAACAACGACGTTCGTCACTACGCGCAGCACTGTTTCCAGTTGCGAAAGACCCACAGAGAACATCAAAGTACCAAGAAGACGATGGGTTGAACTTCGATAGGATAAGCTCGCCAACGCCAATCTCACAAATAACACGTGTGGAGAAGCAAAACATCATCTCTATTAACGTGTATTGCTGGGATCCAAAGGAACAATGTTTAGTTGTACATCACATCTCAAAGGAGGCCTTCTCGACGCGCGTTAACCTCTTGCTTATAGAGTGCCCAAAGAGTGACAGGTAACACTACTGCTGGATCAAGGA
Source organism: Actinernus sp. WN-2022 (assembly GCA_030867875.1). Lineage (NCBI taxonomy): Eukaryota > Metazoa > Cnidaria > Anthozoa > Actiniaria > Actinernidae > Actinernus > Actinernus sp. WN-2022. Next base: position 98,513,087 of record JAOWCC010000019.1, read on the forward strand.
CTTCAACCGCCTCCTATTCAGTCAAACAAAGCATGAGCATAGAAAACACTTCTGCGAGCGGTGTTTACATGGATACACCATCTTGAGAAGCACACCCCAGAATGCAATGGTATCAATGACCGAGCTATTCGCATTGATATGCCTACCGAGGATAACAACAAACTCTCCTTTCAGAATTCCCACAAACAGCTACCAGTTCCCTACATCATTTACGCTGACCTTGAGGCTTTGACCACTAAGATCGAAGGACCTGGCCAAGACCCTAGGAAAAGCAACACACAGAAGACAGAGGAGCACATTCCATGCGGATTCTCCTACATTGTCGTACGTTGCGATGGCCACAGCGAGCCACCCGTACTCTATCGAGGTAAGGATACAATTGAGCGCTTTCTAAAATGCATACAAGAGGAGGAGGTGAAGATTAGAGCCCAAGAGGTCAAACCACTACGTATGTCGTGTGGAAACTGGAGGGTTTTCAATTCAGCAGTTGATTGTTACATTTGTCAGAAGCCCTTGGGTAGAGACCGAGTACGAGATCACTGACACATCACAGGAAAGTTTCGGGGTGCCGCACATAATGCCTGCAACCTCAAATTACGTCTCTCCCCCACCATTCCAGTCGTATTCCACAACCTACGCGGATATGACTCCCACCTATTGATGCAATCCATATCCAGGACAACAGGTAAGATCTCCTGCATCTCAAACAATATGGAGAAATACATTTCATTCTCACTTGGTAACCGGTTCATTGATAGTGCGCAATTCCTATTATCCTCTCTCGACAAGCTGGTGGCAAGTAAAGACATAGATACTTTCCACCAGACAATAACACGTGAACCCAACCCAGGCAAAAACAAGCTGCTACTACGCAAAGGAGTTTACCAATATGAGTACATGAACGCTTTGGATAGGTTCGCAGAGACTTCTCTTCCACCAAAGAGTGCATTCTATAGTAAGCTATACCTAGAAGATATATCCGATGAGGACTACGAGCATGCACAGGAGGTTTGGAAGGTATTTGGCTGTGAGACATTAGGAGACTACCACGATTTGTACCTCCGAACTGACGTACTTCTTCTTGCAGATGTGTTTGAAGGCTTTCGTGCTACATGCATGCAAAACTACGGCTTGGACCCAGCTCACTACTATACGAGTCCTGGACTCTCATGGGATGCATTGTTAAAGAAGACTGGCGTGGAGCTCGAGCTGCTTGTGGACTACGACATGCACCTCTTCATTTAGAAAGGTCTACGTGGCGGGATATCTATGGTGTCACAGCGTTACGCTAAAGCAAATAACCCAAGCGTACCTGATTTTGACCCAGAGAGGCAAAACAGCCATATACTCTACCTTGACGCTAACAACCTCTACGGCTGGGCCATGAGTCAATCTCTACCAACAGGAGGCTTTGAGTGGTGTAATATGACTGAACAACAGATCAAGAACCTAGCAAATGATGCAGATAAAGGTTACATCCTTGAGGTTGACCTAGATTATCCTCGAAAACTTCATGGCGCACACAACAGTTATCCCCTAGCTCCCGAGAGAATGCAGGTGGATAAAGCCTGGTTCTCAGAGTATCAAACCAAACTATTCGAGAAGCTCTACAAGGGCAATGGATCCTTGAAAGCGGAGAAGCTAATACCTAACCTCCATGACAAAGAGCGATATGTGCTTCACTACCGCAACCTACAGCTATACCTCTCTCTAGGCATGCGTCTGCAAAAGATTCACAGAGCAATTCGCTTTGATCAAAGCCCATGGATGGAGCCATACATCCGAATGAACACAGAGCTACGAAAACAGGCGAAGAGCACATTCGAGCAAGACCTTTACAAGTTAATGAACAAACTCCGTCTTCGGTAAAACAATGGAGAACCTACGCAGGCCTGTAGACATCCAGCTGATACGCTCTTCAGAAGAGAACAGACTGCAGCGTCTCTTGAACAAACCTAGTTATGCCAGCTCCACGATCTTTGACAACGACCTAGCTGCTGTACACAACTACAAAAGCAGGCTACTACTGAACCGCCCGACATACAATGTACGTTGGGATGTCGATCCTAGACCTCTCAAATCATTTAATGTATGATTTATATTATAACGAGCTCCAGCAGCAATATGGGCAACGTTGTAAGCTACTCTACACAGACACTGACAGTCTCCTACTACACATCGAAACGGAAGATATCTATGCAGATATTGGTGCCCACATACATCTTTATGATACAAGCAACTACAGCAAGAACCACCTGTTGTATAACATTGATATTAAGAAAGTCCTCGGTAAAATGAAAGACGAATGCGAAGGTACTCCCATTGTGGAATACGTTGGACTACGATCAAAACTCTACTCAATCTTGAAAGTAGATGGTACAGAGATCCGGAAAGCAAAAGGAACGCGCAAGTCTGTTGTCAAACATCGCATCCGCCATAGACAATACAAAGAGTGCCTGTTGGATAAAAAACGTGTTCCACCATGGAATGGATATGCTTCGAAGTGAAGGACATAGGATGTATGGTATTCATATGAATAAGGTCTCTCTCTCGTCATTTGACTCCAAGCGATGGATTGCAGAAAATGGGGTGGATACATTTGCTTATGGGTACGAAGAGGAGGTAAACTTTGATGATCTCATTGATGAGCGCCTAGCTTAAGACACCATCTGGTGGCGAACGAAACCACGCAGTGGCACAGCAGTCGAGACGACAGTCATTAAATAGTAAAGGACTGGTTCGTTCGGCTCGATAACAACGCGTCCCGGCTGGTATATATCTAAAGACCATATAGGATCAGTTGCACGACGACGCCCACCTTCCAGCTCACCAGGTGCATATAGATATCGAACACCAACGTCGAATGGAACTAAGCCTTTTCTCTTTGAGACCAACTAAGCGCCCATAGTGTGCAGGTTCTGCCGGCTTCGATTCGATTGATTGTTCCTTTGGAACCGCAATTGCTATAGCCGGCTGTTTTCCCGTCAAACGCGTAGCTTCATTGTTCAAAGCTTTGACAACCTCAGGTAAACGAGCTACCCACTCGACTGACCGTCGTCCCGACTGCTGCGAAGCAAGCACCATTTCTTGAGCGTACTGGTGTCCTAATAGCCTCTCAGACAGCGTACGATTAGAACGCTCAACAATTGCTTGATCCCGGTGAATGTCCACACGTCCACGCCTTACAGAAACGTTATGCTTGGCCAGCAGTGGAGAAACGGCACCCATGAACTCACGTCCAGGATCGACCTGAAGCAGCTTTGGCCATGTCAGTGGACTTCGCTTGTAGATTCGCTCAAAAGCCGCAGCAACTTCTTTAGCTTCTTTAGTGGGTAATGGCTCGGCTTCTTTGTATCTGGATGCTACGTCAACGACTGTAAGTGCATACTTATATAGCTTTCCTCCACGTCCAGGGCGATCATGCGGAAGGAAGAGCAGATCGGCTTGGTGAACCTCGTTTGGCGTAGAGACATTAAATTTAGGTCGTGGAACATATTGAGGAGCTGGTAAATAGATCTGCCATATAGCTTGTTTTTGCAAGTTCAAGTTCAAGTTCAATTTTATTACACACTTGTTTATAGGTTTTACATTTTTGACAAAATAGATTTAAAACAAATTAATGATATACATACAGAATAAATAGAGAGATACTTGTAGAGGGTGTACGGTTGCCAAAGTAGCATTAAGCTTCCGAGTTGGCCACCGTTTACATTTGAGTAAATAAACTGAATAACTGAGCATGTTGTGTTATAAGTATTGTATATATAATGCGTACGTCGTCAATTAAATGAACTTGGAAAGGGAAAAAAAAGGGGGGGGGAGAGAGAAAACAAAGGCAAAAACAGTAAAAATATTATGTTTAAGTTAGTTCTATAATTCAATGGAGTTCTAGAAATCCTAGATTTGATTCACAGCCACATCCTAGCCACATCTTCGGAGATGCCAGTTGCAGTGGCAAGATGTTTAATCGCAGCGAGTCCTGTCCAATAGCCTTGAGAACTATAGTAAGTATTCGCGAATACCTTCGCAATGCGAATCGACGGTTTCGGTTCCTTTGGAACAGCCATGGTTTCGAAATGAGCCTGCTATATGACGTATCCCATCAAACTTCAACAAGCGAAAAATAGGTGTTTTTTTATTTCTTTCTTAAGGAAGGCGCTATAGCCATCGGCTGGCAACGTATACTAGCGCAAGCACCCCACCACCTACAAACACCAATTCGGCAGTTTTCTGTGAACTTGATGACCGATAGTAATCGGAGAAACGAGGCTCCTTCATATCCTGCAGACTTATATGGTCTAGCCCTACTTGGACCGTATTGAATAGGATTCGAGCTCGAGTCGAATTGGATAGATCTTTGTGGGAGTGACGCTGCATACGTTTCTGCTCTTGGACCCAGTCAGCCAATTTTTTGCGGGCCTCCTGGAAAGTAGCCCAATCAGCTTGATATTTCTCAAGGGCTCTATCATGTCTTTCAGCCTCTATAGCCACCAAGTCTGGAACACTCATCGTTACTATATGGTGTATCCCACCAAACTTCAACACGCAGAAAAAAGATTACTAGATGGGCGTATTATAGTCTAGTAATTACCTAGTAATTAACGTAATTACCTAGGGACTCATCTAGTATATATATATATATTTTTTCTAAGAAAACGCTATAGCAATTTGCTGGCAACGTATCCTAGTGCGACCACCCCACCACCTACGGCCGCCAATTCGGCATTTTCTTTCGAACTTGATGGGCGATAGTAATCAGAGAAGTGGGGTTCTTTCATAGCCTCTAGCTCTGCATGGATTTTCCTATGCAAGGAGAGTTTTCGAAGCGCATCGGCTCTATCAGCAACTGAATCGTGTTGCTGCCTTTCTCTCTCATGGTCCCAGGCGGCTAGTTTTTCTAGTCGTATTTCGCGCTGTTCTTCGAAGGCAGTCCTATCAGCATTAAATTTCTCAAGGGCTCTATCGTGTCTTTCAGTCTCGAACGCATCTGGCCCACTAGCTGCTTTCTCGATGTATTTGGCGCCGTAGCTTATGCCAGTACCGAATGCAGCAAACAAGAATGCTGCAGCTATTATCGATGCCATGTCCGTCTCTACGAAGTAGCCGGTATAACCTTTCGATCCTCGAGGTATTGCTTAGCGGCAAGGCTACCAGTCAACACAGCTACCCACTTTACGTAGTTCAAAACGCTCGATGAAGGATCGCCAGTCATGGGCTCTTTGATGACTTTTTTCCGACCCAGCCGATGCCTGCTGCAAGTCCAGTCAATGTGGCAGCGTCGGATAATGTTTTCATAAGCTTGTTCTCAACCATTGTGCATCATCGATATGAGATATGGCTTCAAATGCTATATCATACCTTTAGTTTTGAGGGTGCTACCTTTGGTGGTGGCCTCTGCATTCGTCCCGATTGCGGTAGCGCTCGTTTCGACTTGTCGTCCCGCCGCCCCCGACAAACAACAGTTATTGAGCCTATCCTGGCGCAGTTGCATGTAACGCATATACGTACTGATAGTACAAACCTACCAGTGCTATGCTTACTCCAACTGCGGTGAGTGTGGTATTGGTCGACATGTTGTTGGCTATCCAGCTTGGCTTGTCGTCCCGATCGTCTTCCTCTTTTTTGTCTACCGGCTTGCTGGCGAGGGCGTCTTTTGTTAGTTTTCTTCTTTCCGCTATGGCTTTACCGGCAGCAACGCGCTTTGGATTTTTTCTTTTTTAGGCGTAGTTGGTTCTTTTGTGATGAGGTCATTCGGAGGTTCTTCCATTTTGCTGTATGTTGGCAAGTGACGTAGCTTCGATTGTAGGGTCGCTACTAGATGGAGTAACTACCGAACTAGGTGGAGTAATTGGTGGAGTAACTACCGAACTAGGTGGAGTAATTACCGAACCACGGTGGAGTAATTGGTGGAGTAACTACCGAACTAGATGGAGTAACTACCGAACTAGGTGGAGTAATTACTGAACTAGATGGAGTAACTACCGAACTAGATTGAGTAATTACTGACCTAAATTTAGCAAGTCCTAGGTTGCGCCTATATTGGTCTGAATCGTCCCACCCAAGGTTGTAATGCCGTGCTGATTCGGCCAACCTATGCTCGCGATGATTACATCGTGCTGGTTCGTCCAACTTACATTTGCGGCGTGGAGTAATTACTGAACTAGGTGGGGTAGTTACTGGAATTACTGGGTCGGGTGTAGTAGTTACTGGAATGAATGAAGTAAGTACTGCAATAGTGCGTCGTTTATCGTGCCAGTCATCGAATAAACACTGTCCTACCTTGGAGAGGTAGTCCAGATATGACAACCCTACCATTGATATGGCTAGTCGGACTGCGGAAAGCACGTAAGGGGTGTTATTGTCTCTTAATGTTTCCAACTTTTCTTCTACTTGCGATAACTCTTGCGATAAGTCATGAATGGCAGATCTCTTTTCTACGTTTTCATTCTGACGCTCCGACATCTTGCTGTATGTTGATAGTTGGTCTGTCTTCAATTGCTTCATCAGAAGAGGCAACTTCCATGTGGTTGGCTACATGCACATAGAACTAGCTAGGGCCACGAAGCGACCTGATGTAAGAGCCAACGAACCAGCCCAAGAAGAGATCTCATTGCGGACTAGGCGATCTTCTCGTAAGTCCTTTAGTACTGCTTGTTTGGAATCTATGGGTAATAAGTACGCAACTACGCGAGTAGCTAGGGTTATCATACTATTGACGAAACAGGCTGTTATTTGTTGAGCTGCAACGGCCTGGCCATGGTGCCTTCTATGTAGTCGTTCTACGTCTTTCTCAGATAGTCTATGGATATCTCCTAGAGAGTACGATTTCCCAAGGTAGTCCTTTGTTGTACCAGTGGCAGCTAAAATCGCAAGTGCTTCCCGATGGTCAGCCAATGTATCAGCCGATGCTTCCGCGGCTGCGGTTGCAGAGCAACATGCACTATCTGTTTTGCTTTCTTCAGAGGACTCACCTAGTATATAGTCTAGTATATCGTCGGATCCTTCATTCATTTTACTTTACCATATTGTGGTATGCCATAGGTGCAGGTAGTTCCAATACGGTGGTAAATGGATGTCGCAAACAGAAGCATATATGGGCAAACTTGGTCTCAAGTTCTGAGATAAATAGCTTTTTGTCATCCAGCGATATTCCAGCACCGTAGTCATCAAACAGATCCTTAATGCCCGGCGCACTTGCAATGCGAAAGGCAACAACGATTACGCAGTTCTCGCGAAAATCCTTGCATATGCTCTTTTGCGTTTGTGCCGATGCCCAAATGGAAATGCCAATATGACGTGCAGAAAAAGCTAGGTCAGATAGCTTATCGGTCCTTCCCTTGACGTCCTTGCTTGCAGCACAATCATCAAGGATAATAAGCGTGTTTGTTCCTTCGAATAAACAAGCACATTCGCGCAGGGTGTCATCGATAGCATTCTGCGAAGGTGCTATACAAATGAAGCGCGGATCTCCACTACCGAAACCTTGGTAGATCTTATTGTGAACGTAGGTGGGACAAATCAACACGATATAATCGAACTTAAAACGAAATGGACCCCGCAACTGATCGATCACAAACTGAGTCTTTCCACAGTTTGTGGGGCCAATTATCAATGCGTTAAAGGGAATTTTATTCTACTAATGTGTCCATTAGTTATAAACATTTTGCAGCATTCCTTGTTCAATAGTTGCCTGAGCATCAGAAAGCACGAATATATGCATATTCACAATCCCTGCGCCGCCTGTGCGATGAACCCGAAGGCGAATATTTGCTCCAGTATATAGTTGGGCCAGACCATCTCCATGAACTGTACTGTTTTGAGAAGTGCGACAGTCGATGAGTACGGCGAACTTGTTCTCGAAGAACTTCTTATGTGTCATGGATGTAGTGGCCGTCGTTCCAACGCCAGCACAAAACCAATTCTTTGCTGACTTCCATAAATCCCTTGGTAGCATCCCAAAAGAAATGAGAGAATTGGGGATGCTGTTGACATGCACCTCGACCTTGGTGATGCCTGGATTTACAAACTTCTCACTGTCTCGGGTGCCTGCAGTATGTGGATCCACAAAGAGAAGAAGGATACCAGTGAAAGAGAGACGAAGTACGTTCACGTTTTCAGATATAAGTGTGTCGGTTGCTTGGTTGACTGAGACGGTCTTGAAGTACTCGGCATGGTTGTACAGGAAGGCTTTGCCGCTGTCGTAGACTTCCTTGGCCTGCACCGCAAGAGCAAGACTTTCGATGACTTCATATTCAAGCTCAATGTCTGTGAGTTTATATGTGCCTACTTTTGTGCTGTCAGATCCAACTATGACGTCTGTGACTGGTGCCAGAGTCAAATTGAAGGACATCTTGTCTCGAAGCGCATGCGGATAAAAGACCCCATAAGTTGTGATCATTTCGTGATCAATAGGTATCTTATACACGCTACCAAATGCAGCCAGCGTCGCATTATCGGCCGCATTCGAGGTGTCTTTGTCGCCAGCAGCCGAGCGAAGTTTGTTCACATTAGCGGTATGAATACCCTGCTCTATGCGATTCTCTCGTTCTACGGTAGGTAGGTAGAGATCACCATATACCTGCAGTAGATCTGGTCGACCACAATATTCTAAGACAGTAGTGCCTATTTTTAAGACTCGCTTTGAGACTAGACAGCGCCCAACATTGGCAACCAAATGGTTGTTAGCATGACCACCAGATAGAGTGATCTTGGCGCTGAGTGCCAGACTGCCAGGTACTAGAAGCCTATTTTCACCTAACGTGGGAACATCGACAATCAAAGTTTCCCCTGGGTTGGCCTCTGACCGGGTGAAAGTTACGCGGTGGAACACACGGCTGGCTTTGAGAGATCTACCTTCTCTAGGAGTATAGACCGGATGGAGATTTGGTGATAGCATATTGAAAGGTCAATCCTCACAGTATACTCGTAGTATAACTACTAGGGTTATTCAACGTTCAATATGGAAGGTGAAACTACAGCTGAAAAAGGTCGCACTGAGGAGGAGGATGAGCGTGCTAGGCGAGAATGGGCAGAGTCTCGACCTCGTGAACATGAGGTAGAGGCGGATTGGTCAAATAGAGTGCGTAGCAAATTAGGAGATCTAACGAAAGCCATTCTGGATAAGATGTATCAAAATCAGAGTAAATGGGGAAACAGTAGAACTGAATACATGGAATTGGTCAATCTAAGTGACGATCAAAGTTCTGCAGGACCAAGCAGTAAAACTGCGGAAATGGCGTTCAATGGAATGGTAGAACAGGCTGAAACGGCGTGGGACCGCATCCGTGCTAAGTTTCCAGAAGTAAACCCAGATAATGCTGGGTTCACTGCGGAGTTGGGTGAACATGATAGGGTTGTGGTGCGACTCAATCGTGATAATGGCAAAGCCCACTTTCTGTTGGACGGCGAAGGCAATCTCAATGAAAAATTGCCTAAAACGCTTGTGATTAGTCAAAACGAGGCCGACATATTGACAAACTCGAGAAAGAAACAAACCGCGAAAATAGAAGCTATGGCTTCCTTAAAGAAGGGAACACCAGAATACGGAGCAGCAAAGAAGCAAACAATAGAACTAGAGGATCAGAGACAGAAGCTCAAGCAACAAATTGAGGCCATTGAAAGTCGTATGTCGCTACGGGATCGTGTAAAAGCCCTATTCGAGAAGAATGGTTTCACGGTGCTTGGAGTGATGGCCGTTGCGGCTGCCGTGATTGGTATTATAGTTTCCGCGCTGTCTACACAGCTGGCTAGCGTGGCCGGGGTGGTTGGCGGCAGTTTGAAGGATATTGGAAAAAGGTTGGGACAAATACTGCCTGGAATGGTAGGTGCTATTGCGAGTTTTATATTCCGGACTGCGAGTGAAGTTGTGGGATTCTTAGCAAAGAATGCTTGGTTGCTGATTGTGGAAGTGGTTATACTTCTAGTGGAGCAGTATAAATCGTCGGGACGACGTCGCTAATCAACGAAATATCATCCACGCGGCTCCGGCGGCAATAATAGCAACAACTGCTAAGTTAGTTTCGTGTCTTGTTTGTAGTGCTCTTGGGGGTTGTGTAGCAACGTGCGTAGCGGCATGCGTAGCAGCTCTTGGGGGTTGCGTAGCGGCATGCGTTGCAGCTAGCTCGCTAGCGGATTGTATCTTTGGTGCTGGACCTTTCATATGTGGTGGGGGTGCTTTTTTTTATCGGTGTTGATATCGTCATTTATTCCTAAGCTGATGTTGGATGCGTTTGCCAATTGCAGGTTATTATTATAACCCGATATACTCTCAGTGTTGATAATCATGCGGCTGGGTATTAACAGACATCTCTTGGCAACTGCTAGGTCGAGACGAGCGTGCGTGTCCCTCAGAGCTATTTGATATTGCGCTAGCCTATCGGCATCCGTTTCAATGATGACCTCTTCCAACTTTTTCTTACAGTTAGCTTGAGTGCTGAGGGCCTCGGAACCCTGCCCTATGATCGAGACTGTTGTCGCAGCCTGGGCTCCAAGGACACAAAACACGTAGACCATTATAGATGTGTTAATTCGGACTAGCCCAGCCTTCGTCAATCCATGACCCCGCTGTGGAACGAACCAATTATGCTGCTTCTTCGCCATATCGTTGTGAAAGAACCGCGCCGGGATATCGAGTGGGCTGTTGAGGTCGAACCCAAACGTTTATCGTGCCAGTCATCGAATAAACACTGTCCTACCTTGGAGAGGTAGTCCAGATATGACAACCCTACCATTGATATGGCTAGTCGGACTGCGGAAAGCACGTAAGGGGTGTTATTGTCTCTTAATGTTTCCAACTTTTCTTCTACTTGCGATAACTCTTGCGATAAGTCATGAATGGCAGATCTCTTTTCTACGTTTTCATTCTGACGCTCCGACATCTTGCTGTATGTTGATAGTTGGTCTGTCTTCAATTGCTTCATCAGAAGAGGCAACTTCCATGTGGTTGGCTACATGCACATAGAACTAGCTAGGGCCACGAAGCGACCTGATGTAAGAGCCAACGAACCAGCCCAAGAAGAGATCTCATTGCGGACTAGGCGATCTTCTCGTAAGTCCTTTAGTACTGCTTGTTTGGAATCTATGGGTAATAAGTACGCAACTACGCGAGTAGCTAGGGTTATCATACTATTGACGAAACAGGCTGTTATTTGTTGAGCTGCAACGGCCTGGCCATGGTGCCTTCTATGTAGTCGTTCTACGTCTTTCTCAGATAGTCTATGGATATCTCCTAGAGAGTACGATTTCCCAAGGTAGTCCTTTGTTGTACCAGTGGCAGCTAAAATCGCAAGTGCTTCCCGATGGTCAGCCAATGTATCAGCCGATGCTTCCGCGGCTGCGGTTGCAGAGCAACATGCACTATCTGTTTTGCTTTCTTCAGAGGACTCACCTAGTATATAGTCTAGTATATCGTCGGATCCTTCATTCATTTTACTTTACCATATTGTGGTATGCCATAGGTGCAGGTAGTTCCAATACGGTGGTAAATGGATGTCGCAAACAGAAGCATATATGGGCAAACTTGGTCTCAAGTTCTGAGATAAATAGCTTTTTGTCATCCAGCGATATTCCAGCACCGTAGTCATCAAACAGATCCTTAATGCCCGGCGCACTTGCAATGCGAAAGGCAACAACGATTACGCAGTTCTCGCGAAAATCCTTGCATATGCTCTTTTGCGTTTGTGCCGATGCCCAAATGGAAATGCCAATATGACGTGCAGAAAAAGCTAGGTCAGATAGCTTATCGGTCCTTCCCTTGACGTCCTTGCTTGCAGCACAATCATCAAGGATAATAAGCGTGTTTGTTCCTTCGAATAAACAAGCACATTCGCGCAGGGTGTCATCGATAGCATTCTGCGAAGGTGCTATACAAATGAAGCGCGGATCTCCACTACCGAAACCTTGGTAGATCTTATTGTGAACGTAGGTGGGACAAATCAACACGATATAATCGAACTTAAAACGAAATGGACCCCGCAACTGATCGATCACAAACTGAGTCTTTCCACAGTTTGTGGGGCCAATTATCAATGCGTTAAAGGGAATTTTATTCTACTAATGTGTCCATTAGTTATAAACATTTTGCAGCATTCCTTGTTCAATAGTTGCCTGAGCATCAGAAAGCACGAATATATGCATATTCACAATCCCTGCGCCGCCTGTGCGATGAACCCGCAGGCGAATATTTGCTCCAGTATATAGTTGGGCCAGACCATCTCCATGAACTGTACTGTTTTGAGAAGTGCGACAGTCGATGAGTACGGCGAACTTGTTCTCGAAGAACTTCTTATGTGTCATGGATGTAGTGGCCGTCGTTCCAACGCCAGCACAAAACCAATTCTTTGCTGACTTCCATAAATCCCTTGGTAGCATCCCAAAAGAATAGAGAGAATTGGGGATGCTGTTGACATGCACCTCGACCTTGGTGATGCCTGGATTTACAAACTTCTCACTGTCTCGGGTGCCTGCAGTATGTGGATCCACAAAGAGAAGAAGGATACCAGTGAAAGAGAGACGAAGTACGTTCACGTTTTCAGATATAAGTGTGTCGGTTGCTTGGTTGACTGAGACGGTCTTGAAGTACTCGGCATGGTTGTACAGGAAGGCTTTGCCGCTGTCGTAGACTTCCTTGGCCTGCACCGCAAGAGCAAGACTTTCGATGACTTCATATTCAAGCTCAATGTCTGTGAGTTTATATGTGCCTACTTTTGTGCTGTCAGATCCAACTATGACGTCTGTGACTGGTGCCAGAGTCAAATTGAAGGACATCTTGTCTCGAAGCGCATGCGGATAAAAGACCCCATAAGTTGTGATCATTTCGTGATCAATAGGTATCTTATACACGCTACCAAATGCAGCCAGCGTCGCATTATCGGCCGCATTCGAGGTGTCTTTGTCGCCAGCAGCCGAGCGAAGTTTGTTCACATTAGCGGTATGAATACCCTGCTCTATGCGATTCTCTCGTTCTACGGTAGGTAGGTAGAGATCACCATATACCTGCAGTAGATCTGGTCGACCACAATATTCTAAGACAGTAGTGCCTATTTTTAAGACTCGCTTTGAGACTAGACAGCGCCCAACATTGGCAACCAAATGGTTGTTAGCATGACCACCAGATAGAGTGATCTTGGCGCTGAGTGCCAGACTGCCAGGTACTAGAAGCCTATTTTCACCTAACGTGGGAACATCGACAATCAAAGTTTCCCCTGGGTTGGCCTCTGACCGGGTGAAAGTTACGCGGTGGAACACACGGCTGGCTTTGAGAGATCTACCTTCTCTAGGAGTATAGACCGGATGGAGATTTGGTGATAGCATATTGAAAGGTCAATCCTCACAGTATACTCGTAGTATAACTACTAGGGTTATTCAACGTTCAATATGGAAGGTGAAACTACAGCTGAAAAAGGTCGCACTGAGGAGGAGGATGAGCGTGCTAGGCGAGAATGGGCAGAGTCTCGACCTCGTGAACATGAGGTAGAGGCGGATTGGTCAAATAGAGTGCGTAGCAAATTAGGAGATCTAACGAAAGCCATTCTGGATAAGATGTATCAAAATCAGAGTAAATGGGGAAACAGTAGAACTGAATACATGGAATTGGTCAATCTAAGTGACGATCAAAGTTCTGCAGGACCAAGCAGTAAAACTGCGGAAATGGCGTTCAATGGAATGGTAGAACAGGCTGAAACGGCGTGGGACCGCATCCGTGCTAAGTTTCCAGAAGTAAACCCAGATAATGCTGGGTTCACTGCGGAGTTGGGTGAACATGATAGGGTTGTGGTGCGACTCAATCGTGATAATGGCAAAGCCCACTTTCTGTTGGACGGCGAAGGCAATCTCAATGAAAAATTGCCTAAAACGCTTGTGATTAGTCAAAACGAGGCCGACATATTGACAAACTCGAGAAAGAAACAAACCGCGAAAATAGAAGCTATGGCTTCCTTAAAGAAGGGAACACCAGAATACGGAGCAGCAAAGAAGCAAACAATAGAACTAGAGGATCAGAGACAGAAGCTCAAGCAACAAATTGAGGCCATTGAAAGTCGTATGTCGCTACGGGATCGTGTAAAAGCCCTATTCGAGAAGAATGGTTTCACGGTGCTTGGAGTGATGGCCGTTGCGGCTGCCGTGATTGGTATTATAGTTTCCGCGCTGTCTACACAGCTGGCTAGCGTGGCCGGGGTGGTTGGCGGCAGTTTGAAGGATATTGGAAAAAGGTTGGGACAAATACTGCCTGGAATGGTAGGTGCTATTGCGAGTTTTATATTCCGGACTGCGAGTGAAGTTGTGGGATTCTTAGCAAAGAATGCTTGGTTGCTGATTGTGGAAGTGGTTATACTTCTAGTGGAGCAGTATAAATCGTCGGGACGACGTCGCTAATCAACGAAATATCATCCACGCGGCTCCGGCGGCAATAATAGCAACAACTGCTAAGTTAGTTTCGTGTCTTGTTTGTAGTGCTCTTGGGGGTTGTGTAGCAACGTGCGTAGCGGCATGCGTAGCAGCTCTTGGGGGTTGCGTAGCGGCATGCGTTGCAGCTAGCTCGCTAGCGGATTGTATCTTTGGTGCTGGACCTTTCATATGTGGTGGGGGTGCTTTTTTTTATCGGTGTTGATATCGTCATTTATTCCTAAGCTGATGTTGGATGCGTTTGCCAATTGCAGGTTATTATTATAACCCGATATACTCTCAGTGTTGATAATCATGCGGCTGGGTATTAACAGACATCTCTTGGCAACTGCTAGGTCGAGACGAGCGTGCGTGTCCCTCAGAGCTATTTGATATTGCGCTAGCCTATCGGCATCCGTTTCAATGATGACCTCTTCCAACTTTTTCTTACAGTTAGCTTGAGTGCTGAGGGCCTCGGAACCCTGCCCTATGATCGAGACTGTTGTCGCAGCCTGGGCTCCAAGGACACAAAACACGTAGACCATTATAGATGTGTTAATTCGGACTAGCCCAGCCTTCGTCAATCCATGACCCCGCTGTGGAACGAACCAATTATGCTGCTTCTTCGCCATATCGTTGTGAAAGAACCGCGCCGGGATATCGAGTGGGCTGTTGAGGTCGAACCCAAACGTCTTATCAGGATCGCTTGCTCGGCTTAAGGCGAAGTTAAATTTGGCGACTCCAAACTCTCTCCTGAGCCTGTCGTATACGACGGAATTCCATGGAACGTTGTTGTTCTTATTAAAGATAGAGTCTCTGGGAAGTGGGACTCCCAATTCGAACAGCAATCGCCTGATTGTGTAGTACACATGGAGCGATAAAAGCTTCGGATGTTGTCAATGATTGGTGCGTCATCTGAAAGATGATCATCAAACGACACTCCACAGTCCGCCGTCGCGCACCAAAGGACAAAGCTGCTGTTGCCAATGCCTCATCGGTAGAGCATCGAACCACTTTTGTGATTGTTTGTCTTTGTCGTCTTCGTCGTCGGTGTCGTTAGGAAAATCAAAGCCCAGCTCTTGGAAGATATCTCGTGGCTCCAACGTGAAGAACTGATCCTTTGCTGCGTAGATCTTGAGAGTTCGCAGAAGAGGGTCTATGTCTTTGGCGTCGCTCCCCCAGGGAACAGCTGGAACTCGATACTTAAAATCCGTTCTTCTGAAGGGGAGTGGGAAACCCCCAACAATCGCGTGTAGCGCGCCGTATAGCCGTTTTCGTACATCTGTTGGTAGATGGGGGTTATCTATGTACCAGTATTGTGCGCCGTCGTGGAAACTGATCCTATTCTTGTACGTTGACTCGTCATGTATATCGGATGCCTCTGTCTTAGCTGAGAACTTCTCGAAGTCCGCGTTGGGATACTTTTTCTTGAAGGCTGCGAAGGCCTTTGCGTTGCGAGGCGCGACAAAGTCACTCCAATCCCCCTTAAAATGCACTCTTAGTGGCATAGTATCGACCTCGTGTTTTTCGTATACGTATTGAAGTAAGCTTCAGGCTTCAATATATTAATATGGTTATACTCAATATTACCTGTACCTCGGCTGACCATACGGTCTACTTTGACCAACCTCTTCTTATCCATAATATTTCGCTAGTCGAGGTCACCCTTAAGAAAGTTGGTGGAATAGTAGAGGATGCGACTTTCTGCTGGTCTACCCCCGAAAGTATGGGGTTTCCATACAAAATTGCTAAAGGGCACCACGATATGGCAAGCCTTCAACAAGCCTTAAAATCCGCAATCACTGCTGGCATCATAAAATTTGTGAAACCCCCATCTAGTAGGTCTTGGAACCTAGAAGTCAAGAAACCGATTCTACTTAGCGGAAATATCTGCACACTGTTGGATATTAATAAAGATGGGAGGGATGCAGCTACTGAAGCAACCATAAAAGTAGGTAACCACGATCTGATGCTCCAAGATATCCACACAGTGTATGTCCACTGCGATGTGGTGGATTCCAGCTTCTCACTTCTCGAAGGAAAGCCATCGAGTGTTCTGGCTAGCTTAGAGATCCGAGGTGAGAGGTTTGCAAAAACAACCTATTCTCCAACAAATCCCCAAGCCATACGAGCTCTAGGTACGATACGAAACAGCCTTCACCTGGCAATTCGCGATGAGAAAGGAAATATTGTAGACTTCCGTGGTCGACCTATACGCTACGTATTGAAGATTGAGTAATATATAATATAACCATAGGTATAATGACAAGCGACTCAATTCAAACCATTCCGACGGCGCCACAGATCTATCCCCAGCTCTCTGGAGAGAACTTTCGTCGGCGAGAGGTCCGCGATACGCTTGCGAGCATCAAAGCCCAAGAACAACACTACGAAATTCCAAAGCGGCCCTAACATTCCACATCGGGCTTAAAATTCGACACAGTTTGAAAAAAAAATTTCGTTCGCATCGGAATTTTAGGGCCGCATCGGAATGTTGGGTACCTTTAGGAATTTATACATTTAGCCCCCCTTGGCTAACAAGACAAAAAAATTGCATTTGAGATGAAAATCACAGCCGTAGCGTTGTGTAGAAAGACCCCGAAGGCGAGTTCATCCGTTCCACAACAACAGATTCGCCATTCTTGTCGTATATACATAAAAAATAACGCATCTAAGTTCGCTCTGGGAACCGAATTGGGGGATACACCGATCTACAAAGTGGGTAATATTCGATAAAATTCGCTCACTCGTTGTCAGAAATAGTCGTCTGTCCAACGTTTAACATACCACGTGGAGTAAAAATGAATGTATACGCTCATGGAGTTCGGTCTGGGGCGAAGAGCTTAAATGTAGTATGAGACATGGGGGTTCTGGATAACTTTTCTTATGGAACCGTCGAGGGCACTCATACTTTGTGGCATGAAGACTTCACCTGGGGGACAGGTATCACCTCTTGGGGTGGCACCGGTTCTAGCCATAGCTATAAGAAATGGTGCGGTATATTGTAAACAAGAATTCTTACATAAGGGTGACCATAGCCGGCGCCACCCCGGGTGATGTCGCCTGGCCCACTAGTGTGTGGTATCATTTTGCTGTCCATTTTTTGTACAAGGTTGCGCCAGAACCGCCAGTTTCTATACTACTCATATAATGAGATTTATATCATATAATGAGATTTATATCATATAATGGATTTATATATCATATAATGGATTTATATCATATAATGGATTTATATCATATAAAGGATTTATATCATATAATGGATATATATATCATATAATCTATTATATCAAATAATGGATTATAGCAAAATTGAAGCATTAACTTGTTTGAAATAACGAATTTGGCTTAGGATCATGGTTTCATATAATTTATAAAGCAGTGTTGCATTATATGAAATAATAAATAATGAATGACGATCATGGTTTCATATAATGCGAAAGGCAGTGCCTTGCATTATATGAAACAATTAAATAACAACACAAACATTATTTGAAATAATGAACACAGGAGGAAAATAAATTATATGATATAATAACGATTATATATATAATTTCCATATAATTGTGACATATAATTTTTGGACACTTGGCACCCCATAGTTATACAGCAGGTTCCGAGTACTATAAATAGATGATTGTCTCAAATTGTGTTTATATTTATCCCATATTATAAGTTGTATCCTGTCCATCCTGTGATGGATCTGTCACTATATTTCACTACTGCGTGTTCTTTCTACAGTCATGTTGGTGAGGTTTTGGTTCGAGAAAGGTTTTCAACAGTTACCCTTTATGGTTCTGTAATATAATGAGTAGACTGAAGTTTTGGGAATGATATAACCACTAAGCATTTCAGTTATAAAAAGTTTTCATAACTGAAATGCTTGTTGGTTATATCATTCCCAAAACTTCAGTCTACTCATTATATTACAGAACCATAAAGGGTAACTGTTGAAAACCTTTCTCGAACCAAAACCTCACTCGTGAGGGATTTCAGATCTAGCGGTTCCGGGTGACCTTTCACGATTATCCCTCATCGACATTATCATTAATGCGGCGCCAGGCGGCTCCGTGTTCAAGTGTGTGCACTTGAACAGTGTGAGCTGATTGGTTAGTTAACGGGACCGGAAGTCGACACGGAAATAAATAAATAAATATTATAATAACTCCAGACGACACGAGCTGTCGATCGAAGCACGGCGTTTTGAGTTAATCATTTTTGACAGTTGACTGTAAATATTCTCGCGAACATTAACATGGCCTCCTACAGTGATGCAGCAGAAACCTTTCAACCTACATACAGACACCCTTCTATGTTCGTAAAGGTGGACGGAGTAAGGCATATGCCTGGAGCAACTCGAGAGATTCTTCAGAGCCTACCGAAACTCAAGACGAGATACGATGATGTTATAATTGCGACTTGGCCAAAATCAGGTATGTGACTTATGAAATGAATTTAACATGTTGTTACAGTGTTTAAGGATTTATAGCAGTGAAAGGACCACTCAACTGTTGTGGACACTTTAGTCTGGTATTTGTTTATTTAACATATAATTTCGTTTATCATCAGTGTATCTTTAAGTGCTTTTCAAATACATAGGAAACACTATGAAACTCGTCGAAGAATTGCACTATCAAACAGTACAACAAGCCAACGTGCTTGAAGAAATATCCCTCGTACTACAAGGGCAAGCTGGGCACTAGTACTAAAGCATTGGTCAAACGGTTCAACATCGGTACAACATTTTGTTGAAGTTCATCTTGAAACCGTTTCAAATGACCTGAAAACATTGATAAATTGTGTCGAAAGATATTGAAGGCATGTTGGTGAGAGTTTGACTTCGTTGCGTGACGAGACAAACGAATGTATGCGTAGGAGGCTATTACCGCATATACCGTTTGATTTATATGTCCTCAAAGACAGAACTGCAACACCGCAAGGCTTACATGTTTGCTGCAGTCAGTAGGCAGAGGCTTAATTCAATTCAACGATATTACGTTACACGAAAACACTACAAAACCTGAGGATTTTGAGAGCATTTAAGTTTGTAAAATGCAAGAGCCGCTTCAAAAGCTACTTTACAAGATAAGTTACTACTCTTTTATAACGTTAACTTAATGTACTATATGTTAACAAGGAAGGAGCAAGACTGCGTTCAATTTCAAGTAAAATTGAATTACAAATGATATAGCCAAGTTTTACATAATCCTCTGTCAGTGATTTCTCTCAGGGGGACTTATGTTTGAGGAATCAATTAATATAATTACCCTATATCATTATGACGTCACGGCTTGTTTATGAGGGGGACAGAATCGACTTGAACAATAGAATTTTGAACTAAATCTGCTCTGCTGAGGAAAATTTCACTTCGAATTGTCTGGTTTCCAGATATCAGCTGTATCAATGTTTATCCCAAACTATTTACCGTATTTGGTGGCTGTTACCGCTATTCTACGATCTACAAAATGCATTTGATAGCGATTTCCTTTGTGTTGTTGCTGTTTTGTTCCCCTCCCACGACCGTGATCCTTAGCATTTAAACAATAGATTGTTTTGATTTGAAGTCATAATGATATAGGTCAATTAAATATACTTTTAAAAGCCATTATTCAACTACTATCACCACTCGTCTCAGGCAATCAACATTTAACCTATGCACTAATGCAATGTGTTGAGAAACGGAACATTTTCTCTAACGGAATCTAGGTACGACCTGGACTATGGAAATAGTGTGGCAAATTTTTCACGACGGCGAAATCAGTGAGGCACGGATTGATGAGCGAGTAAACTTCCTGGAACTCTTATTCATGCCAACCGACCCAGCCAATAAGAAAACACCTGATGACGTCAGTGAAGCATTCGAAGGGCTTCCCGCGCCACGTTTGTTGAAGACGCATCTAAGCTATGGAGTGATTCCTAATGGTGAAGGACAGACTGAGAAGCCTAATATTATCTTGGTCCTTCGGAATCCCAAGGATACAGTGGTGTCTTATTACCACCATTACACTGGTATTGGGATTTTGGATTGTGATTGTGACTGGGATGAATTTTTCGAGCACTTCATGAATGGAAACTGTAAGTATAGCACTTTGCTTGGTATAAAAACGCCACGGTTTTCTTTTGAATTCGCAAAAAAGACCGACAGCGCCTTTCTTTACTAATGGCTTCCCGCGAGGATGACAAAATCTGATTGGACTTCGAGATTAATCAATGACCTGCCTTTTCGGTCGGCCAGGCCGCCAGGGCGTCTGAAGTCCGCCATTCGCGTTTCAAAGAGCAGTTTTATATTTTTATGATCGTGCATGTATCTTGATGAGAAAACCGATTAATCAGTGTTTTCATCACATCAGATTCCAAGCTTACAGTCAGAACTAGTCTTGACAGCTATTCTCACCGGGAGCTCCGCATACAATGGCCATGTTAATACTTATTACACAACCCGGGCATAAGGAATTCTGTCCGTAGGAATGTGTTACGCAACCAGATGACGCTTTCCATATTATAGAGCCTTGCCTTGTTCAATAAGGCCTCTTTAGTCTTGTCAACTAGACACGCAAGTCCACTGCTACTCCCCACCCCCCCTCCCCGCAGCGATGAACCTCTCTACCTTCACTGGGAGCTACCCGCTCTCAACCGCCTCGGGCTGATCTCTCCCATGACTTAGTATCACCCTTGGCATTGTTTCCGATGCTCTCGGTGAGAATATATTACTATACGGAAAGGTTTTTGTTCCTGTTTGACGTTCACAATAATTCAGTTTAACTGAGTGTTTTGGGTGGGTGGTGTTTATGAAGGTTGTTGTTGTTACTGGGGCCATTGCTGGATATATTATTTTTAGTTAGGTTTCTATCCATATAATGTTTCAGTGCCTAAATGAAAATTATATGTTAATCCTGGTCACCTTGTATTGCTATATATTGCTATTGCTATATTTAACAAATTTACGATAGCTGAGTTACGTACCGTGGCATGTCCTCTTAGTTAACCACGTTGTGCGTCATCGCACGGCCAATATTGTCGTCATAAGATGAGGCAAAACGTGGTAAGTAAGAGGACCGTACCAGGTAAACTATCGTAACTTTGATTTTTACAACAACAAATGCGAAATAGTCAAGCGGAAGAGCCTTGAAAACAAGGAAGCTTGTGACAACAATAACAACAACGCTTTATTTGTACCATGAAATAGCAAATTTACAGAAGTGAACATAAGAAAGAAAGAGAAATTCTGGAAATCTGGTACTAGCTACCTGTGAGAAAAGTGATCCAAGCGCAAACTGTCTTGTAATCCGTGACGCGGCAATGACGCAATCGTGGTATGTCCTCTTATTTCTGAATAGCAATAAGCCAATCAGAAAACGAGAAACTGAGTAGATGTTGTAAAAATTGCTATTACTATATCTTGCTTTTGCTATTGCTATAAATTATATTATTATTGCTACTTATAGCCCATCAAATATGACCTGATATTTTCTCTCCGCGAGCGGGAAATATCAGCGATTATAACCCATCGAATATTTTCTCTCGCGCGCGATTGGTTGAATGCGTCACGTCACATATAACAAAGAAGGTCGCTGGGTTTCATAACCATTCCACTCTATTAATTATGGTATTACTATATGTTGCTACTACTATTACTCAAAATGTTGTTTTTCAGTGGTGTTCGGGTCTTGGTTTGACTACATGCGAGAGTTCTGGCCACACAGAAACGATTCAAACTTACTGATCCTCAAATACGAAGACATGAAAAAGGTAAATTATATTTCAACCTGTGGTTAACTCAAGCCCTGAATTAAAATATAAATTGGAAGTGGTTGATTCAACAATTTTTCGAATTTTTCAACACTATGTTTGGGGGTCCATTGGTTTTGAATTTTGAAATTTCCGGTCAGTAATAAATCCATTGCGTAAATGGCGTCCAATTTGAATAGTAACCATTGGTTACGTGGCAACGTGAACACGAGGCTAAAGTCTCCAGGACAATATACCACTTTCATAAGTATTCCCGTTACATCAATACAGAAAACTGTAGCTGTAGAGTGCTGTAGCTTAAAAATCAGTGAATTTACAGCCATTTGAAATTCATAGCTATTGATGGGTTGCACATGACGTCACGGCGGCCATGTTGGTGTACTATAAAAATTGTGAGGGGATAGGTACACTTTAAATTCGGCTCTGTGTCTTATATTTCTTTTTCTTCAACGTCGCAAGTGGGAAATTACATCACAGATCCCAGGTAACCTTGCTACTCATGTAGGACCGAGTTTGGTAACCAACTGAACCTTCTCACGTCAAACTTCGACATGCTGTTTACTGTAAATTGAAACCTATTGGAACTATTCTAGCACAGTTTACTAGCGGAATACATTCGTAGACTACGACGAGACATGTTGAAAATGTAAATACACGCGGACGGCAATTAACTGGAATTTAAAGAATAACCATAAACGAGTCAGACTTTTCAGTAGCCTGTGTTCTATTTGGCAATTGGAGAGCCGGGCTATATTTGAACGAGGGAAGAATGGGAAAGGACAAGAAAGGAAGGAGGGTACAACACTCAAAATATTTACGTGACACTAAAACGCGGACGCAACACACTTTAGCCCGAATTCCACTTTATTATTAAATGTGAAACATATGATACAATAAGAAAGGTTTCTTCCGCACCCTTGAAATTTTTAACGCAAAGAAATTCCGCCAAGTCATATGTCCGATGATCAATTATTTAAACTAATCATAAACTATGTCTATGGAAGTAGCTCATTTAACATGCAGCAAAGTCTGTTTACGATAGCATGCAGATAAGATCTATAAATATCCCAAACTAACAATGTAAATTTGAGCGCTAAGTCTATCTTGCCTAAAGGCCTATATAAGTCCTATACTGTTTCAGTTATCACGAGTGCTTGTAATACATAATGCAAGGCTATTAGCAACAATCCAATGTACCATCTGCTGTACAAGGTGCTAATAAAGTACATCATGTTTATGGTATTTTGACGGCCATGCGCACTCGAGGAAGGGAATTTTAACAAATACGCCATCTTGGAAAAGTACGTCCCGACTCCAATAATAGGGACGTAAAAGAACCACTGAGGAAGCAAACAACTCTCTTTGGCAGTTACAACTCTCGCGGTCAGCAAAGAGATCGACTTGACATGATATTCTACTGCGGAATGAGGCCTCAACTTATTAATTCTTAACTTGCAACCAATCCCCAGAGATTTAAATGACCATGTTGGTGCCACTAACAAAAGAAACTAACGAGGCGTCTTTTGTTAACGCCCACCAACATGACGGCGATGACGTAACGTGCAAGTAATCGATTATAACTACACTACAACAAGTTAGCTGATAGAATGTGAGCAAGTACTCAAAAACGGTTAACGATAAACAGGTGGGGATTTTGACAGCCTATAGGATGGTCCCAGGATTGTGATTTTGATCAGTGGGATTTCAAAATGTCACAATGCCCGCCCTTTGTATTCAATGAACGTTGTCGGAAGAAAATAATAAAAAAGACAAGCTGTGACTAATTTGAATAATAGGCGAGACACTAAAACTCCCTGAGACACTAAACTTCCCTGAGATACCAATGACTTCATTAGAAATAAGTTCATCCTATTCAACTCAATTGACCACTTTCATAATGGACGCCTCCTAATTTGCATAATTTTGGAAGATTAATCTGTAGAGGAAAACTAATGCTACCACATGAAAGATCACATTGAAACTAGTAATTTTGTTCAGTTTCAGAGCAATGAAGAGCTAAATATCGACATGCTCTTTCATACGATAATGATCATATATTTCTATATATGTGGATAAACTATCAAAACGGGAATACGCAGTTTTGAAAGTGGTGTATACAATGATTGAACTTGGTCTCACCTTTCCTATTTGCCATTTCCCTCCGACAACATTTATCGAAATAGTATATATTTATGCAAGGCCGGAAATATATATTAAAATGCACTGGGGAAAATATATGTATTTTCCCACAAAGAACAAAGAAACTGAGCGATGTGAAAAGGAATTTAAGCAAAAAACATCTTCAAGAAACCTCTGCACACACTGAATCGATAATGCATTACTTCCTGATCAAAAATGTTCCACGTGTGATTTGTGACTTTCCGAGCATTCAGCTCAGCGTTTTGGAGACCTGGAGTAACTGAGTTGTTTATTAAAACCCCGGCGAAACTATCGAACAATGCTGGTTGTTTGACCACGGCTTAACGTTGGCATGAAGCAGTAATCCGCATTCAATTCAGTTGCTTCCACTGCTGAATGGAAGTCTGCCGAGTTTGATTCAAGTGAAGTCGTTGTCTAGGAGGATGCCTATCTTTCGAGTTAGGAAGCAAGTTAGGAAGCGAGTTAGGAAGCGAGTTAGGAACCGAGTTAGGAACCGAGTTAGGAAGGCGAGTTAGGAACCGAGTTAGGAATGAGGCAAAGAAGATACTAAAATAATCAAAATAATTAACAACGAGTTAGGAATCGATTAGAAAAATAATAAAGATAACAATCCGTTAACGCAAATATTGTTGAAAAAAAATCGCTGATATTTGCCATCTCAAAAATCTGAGTCTGCAGTCGCTCAATGACACAGCCAAAATTTGCTGGCTCAACAACGCCGTTCAATACGATGTCGGAAGACGAAAGCCGGTACGTATTACATTATTCATAATCCTTCTATTTATCGTGCTATAGCTAAATTATTCCATCCTCGTATGATTACGTAGTATATTGAAAAGAAGCAAGTTCTGAACAGATTAGGATAGAAATTGAAGTATCAGAACAGCGAAAGTCGTGAAAATTACGCAATTTTCAGTCATGGATGGCCACTCGATTTTAAGAATCTGAATTGAGCTTTTGTTATTTACAAGACAGAGAACTTTCTTCGCCACCCTCGTTCGTACATTATTGTAACAGGTAAAAAGCATCATTCGTTGCCTTATGAAACATTAAACGTTCTCTGCTAACAGAGGACTAAAGTTCTAGTATATCTTCAGATTCCCCTGTCAAAGACAATGTACGTGGCACCGCCAGTATCACTGAGAGGTTTGTGGATTTTATTATTTTTGCTTAGACAATAATAACATTAAAATACACTTCTATGTTACTGAATTTTTTTATCATATTTTGAATATATTTCAGCCAGATCAAGATTAAAGCTGAACCAATAATTATTTCAGGTAGTAGTTAACAAATACAAATAAATAGAATTACTAGAACTATAATGTTTACTTTCTGTACAAAAAAGAAAACAATCTAAATACCAGTAGGGTTGGTAATGTTACATGACATATAGGCCAGGGCCGGGTTGCTCAAAGCCCGATTAGTGTTAATCCTGGATTAACTCTGCACAGAACCTATTGGTTGTCATGGAAATTAACCCTGGATTAGCACTAATCGGGCTTTGAACAACCCGGCCCTGGTGATCTCGCGAATTCCCGTTAGCCAATGAAATTGCGAATCGCGTTTCCAAGAAAAGAATCAATCCCATACAACCCTGCGTGCTTAGTTTTCTTGTTTGTTTGATAAAAAAACATGGCGGCCTTAGCACGTGCGTGTGTCAACTCTAACAGCTGATTAATTTTATGTACTTTGGAAGACATTACCAGTCAAACAGAAATTAAATTTATCTATCATGGATTCTACCTTGTTACAGAAGTTTATTCTTCGTGACTATCAGTATCGGCGGAAGAAGCATGGCCCAAACGTTTACGAAGCTTGCTACGAAAAGCCCTCTCGATCCCTTGAAACATTTTGACCACAAACGGAATATCTTCCCGACTTCGAGGATCTTGAGCAACTTCAAGAATGGCCAGCTGGGCAGCACGAACCAATGTTGGGTCCTTTAGGATCGGCAACCTTTCGTGAGGATCTTCCCGAACAAAAGGAACAAAATGTGGATAGTTGTCCAACAAAGAGGTTTCCAGAGCACATGCCAGTACTGTGACATTGGACAGTTTTTCCAGTAGTTTAAACTTCTCTGGCTCCTCATGCAAAGTGATCACAATTCTGTTGTTTGGGGTTGAACCTGATTGTGAAAGCCAACTGGTCTCGGAATCCCACTTGTTCGGAAACACTATTAAAACTGTCTCGCGGTTGCCTTCTGTTCTTACCTTGACTTTTCGTTCAAACTGTGGGAGATTACAAACATCAGCATAGAGATTTATTGGAAATGCTCATCCCCATCACATGGTTGAAAAAGAAACGGATTCGGCGACGTTCTAATGAGTTAATGGCTTGATATTCTATTACAAACTTGATATTCTATTACAAACACGTAAACATAAGTTCAGGATTTAACGAATAATAAGTCAGTTCATTTGAAAATACCTACCGATTTTTTTTCCCAGTCGCTTAGCATAATTCTCATCATCATCTTGGTCATTCAGAGGGTGCTGTCGTTTCTGGGATACCTTTGCATCTGATGACCTCATCATGCTGTCTTCTCTGTCAGCTATTCGACATAACTCATTATGAAAAAGCTGGGAGAGAATTAACTTCTGATATTCTATGGAGCTTGTAGTTGTAGTGCCCTGCCTACCCCCACTGAATAAAAAGGTACCCTGCTTGGCATATTTGTGGGCTGTTTCCATTACTGCATCAGAGAAGTTGCTGAATTTAAGTGGCACACCAATCAATTCACCATCTTTCCTGGCGCCTTGTCAATGTAGTATGAGGTGTAGACAACAATCTGCTTAATCGATGGGGTGACACAGCTTGTACCAAAAATTACAACAAATTGAAAGCTAAGAAGTAGTCGAGCAGTGCATTCAAATTGGCATCCAGTAAACAAGGAAGATGTGTTGAGTAAAGTATGATAGATAGAACTAATGCCACTAGTGAAGCTTCTTAAAATGTCAAGAACAAGTCCAGTGAACCCAGCTTCAGCAAGAATAACGGGCATCTTCTCTCCAAAAGCCAAAACTCAAATTTCATCAAATTTTATGGAACAGTCTCCTTTGTTATCAGTTCTAGCAAGTGTCGACAGTGCATTGTAGAATGGTTTAGAGGAGTCCAGAAGCCCTTAGTGAAAAGTATAGAACCTTTATCATTTTACAACCAACCTATTCCTTCCTTAAATCTAGCATAAACATTAAACAGATCCATGGGTAGATTTTTTTCAACCCGAGTCCAGTTGTTTCAGGAAAGGTTAACTTTATTCCTAGGACAACCTTAAATACATGTATGTAATAATTATTTAGCTGTACATTTTAACCTTGGGTTAGCAATTTATCTCTGGGGTAATGCTCACCCTTGCTTCAAAAAAACTGGGCTCAGGGTTTTATGGGCACTCTTGACACAAACAATTTTTGGATGTTTTAATGAAAGGTCTACTCTTTAAGCTATTCTCCATGTAACCAAATATTCTCACCTTGAGAGCATAATTTTATCCTGTAGCCAATTCAATGAAACATTTACAGTCTGTTGTATATGTAGTTTTAACAACGATTCTGGCGAGTATTGTTTTCTGACATGAAAACAATGGCCAGATTTGTAAAGTACAACTGTAAATGTTTATTGAATTTACCCCTGGATTTAATTATTGGTAAAACTTGTTACCTTACTGTATTCGTAATTATATTAAAACTGACTTACCAGTTGCACATTGACCAATGCGTCCAGTAATAATTATTGATTCTGCTGACCAAAAAGCAAGATGTGCTGCTCCAGGAAAGTAGTCGACCAGATTAGCACCAACCAAATTTTCATGACCAGGATTGCCAAGGTGGGACTTCGCAAATTCACGCCTGTTCTGAACATTGTCAACCCTCCCACTTAACCAAGCCCCATATTTATCAGCCAGTTCCTAAGCATCTTGAACTGTCCATACAGGGCCAGTACTAACAAGAGTCATGTCCCCTAACTGGTTACTGTGCTCTGGGGCATCACAGATTGGATATGTTAACGTTGCAGAACTGTTACCAGTGTCAAGCCTTCTTTGCTTTCCATCTGCACTGCATCTTGTATAGATCTTGATGGGCTCTATCTGATTTGGGGGTTTGACTGCATCAAGGTTTTCAATCTGTTCGTACACACCCTTGAAAAACATACTTAGTGTATCATATTCATCCTGTCCCAGATAAGCCCCATGTTACAACAAGACTTTGCAAGTTGAATGGTTCCACAACTTTTAGTCTGGATGTTGTGATGCCAGTGGAAAAACGAGACAATTTCAACCATGGGGCAAAGTCAGTGAACTGGTATACTATCAATGCTCCCTTGGGGAAAGTAATAGCATTCTGCATTCCTGGCCTGGAAAGCGAGTATTCTAATTATTTGGCCACATTAACAGTAGCTACAACAATCCCATTACTTTTTTCCTCGAATGTAAGGCCTACCTGTGTACTCAATTATTCCTTCTTTGCATTTAGACATTTCAGAATGACATCTTTTTAGGGGAAGATATTAATCCCCAACACTTCAGAAATCTTTTTCCCCCATGTATTTCATAAAATGTCTTGTGTATCCCTTTGGCTGATACACAGTGATCCCACAAGCCCACAGGCAAAATCTAAAAATCTTCCTTTGTGTTTTTCATACACCATTGCCATTGGCATAAGAATGTCCTTAAAAAGTAACTGTTCATGATCATTCTCTCCTTTTAAGATAGATTCACACACGAGATGCTTGGTTTTTTTGCACAAAAGCCATCACTTGCTTGTTATCACCACTATGACAGTTGCATGAAGATGGCTTACTGGTTGGGCTTTCGTTAAAAAAAGGGACTGCTAGTTCGGGATACTTATGCAATAATGCATCCCTTGTTTCCTCAAAACAAGAAGCAATGTGGCGAACCTGTAGCCCTTTTGAAGTGTTAGCACTTTCAAGCAAAAACTCACATGGTTTGACTAATTTACTCAAACGAGGCAAACAATGTTTCTTAAGTTCTTCAGCAGCTAACTCGGCAATAAATGCTTTAGCCCTGGATGAACGGCTACTAGGGGGGCAAGTTTTTCATGAAAACATGCAGAAATCACCTCCGAAGCACTCGATCTCTCTCGGTCTTCCCCGGGGTCTTATTTTCACATTTTCGGGCTTATGACTTGAGTTATGTGAAGGAATTTCACGATAATGACGAAGAAGATTACTGTAGCTGTTTGAAGAATGGCAACAAGTAGAGTATTCACACGGCAAACGCTACACGCACCCAGTTATATTATCGGCCATATCAACTGAACTACATCAAATTGCCGGCTCCATGATTTTTAAATACCCGGCCCTAGGGGGGGAGGTGGTCCCATACATGACATATAGGGACGAGAGCTATACATGACTCTGAAGATGTGAATTCTACGAAATATTTGAAATATTTTGCACAAGAAATGAATATTTAACGAGACACGAGACACGTGACATTTACTGTATTTATTAAAATAAATTTTCAACTGGCTGTTTTTATGCATCCACTCTTAGTGTTGCTGTCAATTTTCGCTACCACTCGAGCGTCTGCTGAAACAAGCGGAACATTCCATTTCCGAAACTGACCAATCACATCGAGCTTCTCAGAATCTCGGAAGCTGACCTTCACCTTTTAAACGTTATCCCCAAACATTCAACAAGATGGCGGATCAAATGTTTTACGAATTTAACTATGGATTTAAACGGAAATCACTCCAAATTTCCATTGCAGATTTTTATGGGTTTCTACCACATTCTAAGTTTCCTTTACAGACCCATTAGCTTACATTTGGTGTAGCGGATCACACGTAGTGAATGTGATCTGACATCTGTGTAACAACAGTTCAATTTATGTAAATAGATAACTTGCTTATCAACGATTGGCGCTTTAAAACAAAGGGAATGTAATGTTCAGCTTGTGTTTGAGAGCGACTCTAGGAGCGGATGAGAAGGAGGCTACATGTTCACGAGTGACAGATATGGTTAATTGTCATTCGAACAATCCTTTCACAAGTGTATCATCGGCTTATGGCACATGATAAAAATGTGTTTTATTTATCCTTTTCTGACAAAGACTCGGGTATTTGGACACAGTTCGTCCCATGTGTTAGGAAATTGCATGGGAGGGTGTTGGTGCGTGGAGGGGGAGAGAGAGTGTATTGGAGGGTGGCCATGGAGAAGTGGGATTTCATGAGGACATAGGGGAAACGGGAGTGTAAAGGCGATGGGAGTGAGATGGATAAGTTAGAGTGGCGTAGGAAATAGTGAAGATTTAGACGGTGAGGTAGCCTGAAAAGAAGAGGCGGGCCTTAGAAGGAAAAGAAAAGAGGAGTGGCTAGAGGAGGAAGTGGCCCAAAACAGGACGGCGGAGAAAGATGATTGGGAATGTTTTGTTTGGGAACACGCTGCCGAGATTCTATTAGATATAAAACATTTTTTTTAACATAATCAGTATATATGATCGATTAAATAGGTTTATATTTCGACCAATCATACATTATAATGTACTATTATTGCTGTAATGTTATTTTCTCAATAGACACTTTAGCGTATTTAGCACTAGTCATTTGACTATTACACCGTTTTATTGTTACAGTTAATATTGGACAAATAGTTGTCAAATAAATACAACATGTTGCGAAGGCACAGCGGGATAATGTCTTTCTTTAATTATAAAATCGTACCACTGATAATTATTTGATACTGCTATATTAATTTGACTAGTTTTTGTATTTCCCGGGAAACGTGGGTTTGTTTTGGTTGATACCTTTCTTATACTTTCTCATTGAACCTAACTCGATTCCTAACTCGGTTCCTAACTCGCCTTCCTAACTCGCTTCCTAACTCGCTTCCTAACTCGCTTCCTAACTCGCTTCCTAACTTGCTGCGTAGTTTGTCTCGTTGTCTAGTCTATTTCATAGTACTGACGAGCCGATGCCAGTTGTGTTTTCAAAAGTGTAATTCATGAATTTATAATAGCAAGAACTTTCATCTTTTCTAGGAACAACTTGTGTAAGCATGTTCCCCTGGCTGGGTGTTGCACTAGAGTCTCATTACGATAGAGGCATTTGTTCTCATACATTCTAAAGTTTGAGTTCTTGGTGATATGAATACCCGCCTTGTTAGCAAGTTCTCCAATGTAGGCATCATCGATCTTTAGGGGTCTTTTCACATCGTACAAATCCATGATTTTCTTCACCGCATCAGCTGATAATATGTACCCTCCCCCACTGCAGTAAGGAGTATAAAAGGTCTTGTTCAGTTCCTCTTTAGGTACACCATATCTCCCTTCTCGTAAAACCGGGCTTCCGTACATTATATTACCTGTGTATAGGTTGTATCGCATGGTGTCACGGTGTTTTAGAAGTGATAGTATTCCACGAGTATTCACATATGTATCGTCGTCAGATTTGAGAAGAAAGTCGAAGTGACAGTACCTCAGTGCCCACTCAAATCCCATAGCTACTTTGAAGCTCATGTTGAAGAAACGCTCTTCGTAAGTACTCAAGATGAGGTCGCCATAAATTTTTTCCTCAACTTCCAAGCGTTTCATCTCTGCACTGTTCTGGTTTTTACCGAGCAAAAACAGAGTTCGCCACCTTGGTAGAACTGAGAAGTCTGGCCCCCAACTTTTGCGAATGTCGTTCCGTCGATCAAAATGTCCAACATTACTCGAAGCGAGGACAAGAAGTTGTATTCTAGAACTGGGGCACTGTTTTGTTGAGATGAGTCTTGTTCGGTGCAGAAACTGTACCTTGAAATAATTAATCAAGTTACTTCCGTACATGTATGTCTGATCCGTGTTTAGTTCATACACAACTAAACCTCGAAGCTTGAACACCAAACTGCATACGAGTAATGACAATAACAATGCAATACATCTCCTTTTCTTGGAACCACGTCTACACAGAATACGATACATGATCCGTTTCATCGCGGCTGTAGTTCTACTATGATGTTGGTGATATGCTTTCTGATTCCGTCGAAAACCACTGACTCGGTGAACGCTAATATCGTATAATGAGTCGAGAGCGTGCATGCATGGCTTCGCTAAAACAAATACGTCGAGTACACTTCCTAGGCGACACAAAACAATGAGCATTAAAACTTTTGATATTTTAGTTCTATTTCGAAGTATTTTGAACCAAAATAAAATTGAAATCGTATCCAGCGTAATTATTCGATATGGATATGGCGGCACTTACATGTACACATTTCGTGTCCTTACCCCGCATCAACCAATCGCAAGTTGTTATCTCAGTCATCGTGTGATATATACCTTATAATAGCCTTTCTCTAATTGCTTTTTTAAACGTGTCAACAAATGGGTATCACAATAGCAGAAAGGAAGGCAAAGCAAAACAACCAGCAAAAGCAAAGCAAAGCAACAAACAAAAGCACCATTGTTACGATAATCTCGTCAATCTTGCCATCCATAATAACCAAATCAGTCATCATTTGATATATGCCTTATACTAGCCTTTCTCTAATTACCATTTAAACAGGACAGCAAATGGGTACAACATCTATAGATAATAAGTTGGGATTTGGTACAACAACGTCCAAACAATGCGATGGGGGGAGGGGGTCATCGGATGGGGTTGCATTGAGAAAACGAAGGTGCAGGCCCAGAACCGCCACTTTATATACTACTTTTGTGCTGAACTATATCCACCGAGTGAATTCTGTTGGCTTGCTCGCTGTATTGGATTCTGCTTTTCGCTGTACATGCAGATACCAAATCTACAAACAGTACCTGGCCTGAGATTTCTAAACACCCGTATCTTGTGTGAGTTGTGACACTACACATCAGTGACACATGCATGTGTGCATCTTGGTTATACAAATTAACACTACATTCTGGCAAAGAGTTAATCTATAATGACACTTTGATATGCCAAGGAACTTAAATATCAACACAGTACAAGGTGAGGGAAGTTCATGATCAAAGTACTGAGTTCATTGCTGTGTTCAATTCCCTAATCAATTAATCTACACTGAATTTCTAATGTGACCTGAAACAACCATAAGAGGCTGATAAAAGCCCGGACCTGCTACCAACATTGATCATAATGTATTCTGCAACTAACAACGCCACTCAATATTCTGCAGCCAACCACCATGTTCTCACTTGAAAAATAATTTAAATGCTCTGAAGGAACTGGAATGTATACACATGCATATATAGTTTATGTTCTACACTGGAGTGTACTTACTATTGTGAATACTAGGAACTGGAATGCAGTTTACACACATCTGAATAGCCGTAGCTAGCTATAGGGTTGATTGTGTTCTACACTAACTCCAATTATTGCTTTACACTGTATACCACACAGCAAACTGTGCTACAAATGCTCAAATGAATGATAACCATATAAACTACATGTATAAGCACCACATGCATCCAATGATTTAATGTTACACAATATAAATATTTAAAGTTTTATACCCATATGCATCCCCTTGTATATTAATTTATAAGTCAAGCCATTAAAAAATTTCAAATTAGTTAAAGTTTTTTTGATCAGGATTGTTTACATGTACACCCACATTATTGCAGCAATCTTTCAGTCTTTTGTGTTACCACTGGAAGCCCAGCCCACATGTCGAACTCACTTTAATAATCTATGATTACTTCTAGTTTTAAGTATATGCACATATCTCCCTCATTTCTAATGCCAGGCGGCTCAAACTTTGATAGACATGGCATAGGGTACCCACGATTAACTTAGTGTCGATGACGTCATCGGTCACGTGATTTGAATGCCCGTATCTCCCTTCATTTCTGATGGCAGCCGGCTCAAACTTTGACAGACATGGTATTGGGTCCCCTTAACTCACTTAGTGGCGATGTCGTAACGATGACGTCATTGGTCACGTGATTTTAAGTACATACCCATATCTCCCTCATTTCTAATGCCAGACAGCTCAAACTTGGGCAGGCATGGTATTATTTATTCCCCTTGCATATTATCAATGCTTTAATACATATTCCCCTTGCATTTTAATGTGTATTCCCCTCGAGTTATTCCCTCACGCATCTCGTAGTAACTTAGAACTACCGACTTACTTTTTACCTACAGAGAAGTAACATGGTAACAAACCGAGTGTGTTACGAACCGGAATCGAACTCGAACCATCGTTCTCTTGGTTTCTACGTTGGTAGAAAGAATCGAGACAAAAAAAACAATACGAAGCCTTGACTGAATAGTAATTTTATGCGACTTTACACTAGGCAAGTAATGATCCTAATAATTTATGAAAAGAGATATTGTTATTGCGTAGTACGAGAAAACCTCGCCATTGTGAAAATAAGCATGTTATCGGCCTACCGCTCTGGGGTATGGGATTTACTAGTTCACCTCGGGCAAATCAATCCCATACCCCCTCACTCCAGGCCAATAACTTGTTTTCGTGATAAATCTTCCCGTAAATGTGTTTTTATAGGATAATATGGTTATTTTATGGATTTCTATGGAATACCGGCGAAAATGTCACTCGAAATTCATATTATTTTGGTAAACAACTCGCCTAAAGACTCGTTGTATACCACCAAATATATATAATAATTTCTCGTGAAATATTCACTGGTATTCCATAGAAAACCATTATGAAATAATCAGTAAATATTTTCTCTCAATCACAACACTCGCTGGTTTTTTATCAATGTGCTCGGCATTTACGGAAATTCTCGAAGGGATTCCGATGTTTAACGTACGTAAACACCAAAATGCGACCACAGGGAACCCAAACGGGAGGCCCAAATCCACTCAATCAGATGCCTCACTAAGTTCAGCGCGACGCACCGGTCGTGAGACAATTATTTCGGCAATAAATGATTAAACTTATTGTATTTACATCCCTCCTATAGGATTTATTAGCTTCAGTTAAGCGGATTGCATGTTTCGTTGGCAAGGATTTGTCCCCGGATATGTTAAACCGAATCGCAACGCAGACGATCTTCACAGCCATGTGCGACCGCCCCTCCTTCGATCATAGTTGGTTTGGTAGAAAGCCTGGCCGACCGTTCAATTTCCTACGAAAGGGTCAGGTTGGAGACTGGAAGAACCACTTCACCGACGAACAGAATAAAAGGTTTGAACGAGTTTACGAGGAAAAAATGGGAGGAACTGGGCTTCACTTGAGCTACTTTGATTGACACTGAGATGTCCAACATCTGCAGTGCTTACTTTATACGCAAAAAGCGCATACACAATGAATGTATGTGGAAATTTTAAAATGACGGTACTATTGGGCTTTGGACATCGATCATTATACAGTTCAGCCAACAGACTTTATGATCATATCTCATGGCCCCACACACCTTTCACCTTGAACATACAATTCCAATTTCTTGCCTTGTTACAAAACATAAGTTGATTAAACTACTCACATACAATGCCTACATTGTTCCAAATCTAATTTTGGACCCACACCCAAAAAATTGTGTTTCAAAAAGGAGAAATTAGGGAAGTTTGTGTTATTTGTAGTGTCAGCCTGGGCCAGAGTGTTTCCATGGCAACACC
This sequence comes from Actinernus sp. WN-2022, assembly GCA_030867875.1. Classification (NCBI taxonomy): domain Eukaryota; kingdom Metazoa; phylum Cnidaria; class Anthozoa; order Actiniaria; family Actinernidae; genus Actinernus; species Actinernus sp. WN-2022. The sequence goes on from JAOWCC010000019.1 coordinate 98,548,906, forward strand.
ATAATGATGTGTATTTTCCATAGTACCACATATGTGCAAAGTTTCAATAGTTTTTATCCAATATTTGTAGAGATTCTTCATTGTGTGATTTGTCTCCAGGCTGTGCAAACAATATGACGTCATAGGTCATTAATTTGCATATTACAAAAACCTGAATATCTCTGAAACGAGATGAGATGTTGACAAACGGAAAATGTCATTATTCCTCATTTCGAAAGCATTTTAACATTAGCTCAACTTAATTTTCGCTTCATATGCACTTTAAACAAGAAGTTCCAGTATAAAAGGGTAAGCCCCTCCTGTTTTCACGCATGGCGAACTCAAAGGCACTTTAAAGTGCCTATGAAGCTTATTTTTTTATTTTAGATATCAATTCTAAATCAAGTGAATAGTAGAGTGGTAAAATATATTTTGCTTTGAATGCTATGCTGCTGAGTTAAGGAGATTTTAATATCCAAAATGCTAATTACATGACGTCAGGGGAGGCATCAATTATTATACATTTTTTTTGTTACAATTAAACAAATTTAGAAATGTTAGAAATTGGTTTTCTTATATCAGTAGAAACGCCCATTCACAACCACTAAGAAGTGATTGCAGATACCTCCCCTGAGTTGCCTATCAACGAGAGCAAAACAAAGGCTTTACTTGTCACTGGTAAGCGCCTTCCTTCTAATATCGAGGAAAATCCAACCATAAGGGTTAACAGAACAGAACTTGAATTGGTATCCAGCGTAAAACTCCTGGGTCTTGAAATTGACAGCGAACTATCTTTTTATCCTCATGTAGATAAGCTCTGCAAAAAACTATCACAGCGCATTGCTATTCTAAAAAAGATAAAATCATGTTTACCACTGAAGCAGAGGTTACTATATTATAATGCAATGATAAGGCCCATAATGAATTACGTGAACGTTATATGGATAAACTGAGAAAGAAAGTTTAGGTAGGATTCTGAAGCTGCAGAAAAGGGCAGCGAGAGTCCTTATGAACACTGACTGTCGGGCTCCTAGCGTCCAACTATTTAATAGTCTTAAGTGGTTGCTGTTTAGTATATAAACGTTTAAACGACCTAGTGCCTATTTACATCAAGGACATGCTAAAGCTTATAACAGTGAACGGCATACACGTAACACTCGGTACAGTAAACTTAACTTAGTTTGTCCTAAGTTTACTCGCAAGACTGAAGGTGGTCGTACTTTTACAGTAACAACTTGCCAATTATGGAACAGTTTATCTTTAGAAATTAGAAATAGTAACTCTTATGCTACATTTAGAAGCCATTATTGGAACGTGTTATTTAAGGAACAGCAGTTTTTAAATCATTTTTTAGTTTAAGTGTGACCATTTTTATTCGATTTTACCAACTTTTTATCATGTACTATTTTGTTGTTAGGGTTTCAATTTGAATTTTAAACAATTGTTTTGCTTATCGTAATTATATATTTTTAACGTTTTTCATCTATGATCCATGTATTTATACTATTAATATTTTATTATAATAACTATATTCATATAATTTTATTAGCTATAGAGGGCCACAGGTTTGTTAGTTTTTAACTATTTTGTGCTACCCTAGCCTCATGAAATAAAGACTTTATTATTATTATTATTATTGTCATGTAATTAGCATTTTGGATATTAAGAGCGACTGTCCACTAATATCGAGCGAAATCAGAATATCGCGGCAAAAGATGAAAAAAAAATTTTCTTCATATTTCGTTCAAAGATAGGCTTAGGTCAGTTAGTAAACGTGCTGGGATTTTTTGTTCAAAAATTTATTTAACTTTGAGAAAAATTGAAAAAACGATTACGGCCGGCGTGAGTCCGAGACAGCCTGAAATAAGAGTGATTTTACCGGTCTCTCTAACCTTGCCCTGTACAAACGCTAAAGGAGCTTCGCATTTTTCGAATTCGGATATTTGTTTAGAAAGTATCGATCAACTGTTTGAGTGCAATAATTAGATTATAGCTTTATTCTCAAGATCCTGAGAGCCCACTTAAATACGCTGTAGTTTGCTAATTTGAAAACCTTATTTCAGGGCACTTTTTGGAAAAATAAATTTTATATGTGGTATAATTCAGAATCCATTGAAGCTTCGTTTTTGATACAAGTTAGCATTGATCTAAAACATATATGAGAATTAGTTTAGGTTATCTTCTCAGTGCTTCACACGAGCGGTGTGAATTTCGACGAAATGACAACATGAATTTGTAAACAGTCAAGTCTTACTCTTCGACAAGAGTGCAAAATATCGAGCAGAAACCTATTGAACCAAGGTAGCGAGAGTAGCGAGGGTCGCAAAGGTAGCGAGGGTCGCAAAGGTAGCGAAGGTCGCAAAGGTAGCGAGGGTCGCAAAGGTAGCGAGGGTCGCAAAGATAGCGAGAGTAGCGAGGGTAGCGAGAGTAGCGAAGGTAGCGAGGGTCGCAAAGGTAGCGAGGGTAGCGAAGGTAGCGAGTGTCGCGAAGGTAGCGAGGGTCGCGAAGGTAGCGAGAGTAGCTAAGGTAGCGAGAGTCGCAAAGGTAGCGAGGGTCGCGAAGGTAGCGAGGGTCGCGAAGGTAGCGAGAATAGCGAGGGTCGCAAAGGTAGCGAGGGTCGCAAAGGTAGCGAGGGTCGCAAAGGTAGCGAGAGTCGCAAAGGTAGCGAGAGTAGCGAAGGTCGCGAGAGTAGCGGCGAAGGTCGCGAGAGTAGCGAGGGTCGCGAAGGTAGCGAGGGTCGCGAAGGTAGCGAGGGTCGCGAAGGTAGCGAGAGTAGCGAGGGTCGCAAAGGTAGCGAGGGTCGCAAAGGTAGCGAGGGTCGCAAAGGTAGCGAGAGTCGCAAAGGTAGCGAGAGTCGCGAAGGTCGCGAGAGTAGCGGCGAAGGTCGCGAGAGTAGCGAGGGTCGCGAAGGTAGCGAGGGTCGCGAAGGTAGCGAGGGTCGCAAAGGTAGCGAGAGTCGCAAAGGTAGCGAGAGTAGCGAGGGTCGCGAAGATAGCGAGAGTAGCGAAGGTCGCAAAGGTAGCGAGGGTCGCGAAGGTAGCGAGGGTCGCAAAGGTAGCGAGGGTCGCTAAGGTAGCGAGGGTCGCGAGGGTCGCGAGAGTTATAAGCTGAGTAGCGAAGGTATAGCGACAATAGCGAAAGGGAGGTGAGCGAAGATAATGGTAATAAGAGATTATTCTATCAGTAGGAATGTAAACCCTGGTTAGGGTTTGGTTTGGGGTCAGGGTTAGGTATTATCTGGTTAATAAAAACACCTCACACACCTTCCTTTATTAAAGTGAACCAGCGTGTTCTCATCGGCCAGCGTGCCACTGACACCACAGGAAACCCAAGCTCTGTTTGTGTTTTTAAATTATAAGGGTTTGTATGAGATTTTTAACGAGTATTTGGTTGTACCGTTAGGCCAGAAATACTGAAATAAAATCCATGAAACTCCCCTGAAGTCTTTATCTGTTCTTCATTGGGCTCTGTATGCAATTTCAGCGAATTCTGTTGAAATTTTACCCATCGACCTCTCCAACTAAGAAAGAAGGCAAGGACGGACGCAACCGCCATTTCTCGATGCCAATCACTCGAACATCGCGCTCGAATTTTCATCCAAAATCAATGCCAACCGCAACTAGACCTCAAATAATAGCACAACAGTATCTATTCCAAGAGCCTCGTGCCATTTAATTGTTGAAATAATCCCCATTTCTCGAGCCTAAATCGAACCTAATTTCAAACAAATCCGCCCGTTGGGATTCGTGACTGGGAGAAGTTGGCAACGCTTAGCAATGGCTAGCTGCCAAAAGTCACGGGCTCAGAACGTACGTATATATTTTATTTTGAACACGCCTCCACGTAAGTTGGCTCTATGGTACAGCGGTTTAGAGCGCGCGCTTTCGATCCAACGACCGGAGTTCGAGTCTACACCAGGCACTAATATAAAACAAAATTGTGTACTTCTTTTTCTCCTTTCTCAGTTTTATTTAATCTTTTCCTCTATTTTAAACAATTAGAGCCGCCGTTCTACGTGAAAAACATTGTTGTCTATTGGCTCTCAAGCCCCAACCGTGCACGCTCATGACCTCGATTTTCAGTAGTGCGATGATGAGAAAGATATCATAACAAATTCCCTCGTTACCTTTGAAGAATAACCAGTATATATTTTTCTTAAACCTTTTGAGTCATGATCAGGTTTATACTCACTCAACTAGAAATTCATCAGAACATAAGCTAAACATCCTTCAGGGAAAACGACAGTCACTTGTTACTGTCACGTGTAACGTCACATCTACTCGAATTTGCGATGAGGTCTTACGAAACTGGAAAACAAGTATATTAGAATATCATAGTTTTTCAATTGGACATCCAAACTCATTATATTTTGTAAGAGAAGCATAGTCAACATGTTTTTGTATTCGGGCAATTGAAATGATTATATTAGTACAGTGGACATGACCTCGACAACTGAACATAGATTTTTGGAATATGGATGTCGGGACCAAATAGTTCATGTGATATTAAGGTAGCTGAAAAATATTAGATTCCTTTACTCATGGGTGTTATTTACTGACAATCTCAAGTGGAATTGTAATACCAAAGAGATCGTCAACTGAAGCAGGGGCGAAGGGAGGTCCCGAATTTATTTTAATTTTATTTTTATTTTGGGGGTGGGTGGGGGGGGGGGGGGGGGGGAGAGATGATGAATTCTTGGACAATTTCATTGATACTTGTGTCAATCTCTCGGCTTCTGTGGCTGTGCAGAAGGAGCCACTTCATTTCTCACTTCATTTCATTTTCTCTAATAAAAATATTAGATTCCTTTACTCATGGGTGTTATTTACTGACAATCTCAAGTGGAATTGTAATACCAAAGAGATCGTCAACTGAAGTAGGGGCGAAGGGAGGTCCTGAATTTATTTTTATTTTATTTTTATTTTGGGGGTGGGGGGGGGGGGGGGGAGAGATGATGAATTCTTGGACAATTTCATTGATACTTGTGTCAATCTCTCGGCTTCTGTGGCTGTGCAGAAGGAGCCACCTCTCCCCTCCCCTCCCCCCCCCCCCTCGATTTTTACCAACTATAGCGTTTAAGTAATAGATAAAATATGAGCGGACGATCTTTATGGTCATTTACAATGGCGAGCCGCTTTTTTATCTTACTTGTGAAATGAATATTTTTACTTAGAGAAATGAACAATGGAAACCCTATATTTAATCGCAATTGTGAAATGCCATCGTACTTGTGAAATGAAACAAACAATGCAGTGAACATAATTGTTCTATGATTTTCAACCGTTCAGAGATTGTTACTCATGAACCAGTTGTGTCCCATAGGAGTTGCAACTAGCTCCAAATTGGATTTTAATTACTTTCAGTTGGAAGTTGATTCGGTGTAAGCATGTCCGGTCGATTTCGCTCTCCAAAAAGTGAGGTTCAAGAGAGGTCTTTAGTGTCGGGGGTTATTCCAAAAAGTACCCAATACGACACCAAATGGGGTCTAAAACTCTTTGAGTGGCAACAAAAGCGACAAAATAAAGTAGCAGAACTGGAATCAGTTGGCGTGGACGGGCTTGATTTTGACAACGTCGAAGATAGAACACATGTCGGCATACAGTCTCCACTTTTGGTTGTGCAAGTTCATTTGCGAAGTTGCCAAGCACAATGGTGAGCGATATCCCCCTAAGACGTTGTATTTGTTGTTGTGTGCGATTAATTAGAGTTTTGGGATGATTTGAGTCTCCTTTGCTGTAATTAATTCAGTTAAGGATTTTTATCAAAGTTTATGCATACGACTTATTAGCTGAGTTAGAGATCTTTATCAAAGATATAGACCCATTCGAAAAATGGCGTCCAATTTAATTAACTATTGTTTAGTACTGACTAGCCTCGCTTACACGTTCAAAAGCTTTTGTCTGTACTGACTAGCCTCGTGTTCACGTTACCAGGACAATAGCTTTTTAAATTGGACGCCATTTTTCGAATGGGTCTATGAATACGTATTAGGCTGCTAATTAATAATTCATCAACCCCAGCCTTTCCCTGCTGCCTTTTCAAACCCTCCCCGTGCTTTTAGCTACTTGATCTTTATTGGGATTTACAGTATTGTGCATGTGATCTGAATACTGACCTGGGATTGGTTTTCACCCTCATTAATTATTCATGAATTTTACAATAATGTATAGATAGTATCTCTATTTGTAATTTTGATTATGATAAGTACTTTACTATATTGTGTTTTTGATTAGTGTTGTGAATATGTCTTGAATGTCACTGTCATACTGATGAACTTAGCATGATATATAAGTGCTTTATGTTGCTTTTCAGTCATTCGATCTGTTTCTCGGTTTCCGAAACAAGATAACATTAAATAAATATAATATATATAATCAGTTTGAACAGAATGGACTTCTGGGATGTTCTAGGATTTGAGCAAATTCCAATGACTATTCAACAAAATAGCTGTAGCCTCGTTTTCATGTTCAAACCATGCCCATCCCACTTAAAGAAAATTAACGCTAAGCAGTTTAGTCAGTTTCGCGCATTCAAGAGCCTTGCATGAAAGCAAAATACTTTAGAGAATATACACGCACCATCTGGCTAGTACAAGTTTAGTTTGTCAACGTGGTGTACATGTGCCAGGCCACTAGGAGGGCATTGACTATAGATTGTTGTGTCGTCTGCATACTGAAACGTGGTGACAGATGATAGTACGTCATCCACAGATTGAATAACATCGGCCCAAAGATGGATCTTGTGGAACAGCAAACTGAGTATTGTTGGTTAATCCTGACTTCTTGTTATCAACTGATTTGAACAAAGTGAAAGCAGTTGCACAAATAATTAGTGTCAGCCATTATAAAAGTTTCTTTAAAAAAAATTTGAATTTGATATTTCCAATTAAGATTGGCGTCAATAATTAAGACACCAAGATTTTGACATAAGGCTTGCCGAACAAAGTTCTTATTTATCAAGACCTTAATTGGGAAAACGTTTTACTGGGGTGGATGAACAATGACATAATTAGATTTATCTACATTTAAAGATAATTTATTAGTATTTAGCCACTATATTCAAGTCAGCAACAAATAAATTGGAATCATCTGCAAATAATGTCGCAGCAATTTACCAAATCATTAACATCAATTACTTTAATTTATATTTATATTCGTGTAATAGTATATCTTTTCTATTATTTTTATTATTATTATTATTGGTATCTATTTATTTTGTTATATTGTATTTATTGTTATATGCATTGTCACAGATTAAGAGCCAGCCATTCACTAGAATGGATAGGCTGTGTAATAAACCTTTGTTATTGTTATTGTTATAAATAAGAAACAGCAATGGAAAAAGAACTGAACGTGTGGAACACCACAAGAAGAGGCCTAGGCTTATAGGATGAATTACCAATATATTGAAACAAACTGCCTCCTAATAGACAAATAAGAACAAAACCATGAATTAGGCAGGCCCCTTATGCCGTAATAATCAAGTTTTTGAATAAGAATATGGTTATTGACATTGTTGAAGGTTTTACTCATATCTTAAAAAATTCCACAATCATAATAAGGTTTTATAGAATTAGCTAAATTCTTAGCAGTGTTTGAGACAATGATTTATGTGATATTTTTTTCAAACTAGTTTTACAAATTAGAACATTTTGGCATGACAATGTACCATCAGTTTTCTGGTTTGTCTGACACATCTGATATATTTCCTGATATGCCATTCCGTAAGATGGTCAGGCCACAGAAAATGATTTGGACAACACCCAATACTTATAACTATTGATATTAGTATTATTCTACAAAAGGTACTGACAGTATATACTTATTACAGTATATTTGTCAAGACAACGTTTTTGGGACTGTATATATAGTAACATATAGTTTTACTTTTTTCGTAAATGCAATGGGATTGAAAGAAAATTCATTGTCCGACTCTGGAATTACACGTTAAATTTCACTTGAAAAACCGGTATCGTACTCATCGATTCGCGATTCCTGCGATATCGGATCGGTTTTTCAAGTGAAATTTAACGTGGATTTCCCTCATCAAGCCGCAATGAATTTACCTAGTGAATGTGCCGACGCTGGCCTGTAACAACTGATGAATCGGGTCATTCACTGCTATATGTGATGCCACTTACTTTTAACAGAAACTAAGGAATATTAAATAGAATCCCATAGCACGACGCAAACTCGCGCGCTGATTGTCTAACGAATTTGTGGAATTCAATGGTTTGAAAAGCCGTATTCAACGAAGTACAAGAAGCCCGCGCGTAGATATTCACAATGTAACAGCAGTCAAAGAACATGAAAATTATATGTATCCGTTTTTCACGAGAAATGATGTTTTGGCGCTCGAATAGTACTGAACAAGAAGAAACCGTCTCTCGCAAATCCGAGGAATCTACAAAAACAATGGCAATGTACTTGGAGAATCCTCACCGGTTTGTAAAATCTATAACATTATTATAATAAACTATTAAAGACAAATCGAAAATGCATTGTTGTATTTTGTCCACTCGTTTACGGTTATTATAATAAGAATATCAAGATAATGTATAAATTGAATACAGAGCAAGGCGAGTTGGACCAAGGAGGATTGGAAGACCTTCCCACAATCCTTTGCGTAGCAACTATATTATAAATTTGGCCAGTCACGTGAGCACTTTATTCTGCGTTGGCGTTGGTTTTTCATCGATGATCAGATACTCAATTGCTCGATTCTGATTGGCTGAGAGCAGTGCAATTTATCCCAAATTGCAATTGCTGGTTGAAATTGCACTCCAAATCAGGAATTTGACAATCTATAAATCGAAAACAAAAGCTCTAGAATGAAATCGAAGTAGACAAAGTTGTTCACAGTCTTGTTTTGGTAAAAGGATTTTTTCCGATGCTTTTTTGAAAATTTCCGAAGTGTTTCCGAACATTTCCGAATGCTTAAAACTGACTATGCTTACTAATTATATATTAAAGGGCGGTTTCATGTTTTTTCTAGGAAATACAGAGCGGTATTTCATGGCTAGATCAGGCCAATCAAAATGCAGGAAATTTCAAGCCCTTTCTTTATCAGCCAATAAGAATTCAAGATTTTGAATACATAATTAATCTACAGACGCGTGTCAGCTGCAGGTGGACAAGGTCTCCATGACTAAATTACAAGTCTCCTACCGGAAAACTAAATCTATTGACTTGGAAACCTTGAGGAAGGAATTATCTGAATCATATCTCTCTCAGAACACAACTTTTCTGGAACTAAATGAACTTGTGATTTGTTACAACGATACTTTGTCATCCGCCTTTGATTGCTACGCGCCATTGGTTATTAAATCTGTCATAAACAGACCTACTGTTCCTTGGTTCAATGATGATGTAAAATCTGCAAAGCGACTACGAAGAAAGGCGGAGAAAAAGTGGAGACGGACGAATTTACTTGTGATTTTACACTGTACAAAGCTAAGAAAAATCAAGCAACGTTTGTAATGAATCATCGTGCGCGAAGTAATTTTACACTAGATTCATCTTGGAAAACAGTTGTGATCAACGGAAATTATTTAAGGCTGCCAAGACACTTTTTAATCAGAAGACGGATCTGAAATTTCCTGACTATCAAGATACCTCTGTACTTGCTAATGACATTGGTCAATTTTGTGTACAGAAGATCGACTGTATCCGTTCAGAACTTGACTCTACTGCAAGTCACAATCATTCTGTGGACGTAGCACCTATTTTATTTAGCAACCACGTTTACTCATTCGAAACGCTATAAAGTGATAAGTGTTAAGCTACTGATTGCCATGTCAAGTAAAAAGTCGAGCTCTTTGGATCCAATGCCTACTCTACTTCTACTAGAATGCCTGGACGTCCTCCTCCCTGTACTCACCAGGAGGATTAATCTATCTCTGGAATCTGGCCTGTTCCCTGATAACTGGAAGCAAGCAGACGTTCGTCCCAGATTAAAGAAGCCAGGGATGGACGTCGTCTTTAAGAATCTTCGTCCAATCAGTAATCTGTCATTCACCTCAAAGCTTACTGAGCGTGCGGTTTCTAACCAAACGCACAATCATATGACAGTCCTAAAGCCCAAAGCCCAGTCCTCCTACCGTGAATTCCATATCACAGAGACAGCTCTTCTCCGTGTGAAGCATATTCTCATGAATATGAACAAGCAAAATGTCACCTTGCTCGTGCTACTAGATCTGAGCGCCGCGTTTGACACCGTCAATCACGACATTTTACTTGAGCGATTACACTCCAGCTTTGGTGTATCTAGAACAGTGTTAGCGTGGTTTAATCGTTCTCAGTTCGTATCAGTTATGGGAGCTTCATCTAAACGTTTCGATCTGCAATAAGGTGTACCCAAAGTTCGTGCCTTGGTCCTCTGCTTTTTGTTATATATGCAAGTAAACTATTCAGTGTACTATTCATGCCTATGCTGATGATGCGCAACCGGCATATATCTCTTAGTTTAAACCTGGTGCAAGTACCGAGCAATCTACAGTGATCACAGCTATATATGTGAAGAACTCTATAGATGACATCAAGAGCTGGATGCTTACTGATAAGCTCAAACTTAACGACGACAAAACAGAATTCATTTTTATTGGAACTAGACAGCAACTTGCAAAAATCGACTTAGACACACTACATGTTGGTAAAACTCACTTCACCCCTGTGAGCCAGGTTAAGAACCTAGGCTGCTGGTTTGACACTCAAATGAAACTAGACACCCATATAACTAAATGTTGCAACGCAGCATTCTTTCACCTGTTTAACATACGACGAATTAGGAAATTCCTGAATAAAGATACCGCTCAAATATTAATGCTTTCATAACAAGTCGTCTAGATTACTGTAATGCCCTTTCATATGGTCTGCCGGCCACTCAGCTTATAATTAGTATAGGCTCCTACGTGTTCAGAATGCTGCGACTCGACTTATATGCAACATTTCTCGTTTTGAACATATTACTCCTATTCTTTATAAGTTGCACTGGCATTGGCACTGCATTAAAATAATACTTATCACGTATAAGGCACTAAATGGTTTAGCACCATCCTATATTACAGATCTAAGTACTATCAAGCCTGCATCTCGCTATAATTCTAACTCAGAACTTCTCCTGCATCGACCAAGACTTAAGACGTGACCGATCTTTCACATTAGCAGCGCCTGCTCTATGGAATGACCTACGAAATGAAATACGTAATGCTAAATCAGTTTCAGCTTTTAAGAACTTACTTAAGACATTGTTTAAGAAAGCATTTTACTAGTGTTTATGTTGGTCAATCCTGTATGATAGATAACTTATAGCTAGGAATAGTCGATCGTTACCAATACGTTTATCAGTTAGAAATTAGTCTATTGTTCTTGTTATGCGCACAATAAATGTTATTTATTATTATTATTAAATGTTGTTTATTATAATGGTAGCCGAAGTGCCCTAACTGCTTTTCTGACTAGAGTCTCTACAAACAAGAGCCGGAATCATGTGATAAATTATGGTACGCACGGCATCCCCTTGTTTGTCGTGTGATAGAATGTTCTGAGTGTATGTGGCCGAAGTTATACGAAATGCTCGGTTTACAATACAGGCCGAAAATTAACTTCGTTTTTCCCAGGATCTTAGAACCCCTAGATTTTTGAGCAAGCGTATCAATACCGATGGATGACATTTACACTACAACAATAAAGGGCGCCTTGTCGAAAAAATACCCAAACCGTTCGTCTCGATCCTTCTGTTTGGAGTGCCCAACTAACAAAAGGCAATTAAGCTAAAATGCCGTATACATACCCAAAACGCTTGACGTTAAACCATGAAGTTTGTCGTTTATGGAAGTTCAATACAATTATAACTGATTAATATACTTGGTTAGGCTATTTAGCTACTTCATGCAGGCCTTCTTATACTCGCATTTATTAATTACATATCATTACTACTATTTTTTGATAACTAATAACGGTAGGCCTTTGGTTCGAGATAAAATCATCATCTTTACTGTTCAACGCAACAATGTAGCCAGTGCATCTCACGAGGGACCATCGGCTAGTAGCAGTAGTTGTCCGCGAAAAGTTGCTCTACACAAATTCGAATATTAACCCGAGAACGAGGTTATCTGATGCTTTTGATGAACATTCTAGTATTTAGGAACTTCAATTAGTCTTCGGGTCACTACTAACCGTTATAGCTCACCACAAAATGTTGGCGTGTTCTTATTGGTCCGCTTGGCACTTATCAGGCGTTATTGTTTACCACAAATTATTTTCGCGCTCTCTCATTATGAGTGGGACAAACTATGACATGTCCGTGACCGTGCATGCTGTACTGTAATTCTGTGATTTGATTGGATCAGCAGGAGATTTAACAATGGAAACCATTTCAACGTCACGGCATGCCGTACGGTAACCGTACGGTAGTCAGTGCTGTAGTTTGTCTAACTCATAAGAAATATTCTCTATCATGCGATCAGTAATAGAGCAGATTTTTGACTACAGCACTGTTGCTGTACGGCATGCCGTGACGTTGAAATGGTTTCCCATTGTTTTATTCCTGCTGATCCAATCAAATCAGAGTTACAGCACGGTTAGGACATGCATGCCGTACTGTTTGTCATACGAAATATTCTCTAGTCTCCCGTGGGCACAATCAACAATTTCGTATTGAACAATAAGTGACACTTAGAGTATATTTATTGGACATTTGTATGAGATCGATGGTGTTATTAGCAAAACCTGTTTGTAAATGCTATTTTCAACCTCCAATCGATCTTTCTAAAAGAGCGCTTTTGAATATGGCTTGCCATCTAGCATCCATGGCAACGCCTTTCCCATGGGGATCACGAGCTCGATTTATTCGTTAACGAAGTATTTTATCAGCACGTGACTGTTAGCTGCAAAGGGCCTATTGGGATATTTCAAGTGGTTCTGGAGTCTGCAAAAATGGCTTCAGTGACGAAGACGATCTCTAACATTAGCTTTTCTTTTGGTTAAGCAAAGCCAACCTCCTCTCGTCAGTTAAGATATCCCTTTCGGTGGAAATGAAAGTCACCTGAGAGCTCAGAACAAGTGTCACTGAGCCAACTTGTCGCTTACGCCGTGTTTGGCCTTCTATTGATCACAGTTATTAAGTTGATCAGGCTCCTTTTATCGGAAATTATCAGAACGAATCTCCTGTAAATTGTCGAACTTTGTTAGCTCGTAACTTTGACATTTCTGCTAAAAACTGGTCATACATGTTATTAGTATTAGGAAAATCTCCATTATTTAAGTCAATGGTTGTTATTATATTATTTTTTTACTGAAAGGGAGGGAATGCCGTACCAGAATGCCAGACACTAAACTGACTAAACAATATGGAAGATTGACTCGTTTTAATGTTTTCGCAATCACAAGTGTAGAGTAAATTTCTAAAACATGAGATCAATTCACTTTTTTCACCTGCTGACCCAATCTTTTGTTTTTGGTAGGATAAAATGCTTCTGAGTATCATATCCTCAGTTTAGTGCGAGACTAACCTAGCAAAAAAAAATGCCTCGCTTTGAATCCAAGATGGCCTGCTGAGGTGAAAAGAGTGAATTCGATAAAACTCTTACACATCTATTTTACAAGCCTGGCCTTGTTTCTACTTGTAAAATACACATGCATGTAAAGGTTATATTATTGACTTATTTGTAGCTGTTCACGTCAAATTACGCCGTTCTCGAATCAGCAAACCAGCAATGAAACAGTGTTCTGAATTATGTCATTCTGAATTGTTCGCGTTATAAGTTAGGTTGTTCTCAAATGAGCAAATCGTGGGCAATAAACAGTGAATTATGTCGTTCTCAAATTTTCACAAAAACAATACAGCAAAATAATACAGAACAGACCCAAGGAGGATTGAAAGGGCTTCCCGTGGTACTTTGAGCGCTCACATGGTATTTTTACAAGTTACAGAGATTGAAAGGAGAGGTTCGCGCAAAAATTCCCTTCTATTACAAGCGATTTTTCTTCTCTTTTAGGAATTGAAGGAGAATCTTTTATATACCAATCGTCTCTTTATTATTCATATTACGTGGTACAATGTTTTTTTCCAGACAACTGTCGTTGCATTAATTCATGCGAAGTCGTTTTGTTATGCTTGAATTCATAATAGCGTCCATTGTTCAAAGTTCAAGGTGACTGACCTTCTCATGAATTGAAGTTTCTTCCTAAATCACTGAATACCTTAGAGATTTTATGTATCAGATATCTTATTCAAGTGCTCAACAATACTCGGTATTCAAATGTATTCTAATGTACTCACGTTCTGCTGGAATAATCACATCTGCATTAACCGTTAAAATTTGGCGCGAAACGGATATTCTCAAACCACCGCTGCGAATTCACGGTCGAATTCACTCACGATGATTTTGCAAATCTTTGCTACTTGTGAAGGGGAATCTGTTTGATTTATCCTTAGGTGTTAATATTCAAATGCATGAAGATAATGTTGGTAAAAGACCACATATTGAAAGTGGAAAATCAGTAACTTCTCTCTCGGCACAAAACTCGGTAGACGGTACTCGGTTGTCAACTCTCCGGCCGGCAGCAAACTCGGTAGTCAACTCGTTTGAAAACTGAAAATTAACCTCCAGACATGGAAAACTTCGTACTGGGGTGAACTTCTTTGTACTTTGATCCATATAATAGATAAAATAGACATAAATAAGCTCGCGAATGTCAAATGGACTAGCAGAGAACGGTCTTATCCGAACGCCAGCCATCTCAAATGAGCAAGTCACGTGATTTTTGTCGTTGATAATATATTTGGTTGCAAAGGATCATGGGAAGCCCTTTCAATCCTCCTTGGAACAGACCGTCATTTGTCAATCAGTAATGCATTTTTTTATTCTGATTCAGATGGAAGAGTCCGTTAATTCCGTATATAGCTATATTGTCAGATAATCAATTTCATTATTGATAGACAAAAATGAAAAACGTGGAAGAGAGAAAGAAAGAAAGCTATGTGAAGTGATGTAAATGGTATTACACGAGGGCTGATAAGAGATTTTAATAAGATCTGGTCCTGCAAAGAAAATAACACAGTGTTCAGCATATATTTGAATTGTCAGTAAGCCTCGTTTCATTGAAATTACTGTATTCAGAGACATCATCGCACATCAAAGCAAACACTATACATTTTACGGATTTAATAAACTATAACAATTTAAAAGTAATGTTAAAAATTATAATGGACAAATAAACCTTGTTCTATCCAAGTTTCTTTATTTTATTATTTTTTATTATATATCTTGACTTAATTGTGTTATGTTTATCTCTCTAGTGCATCCCGTATTTGGTCCCCTTATAAAATACCGTATAATTCCGAAAGTATCGAGAGGTCGCCGTTTCGAGTTTAGCAGACCTGCGTATCTGGGATAAGGTGTAGAAAATCAGAAAAGTGCAGGGTAGGAATGATCCTTTTAAAACGTTGAGCCTCGTTTACAAAAGTTGAGCTCGTTTTATACAAAACGAGCTCGTTTACAAAGTTGAGTCTCGATCGTTCTCATGAAACGAGTCGTAATTACCAGATAGCGTGAGTGATCCGAAATCGAGACACGTTTTCAAAATCGAGACACGTTTTTATGAAACGTCTCTCGTTCAACTGAAACCTTGAGATACTATAAACGAGTCTCGTTCTTACGATAAGAGACTTTACCAGGAACCTTCCCCTTGAGTGATCCCTCGTTTTGAACATCGAGACACGTTTTGTTAAATCGAGACGTCGTATTGTGAAATCGAGACTCGTTTCGTTTTGAACATCGAGATTGGACGTTCAATCGAGATGTCGTCTCGAGAAATCGAGGAAATCGAGATCGACTACATGTTTTGAGAAATCGAGACACGTTTTGGAGACATCGAGACGTCGTCTCGAGTGAATGTGCCTCGTTGTTCAGAAACCGTGAATGATCCAGGTTTTCTTAGTTTTCCATTGGCCGTACGTCGGCTTGTCTTGAGAACCGTGTATTGGTTCATAATCTTATAGGTTTTCTTAGTTTGCCATTGGCCGTGTGTCGGCTCGTTTTGAGAACCGTGTGTCGGTTCATAATCTTAGATATTTTTAGTTTTCCATTGGCCGTATGTCGGCTCGTTTTGAGAACCGTGTGTCGGTTCATAATCTTAGGTGTTCTTAGTATTCCATTGGCCGTATGTCGGCTCGTTTTGAGAAACCGTGTGTCGGTTCATAATCTTAGATATTTTTAGTTTTCCATTGGCCGTATGTCGGCTCGTTTTGAGAACCGTGTGTCGGTTCATAGTCTTAGATTGTCTTGGTTTTTTCTTTGGCCGTATGTCAGCTCATTTTGAGAACCGTGTGTCGGTTCATAATCTTAGATATTCTAAGTTTTCCATTGGCCGTATGTCGGTTCGTTTGGAGAACCGTGTGTCGGTTCATAGTCTTACATAATTGTCTTGGTTTTTCTTTGGCCGTATGTCGGCCCGTTTTGAGAACCGTGTGTCGGTTCATAATCTTAAATATTCGTAGTTTTCCATTGGCCGTATGTCGGCTCGTTTTGAGAACCGTGTGTCGGTTCATCGTATGTCGGCTCGTTTGGAGAACCATGTGTCGGTTCATGATCTCAGGTTTCCTTAGTGTTCCATTAGCCGTGTTTCGGCTCGTTTTGAGAACCGTGTGTCGGTCCGTAATCTTAACTTTTCTTCGTTTTTCAGTAGCCATGGATCGGCATGTTTTGAGAACCGTGTGTTAGCTTGTTTGAGAACAGTATCCTATTCGCATCATTCCCTTTCAGCTCGTGCAATAAGAATGGGCATTGTCGCCCGAGTTCAGGTAGGAGAGCAGAATAAGCAGCAGGGAGGGGGGGGGGGGGGGGGGGGAAGGGACGGAAAAACTGAACTCGGTCGAAAGGAAGGGGAGCAAAAGGGAATGATCGAACGCAATAGTGAAAGAAGGTCATCCCGGTACTAGAGGCGATAGTGATCCTGACGCGAACTGTGCGACGAACCTTGGTGGAGTTCTTATTTATACTCGCTTTGTAAGGGACTGGTGCGAATAGTATCCTATTCGCATCATTCCCTTTCAGCTCGTGCAATAAGAATGGGCATGGTCGCCCGCGCGAGATCAGGGAACTCCATGACTGGTACCCCCGGCCAGCTAGGGAGAACACCCATACTCACCACACCCGTACTCACCACACCCGTACTCACCACACCCACCACACCCGTACTCACCACACCCACCACACCCACCACACCCACCACACCCACCACACCCACCACACCCACCACACCCACCACACCCACCACACCCACCACACCCACCACACCCACCACACCCACCACACCCACCACACCCACCACACCCACCACACCCACCACACCCACCACACCCACCACACCCACCACACCCACCACACCCACCACACCCACCACACCCACCACACCCACCACACCCACCACACCCACCACACCCACCACACCCACCACACCCACCACACCCACCACACCCATACTCACCACACCCAGACTTATACGGGATAAGCGGTTTATGCGAGTATCAAACGAATTTAAACTGAATTCGAGGCCGGGGAAGGAAAGGCATTGACGTAGTCCTTCAAGGTGTTATGTCGGTGTAGATAGAAGAGGAGCCAGCGGTAAGGGTACCCCAGTGGAAAGCAACTCAATCGAACCTCCAGGGCGTAGGAATTGGGCCAGCATCAAGTAATAGGATGTGGTGTGGGTATTGTGCCAGCCCACAAGATTCATCATGTCTGCCCAACAAACTAATAACTAGCAGGTCTATTCTGTACGTCAATACAGTGGCGGCACCATCCAGAGTAAAAGACAGACAAACCGGCAGGGAGTAAGGCTGGAAACTGGGAATGGAAATGGAGAGAGGGTGCCATCCCCTGGGGAGCACGACCCTAATGGCGGCCAGAGGCAAGCCGGGTAAATTGCAGTGGAATGTGGGTACGCGGGAAACCCAGGGGATGGCAGCCTGAGCGTCTGTAATCCGACTAGGGAATTAGTATCCCTTTCACGCTGCCATGGGGAATAGGGCGGGGTGGGGAGGTGATGGGGAAGGGGTGGTCGGCGGCGGGGTACTATAGACAGCATAAACGCTACAATACGTATACTCCCAAAATAAATGAAATAGAACATAAAGACTAACCCATCGAATAAAAGCAGCACGGCACAAATGGAGCGCGAATTACTCTGGCAACGTACGGATGAATGGGGAATAAAAACTAAATCATGAAAGGTGAACCAACTAGTAATACCAATGGCGTAAATATAAACCTGTATAAGCGTTAAGCGAGAAAAAATGCGTGAGGAACAATAGGCTCATGGCAAACTACATGCTAAACGTATGATGACAATAACACTTAGCCCCAAACTCCTTATGGTAAGTTAAGCACGGGCACGAAATGGTCGTAACTACACATACAACGTGCACTGCAAATAGAGTTATAATGGAACAGAGAAAGCTAACTTATGTAAATTGAAAATTTCTCCACAAAAACACACTTGTACTCAAGAAACAAGCACCCATGCTAAACTCACGAAAACCCATACTAAAAGGTAGTGTGCAAAGTCGAACGACCAGGAGAAAGCACTAACCGAGGAACATCAATAATATCGTAGGAATCCTTGACCGTGAGGCAAAGCCGTATAACGACCACGTATCAACTTCCGAACACTACGTTAGTGCATAACAGTGGTGCCCATATGTCAAAGCAAATATATAGATATAAAATCCAAAAGGAAAAGATATGGTAACACAAGTACCAAATTTACGGCAGAGCATGCCAAAACATGGAAAAATAGAATACTAAAGCGAAGAATAGAAAAACGAATCAGAACATTACGGCACTGTACAAATCTGTATTTGTGAGGCCAGCACGGAAGCTCACGGCAACACATGTGCCAAACTCACGGCAGTACATGCCATGCAACGTGCAAAAATAAAGGACTAAACGAAGAATAGAAAATTAACTAGAACATTTATACCGCACTGCACAAATCCGTATTTGTGAGGCCAGCACGTAAACTTATGCCAACACAAGTGCCAACGGCAAAACATGCCGAACGTGCAAAATAAAGGACTAAAAACGAAGAATAGAAAATTAACTAGAACTTTTATACCACACTGCACAAATCCGCGTCCAGATACATATAGTAGTAACGAAGGAATAAAGCAATATAGGCCAAAGTTGAATTACAACGAAGGCAAACACACCGGCGAAACTATATCAAAGGAGACTAAAACGGTGATGCCACGCAA
This sequence comes from Actinernus sp. WN-2022, assembly GCA_030867875.1. Classification (NCBI taxonomy): domain Eukaryota; kingdom Metazoa; phylum Cnidaria; class Anthozoa; order Actiniaria; family Actinernidae; genus Actinernus; species Actinernus sp. WN-2022. The sequence goes on from JAOWCC010000019.1 coordinate 98,568,142, forward strand.
ACTATGATAGACCAAAACAAAATACATACACAAGCGTAAGTGACCACGAGGACAAAAAGGCAAACACCAACCTGAACCACATAGTGAGAAAAAGGATGAAATTGTCTCTAGTTCTGGCGGCTGAGCGACGGCTTCATGTCGGAGGAGCAGCTGGTGGAAGATCTTGACCACCTGGGACATTCTGTTGAGCTGCCGGAACTGTTGCGGCTTGGGGTACTTGTCCTTCCATTTTCTTAGTACGATACTGAAGCAGCGAGGAACGAGGTGTAGGTGTTCTGACGCGAACTGTGCGACGAACCTTGGTGGAGTTCTTATTTATACTCGCTTTGTAAGGGACTGGTGCGAATAGTGTGTCTGTTTGTCTTACGAGCGTGCCGTGTCTCCTCATAGTATTAGGATTACTTCATGTTCATTAGCTGTTTTACGGCTTGTTTACGAGCGGTGTGTCACTTCATCACTATTCCGATTCCTTCATTTGTCATTTACTAGCCATTTGTTGGATTGTTTTGCGAACGGGGTGTCACTTCATAGTATTTTTAGGATTACGTCATTTTCATTTACCGTTCGGCGGCTTGTTAGGTGTCACTTCGTAGTATTCGGATTCTTTCATGTGTCATTAGGGATTATTGATGGAGGGGGGGGGGGGGGGTTGCGAGAATTTTAGTTGCTCGATTCTAGCCCTGCACGATATTTTTTTAAAGCGCCATGACCTTGCACGATATATTTTTCTGAACTCACCTAAAGATTTTTTCAGTTATATTAATGCAATATATTTTGTACCAACAATCCTATATTTTTTTAGCGTGACTGTGTTTTTTTTACATTGCACGCACTCCCGCTCGCTCAAGTAGCATTCCTGGTTGGGCCTTGGAAATTAAAGAAAGCCACATAATTAATGGCAAATGCCAAAAGAAAGCATGGATATTCTGTGGCTGACAAACGGGCTAAGAGAAAAGGGGGAAAAGGACAGTCAAAGCAAGAAATCACCACATAGAGATCAGCCCTCTATCAGCAGAAGTGATGAAACACAAACTGGTACCTAAAACCTATCATTACCATTTATATTTCATATAAATATTTTAACTTGATCTATTTTTTTATCAAAAATGTTACTGTTGCATTAAGATTACCAGCAGAAGTGAAACCAGAAGAGCCTTGTGTATAAACCTGCGAACATTTATAACCCGGATCATGTGTGCTGTACGCAATGTCGGCCGAGGGTCGGACGAGAGTCGAGATTTGGCTATTCTGTATGTCGGCCGATATGGTTGATGATACACCGACAGTATAGTCCGATTGATCACCGACACTCAATAGCTATCGATAGTTTGCCGACAGTCGGCCGAGGTAACGGTGACTGTGATATTTTCAGCTACCCAGCGCCACATCCCAATCACTTCGTGGGGCGGTGTGGAAAAGGCCCAACAACAAAACAACCTTCCATCCCCCTTTTCCAGGGCAACGTGGGGGTGCTTTACAGCGCTCCCGGAAGTCTCTGAACAGCCGTGTCGAAGAGGTCCTGAACAAAGCGGATTGGATTAACTTTATAGGCTAAGCCCCCCAGGGAATCCGTTCAGTTGTGGTGATGGCCTCCCCCTTGCTTCAACGCAGCGCCACGTTCCTCCGTCAATTTGCCAAAGCGGATCTCGGTCAGAAAAAGAAACTCATCCGGGCCGCGAGCCAACATCAAATCAACGCCGTCAGCGAAGTGGTGCACAACGCCTTGCTTGGGACTTTCCCGATAGGCGCCCGTACGAAGAAAATTTTTGCCCCCATCAAGGCGAAACTTCGAAAAATAGCCAACAAAGCCCTGTCGCCGACCGTGAGGAAAAGGATTCTACTCTCCTCCTCGACAGCGTTGCAGAAAGCCAAGCTTAAAAAGGCCGTGGGCCAGCGAGGAGGGTTCATTTTCACGACCGCCGCCCTCATTGCTGCCGCCGTTCTTGCTGGTAAAGCCGTGGCCGCTGGCGCCATCAGTGGAGGGGTAGGCTACGGAGTCAAGAAATCTCTGGAGCAAGCCGGAGGGTTCGTTGCGCCAGAGGGGTCATTGTTCCGTAGAGGGTTAAGTTTAAGGATCAAGAAAGAGCTGGAACAAGCCGGAGGGTACAGGGCTCCAGGCTACCCGACGACAAAATACCCTTCCCCGGAAGAGTACGCCCAAGAACTGAGTCAACCTTATATCTGGTCCTGAATGGTCCAAAAAATCCGCAACTTGCCGGCGCCCGAGGGTACGGATCCGGCCCGGTGGCAGTTGTTTTTAGCCCGCCTGCGAAAAAGGCAACGCCAAACCGTGCCGGGAAAAAAAGTCAGCAGGACCGTGCGGGCGGCGAAGCAAATCCGAAGAAAGTATAAGACGCGGCCGCCCAAGAAGAAATCCCAGACAGGGAAAAGGAAGCGGGCCCCACACCATCCTCCAGCAGCCCCAGTAGGAATTTCCGTGAAGCGACACAAACGAAAAAAGCGATGAAAGAGGCCGAGGGGGCCGCCACGGGAAAGAACCCTATGCGCATGGTTTTGGTACCGGAAGAGTCTATGCGGTGGTTGGAACAACAGCTTCGTGTGGACACAACCAAAGGGGTTAAAGTGCTCAGTCAGTACCAAAAGGCCATGGCGCAGGTCCTAGAGACCCCAGAGAAACCGGCAAGCGCCGACCAGTTTCAAGATTTACTCCAGAAATACGTCCGGCGTCGTGAAACCATTGAGCCTAGCCCCTTCATGGCCGTGGCGGCAAAAGTGTTAACCCAGAGCCAAAGGGGCGCTTTGCGACGCGTACCCCCCTCCAGCAAACCTTTAGCGTCGGTGCTGGTCAATCTGTTGAAGTTGAAAGGGGGACAGAAAATTTCCTGGAATGCGCAAGGGGAAGTGAAACTCTACGGGCAAACCCTACCGGGCAGTCAAATTGCCGATCTGATTAAAGAAGCGGTGCATCCTTCTTCCACCCGCACGTCGCCCGGCTACCGTGATTTCATGCAATTTCTAGCAGAAGAAAAAATTCCCAAAGATCTCATCCGCCACCCCCGGGATCTCATCTCCAAGAAGAAAGAGTACACGCCCCGGCCTAAACGCACCGCTACCTATCAAGAGGATCTCCCGCCCCAGCCCTACAAAGATCTCCCGCCGCCGCGCCGAGAGGAAACACCGTTCTCCAGGACCCCCTACAAAGCCTTTTCCCGTGGGGGTCCCCGTGGGGGTAGCCGCCGCCTCTCTTTTGGCAGAGGCCCCCCTGAAAAACCGCCTTTAAATTGGCGTCCTTTCTAAACCCCCCTTCATTAACGCCATGGCACGAACCCTAATGAGACCCGCGGATATGGGACAAGCCCCCTGGCAACGCCGCGTCGCCACCGCAGGGAAGACGATGGCCCGGAAGAGGTTGCCCCGCCATACCGTGGTGGGTAAAAAACCCACAAGGACCGCCCGGCCGGTAACGCAAATACAGAAAAAGTATAAGGCGCAAAAGAAAAAGAAAGCCCAGACAGGGGGGACGCAAACCGTGCGCAAGATCACGAGCCGCAAATCGAAAGACGGCCGTACCGAAACAACGATCCGAACGACGACCACGTCGGGCAAGCGCCAAGGCAAGAGTATCAGCCGGTGGACCGTCAAACACCTGAAGAAAAATACTTGAAAAGACTTGGACACAATTCTCACTCATTACTCGTTACTCTTCCAAGCTGTGAACGTCATGGGTCTAGATATTACTTTCTATGGAGCTGAGGAAGGCGGCGATGTCATTGTGGGCGAATGCCACCTATGCTATTCTACGTTTGGGTCCTGGATGGAAGAATACCTGAGCGAAGGCGAAAGGAAGCAGTATGTGCTGAGCGACTGCGAAGGAACCTATTATGGATTCTATGTGGAGTTGGTCTATGATATTTGTATTTGGGAAGGATTTCTGCGCAAGCATCCAAGACTCAAGCCTTACAAGATGGAGTTCCTCTAAATAAAAGACTGAGACTTTGGTATCACAGCTCAAAGGAACTGAACTATTTATTACAATAAAACTTTGTTTCTTCTAGAGTCTCTTTGTTTTCTTTAGTAACCGTAAGGGTAGCTCTGGTAGCCGCGGAGCACCCTCTTGTCGTAGACCACCTTGAAGGTCTTGGTCTCTGGGCGGGTGTGCAACGTCCGGTCTTGGGTGTTGCGGTGGATGGCGTGCGGCGTCACCACCGTCCGTGTTCCCCCTGACCTTGCACCATGGCCACCATGGTGTCGAGGTTCACGATCGCCCGATTTCTCACGTTGAGGCGTAGTCCTTTCACCTTGCAGACGGTGCGGCCTTGACTCGTTTCATACCCGTAACTCTTGGGCCCGGTACAGGCAAAACGGACAATGTGTTCCCCTTCTTTCAATTCATTCGTCATGTCGCCTAGAAATCGGCCGACCGGGGGCGCCACTTGGCCTACTTTCCGCGTGTAGTAGATACTGTCCGTATCGTGGTAGACGATGCGTTCCTTCAAGAGATGGAGGTACGAATAGAGTTTCAGGCGTGCATGGGCTGTGGTGTAGGCGGCAAACACGACGTTGGTGTGGGGATTGGAGTCAATGTAATGGGGGGTGGCGTGGTAGTGGACCTGCACCATGTCTTCGTGCACGAACGGTATGTCCTGCACTTCAAACTCGTCGCTCATCATGAGCTCGAAGTAGCGGTCCAGCTCGGTGACGTACTCCGACCGCCGAGGGTTCTGCTTCTGGCCGAACTTGCCCCACAAAGTGTTGAGCATCCATTTCGCCAGGGCCCGCATCCCCGCGTTGAACGCGATCTTGTCCCACTCCAGTAAAATCCCCGTGGCCCTCCGATAACTGTCTATAAAAGAGGCTTTCTCGGCGTCGGTGTGACACCCGGGCGGCCACCCGCTCGCTTCCTGTTTCATCTTGAGGAAAGTGTTCACGTAGCCCGTGAACAACCCCTGGATCCCGGTGGCGGGATCGTATTGCTCCGACTCGGGATAATGCCATACCCGGTACACTTCCAGGACCTGGTAGCCTTGGCGCAGGGCTTCATGGAGTTCGTGGCTCACCCAAGTGCCTGTCAAAGCCCGGGCCTCGTCGTCGTGTGTCGCCAGCCATTGGAGCGCCAACGCCGACTGCACGTCCTTGGGACGGTAGCCGAGCCGTGGCAAGACCGCAATGGTGTTCGGTCTGCGGAATTTCTTGCGGAACACTAGGTTGCACATGGAGGCGAGGGTCACGGTCCTGGTAAACGGATCTATCCCCGCCGCTTTCATCATTATTGTCCGGAATGCCAAACAGGCCCGTTGTAAGATGGCCACATCCCGGTGGCAATAGAGGGCCAACTCTTTCTGTAAGTCGAAGACCGTACCCTTCTCCCGTTCGGCCGCATGCCAGGCCACCAGTTCTTGTTTGCCTTGCGGGCTCAGCGAATCCGGTTCGTAATAATGCAGGTCTGGTAGTGGCCCTACGTACTGCTGATGCTCTGGTTTGTTAAAAAAGATGGGAAAATCCAATTTGTTGAGGTTTTCGGCCTGGAACCCAAACGTGACGGGAAATTGTTTGAGGGCCAGTGGGATGAAGAGGAGGGAATCCTTGATGACCAGCCTGTACTCGGGGATGGTCACCACCATTGCTTTGCCACCGCGAAAGAGCACTTTCGGTTTTATGGCATTCTTGAAGATGTATTCCAGGATGGGGTACGAGTCGTACCCCATGGCGTTGTGGGCCAGGCACACGTAGTTTTTGTGATCCCCCGAGAAGAGCCAGTCGCAGAATTGGGAGAGGGCCGTGGGGCCTCGGAACTCTACTTTCCGTGGACCACATTGAGTGCAGGTGGGTAAGTCTGACGTCACACAGAGATCGCACACTTTCGAGACCCCCGCAAAGTTGACCACGTGCTGCGCTTCCAGGGGCATGGCTTCAAAATCAAAGAAAATGTACCGGAACTCGTCTCCCTCGTCTTCCGCGGCGGCTCTCTCTGTCTCCTCTTCTTCCGCCAGGAGGGACGCGTAGGCATATATAATAATAATAATAATAAATTTATATAGCGCCATATCCACTAACTGCACTATGGCGCTTTACATTACTACATTAAAAAATAAAATGAATATTTACAAAAAAGCTTTCCCAAAAAGGCAAGTCTTCAGACTTTTCTTAAAAATTGTAATTGACATGTCAGGCCTTCTCATATCGATGGGCAGAGCATTCCACAGGCGCGGGGCAGCTACCGCGAAAGCTCTGTCACCATAGGTCCTTTGATTGGACCTGGAAACTGCAAGTAAAGAGCTATGAGAAGACCTGAGATTACGGTTAGGGATGTATTTCTTTAATAAATCACTGATATAAATAGGAGCTAGGTTATTTAGAGACTTAAAAACTAATAACAAAATCTTAAAAACAATACGGTGCTCCACAGGTAGCCAGTGGAGCTCATAAAGTAAAGGCGAAACATGGTCAAATTTAGATAGGCGTTTAACGAGACGAGCAGCGCAGTTCTGTACAGACTGCAACCTCTGGATCTGATATTTAGGCAGTCCGTACAAAAGGGCGTTCCCGTTGTCTAACCTAATCGTTATGAAAGCATGTATGAGTGCTATTGTAGACTCTTCAGATAGATAGCTTCTAATTTTAGATATTCTCCTAAGATGGTAAAAAGCTGATTTACATATAGCACTAATGTGCTTCTCAAAAGTTAAACCATTGTCAAAAACTACACCCAGATTACGAGCAGACGCCGATGACTGTACTACGGAACTACTAATTGTAAGCGAGTTCAGAAGTGGACGAGGCCGATAACGAGAACTAATAACTAGCAACTCCGATTTGTCGCTATTAAGCTTAAGCTTATTACTACACATCCATTTGTCTATTTCATTAGCACAGGCTTCAATTTGGGAAATTACTGATGCCTCCACTTCGCCACCTTGGGAATCGAAAGACAAGTACAACTGAGTATCATCGGCATAAAAGTGAAAACCCATGTTGTACCTTCTCACGATATCCCCAAGTGGCGAAGTGTAGAGCAGATAGAGTATGGGGCCTAACACGGACCCTTGAGGCACACCACATGCCAATGAGCGATGTGAAGACCTCTCTCCCCGGATACTAACAAACTGGTATCGATTTCTAAGATAGGAGGTGAACCAAGAAAGCACAGACCCAGTGATACCAAACCTAGTAGCCAGCCTATTAAGTAAAATAATGTGGTCGACAGTGTCAAACGCTGCCGACAAATCTAGAAGAAGTAGGATGACAGACTGATGATTATCTAATGCTATCAAAATGTCATTATGAACTCTGAGAAGAGCAGTCTCAGTACTATGCAGCTGCTTGTAAGCAGACTGGAAAACTTCATCAAGGTTGTTCATTACGATATAATCTATCAGTTGCAGAGCAACAGCTCTTTCGGTAAGTTTTGATAAAAACGTTAAATTAGAGATTGGTCGAAAATTAGCAAAAACCTCAAAATCTAGACCTATTTTCTTCAACAATGGATTTAGCATAGCTATCTTGAAGCAGTCAGGTATCACAACAGTGTCCAAAGAGAGGTTGACAATCTTGGTCATCACAGACAAAAGCACTGACCAGCACTCTTTCAAAACAACAGCCGGAGCAGGATCTAGAGGACAAGACTTCACAGCAGAACCAGTAATCAGACTAGACACTTGATCCTCAGTAACATTCTTGAAGCGTGACAGCACACAACTTACATGAGCAGGATCATCAAGATGTGCCAGGGTGTTTGAAGAACTGTCTAGTGAATTCCGTAAATTAGTAATCTTCTCAGTGAAAAAATCCGCAAATTTGTTAGCCAGTTCACTGTCTGAACTTGATTCAGGATAAAGAGGTTCAGATTTAGTATGTAGTAACTTCTCAACTGTCTGAAACAGGACCCTCTGATCGTGCTTAGAGTTCTCAATAATGTCACCATAGTACGAAACCTTTGCTGACCTAAGCAGGCTATTAACAACGTCACACTGAAACACATAGCTCTGATAGTCCCCAGGTAGACGTGTTGACCGCCAGCGACGCTCAAGTGATCTTCTCTTGCGTTTTTCTGTGGCGATCTCGTCAGTGTACCATGGCGAGTATGGGCGTATAGTGACAGTCTTGGTCCTTACAGGAGCATGAACATCCACAAGTCTCGTCAAAGTGGTGTTAAATTGATCAACTAGTGTGTCGAGGTTCGGAGAGGAATCCAGTGTCAAACTAGAGTTCTTGATGTCGTTACGGAGCTTATCAAAATCAATCGACCGAGTCTTGCGAAAGGAGATAGTTTTCCTTTCTAGTGGAGGCTTGGCTAAGGCTAAATTACAATGAACGGCGAGGTGATCAGATATTCGCTGTCGTACACAGCAATTGGTAACAATGGCACTGTCGCTAGTCCTAGTAATAGCTAAATCAAGAGTGTGGCCATCGCGATGAGTAGGCCCAACAACATGTTGTGCGAGATCAAATGAATCAAGAACACTCAAAAAACGCCTTGCATCACAATCACTTGGTTGGTCGACATGAAAGTTAAAATCTCCAACAAGTAACAAAAGCTCGGGTACTAGAATTAAATGCTCCAGATAAGTTCTGAATTCATCCAGGAACAAGGCCACACTGAGACCATTTGTAGCTGATGGAGGAGGACGATAAATATTGACAAGTCTCAAATTATGATTTCCAACTGATTTCAAAAGAACTTGTAAATTTTCAAAACTCCTGTACTCTCCAGATTGCACTTTAGTGGCTTTGAATAGCTTTCTGACCAGGAGACCAACTCCTCCGCCCTCCGAGGTTGTCCTAGGAATCTGGTAGAAAGTATATCCCATAGGACAAATATCACGGCAGAAATAAACATCGAAGTCATCGTTGTGAAGCCAGGTTTCCGTAATCGCTAAAATATCAATATTGTGTTCAGTCACATAATCGTTAATCATGAGAGTTTTCTTCCTGATAGATCTTGAGTTGATAAGCGCGAAGTTTGAAGGCTGTGGAACACAATCCAATCGGAATTTTAACGAGATGGAGATAAGGTTACTTCTATTTACACACGAGTGCAGCGAAGCACGACACGCTGAAGTAGATCTTTCAGATATTATAGTTCTAATTCTTCTCCGTCCAGCTCTTTTACCCCTGAATTTCAAGATCCCAGAGTTCTTCAATGTCCTCATGGTAGTCATAGATGGTTTAAAGTGACATATGACGCACGCAGACCCATTAGAAATCTTCGACTATACGAAATCCTTGAGGTAGAGTGAGAACAAGCAGTATGCAAATTTGATAGCCCAGCATAGCTGGCAGTGAGGTTAAAATCCAATAGTTGAGTATGGACAGGTCCGGGATTTATAGAAATATCGACAAACACAGTCAAATCAAGCGGCGGGTCGTGTCCAGGTATAGCAAGGGACGTCAAACCTCGCTTAGAGGGCTTACTGAGCGCCCTTGTCGTCTTGTTAAAGCCGGTCGAAGTAACAAGCTTGAGCTTGGCTGCTCGAAGTCGAGATGAAAATACAGCACAGTGCTCCAAAAATCCATTAAAATGCTCCAAAACATCCCTGTAGCCGTTGTGTTGATATCCAGGAAAGTTATCAGCTTGTTTACGCATTAAAAACGCGCATAAAAGTGAAAATAAAATAACTCGAATGAGCGTTTGAAAATTCGTGGCCGCCATGTTCGGCGCCTGTGTTCAGCCAATAGGCATCTTCATCTTCTCCTCCTCCCCCACCTCCACCTCCACCTCCTCCTGGGGCTAGGCGCAGAACTTGTTGGTCCGCCACTTGCATGGTGCGCAAGTGGTCCGGGGGGACAATAGCTTGGCAACTCCGGCACTTGTACTCTCCGCACACGTGAACGCCGACCCGGCCCCGCGCCAGATGGTCTACCATCACCCCGCACTGGTCACAACGCGTGTACCGTTCGCACTGGCTCCATATTCTGGTGTAGAGATTCCCTTGCCCCGTCGGGTGGGGGAGGGGACGGCGGTGGTTGTCGAAGCAGGCCCCACTCTTGAACCACCGACGGCACGGGTCGCATTTTCTCCAAGAAATTTTCTCCCCAGGGGCGAGGGGAGAGCAATCCTTGACCCCACAACAGTTACAGGTCGTGTCACAAGCGTGTTGTCTAGGGTTGTTGTAGGTCTTCTGGCAGAGGGGGCAGAAGTATTTGGCATTCAGGAGACCCCGCATGTTGGTGATGACGTCATAGTGGTGGTTTACGGTAGCGGGCCTCAGGGAGGTGGCCCGAGTAGATAATGCTATTCATATGCTCTCGGGAAACCAGATTGACTTCTACCCCTTGGTCTGCCAAGGTCGCTTGGAATCGTTTGAGCTCCGGGATCCCACAGGGTCGAAGAGGAACGCCTGCCTGGCGGTGGAGCTCCAAGGCTAGAGTCCGTTGTCGGGGTCTCCCTCGTCTTAAAGCGTAGTAATCAGGATGGTTCTGCTCCCGGGCCAGGGCCGTGACCAATCCTCTGGCCATACATAGTTCATCTAGATGTCGTATCCTCACAATGCTTCGTTTTATTTTTTTAAATTTTTCCAAGTCGGTCGTACAGCAACGGGCCGGACGCCCTCCTCCCGCTCTGGGTATTTTCACGTGAAACACATGGATGTGGAAACGGCCCCGCAGTAGGAATTCTTCATTCGATTGGGTGATCTCCCCAATTCTGTGAGGGTGGACCTCATCAGGTAGGGAAAAGCCAACGGGTACTCCAGATGGGGAGCGTCTAGGGTCAGGCGTACTCTGTCTTGCGGTTCGGCCTCCACTAGGGTGGTCTCCAGGACCCTCTCTAACACGGCCGTGACGTCTTGAAGGGCCTGTCCATAAAAAATTATACATAAAATAAATAAAATAAAATAAAATAAATAAATAAAACATAAATAAATTAAAAAAATTAAAAAAAAATAAAAAAAAATTTTAAAAAAATATATTAAAAATTACAAAAATTTAAATTTAAAAAAAATAAAATAATAAATAAAAAAGTGTAGTCCGGCTAGAGAAGTTCAAGAAGAAAAAGAAAAAAAGAAAAAAAAAAGATAAATATTGGATTTCCTCACGGGGACTCGAACCCCGTGCGCTTGGCGCTCGACCCCTGCTTCTTGCAACAGGAGATTTTACGCTAGGCGCCACCTCGCCGCGCGCTGTGACGTCATGCCAAAATAGTGTAGTCAATCCTTACCTCGGGAAGAGTCGCACGGGATCGCGTCTTTATGTTTAGTTCGTAGTCCTTGCAGGTCGTCTTGAACTTTTTACACGCTCTGGTCCGGGTTTGTAGGAGTTCAAAGACTTCCTCCTCCTCCTCCTCCTCCTCCTCCTCTTCCTCCTCCTCCACGGCAGCGGCGGCGCTGATTTTCTTCTTTTTCCCTCCTCCCTGTTGTTCACTCCCTCGTTTGGCGCCGGGAAACAAGGCGTGGAGACATTTCTCCGGCTCGAAATCGTCCTCGTTGTCCTCCTCGTAGTTCTCCTCGTGGTCCTTCCTCTTGGGGGACTTGGGCCCTCCTTTTCCCCACATCTGGTTGAGGGACCATTTTATACGAGGGTCCGGATGAAATAAACCGTCCAGATCTTGTGCCGTCACTTCTGGAAGCACGTCGGGGAGGTTCAGCGCCTCGACGGCTTTTTCTATTTGCTCCTCGGTGGTAGCGGCCTCTAGAGCCTCCATCTCGGGAAATGTAAACGGTTCTTGCGAGGAGGAGGCCACCCCCGGGGGGAAATCCACATCCTCCAGGAAGGCGTACAAATCATCCGCGTTGTACCACGGATTAACTTCTTCGAACGTGAGCTCGTCCTCTGGGTCTCCCCCCGGGTCTCCCACTGGGTCTCCCCCCGGGGAGGGATGAAGCGCCTGACGGGTTACGGCATAGTCCTCTTTTTCTTCTTCGAGAGTGAGGGTAACTGGGTTATCGTGCTCACACTAACCCAAATTAAAATTCGTTGCTCGCTTTTATGTTTTTTGCCCTGCTCTCTGATTGGTGCCTTTTTCTCGGCCGGTGATTGGTTCCTCTAGAAGGAGCACGGTTTGTGAGTGGTGGAATTCGAGCCGCTTTTGGTTCGAAATCAACATCTTATTGAGCCTCTGACAGAATATAATTTTCATTGGTGTCGACTGTGCCATTGCAACACCCTCATTTCCATACGCCATTGCAGCGTAGGGATTCTGTATAAGCGGTGTCCCCACCATCCTATTTTTTCTGAGGTGTGGGACGAGGGGTGGGGACGCTTTCCGTGGCGTGAACTTTTCTTTCATATTGAGTGTTGACTCCTTTTTATTTTTTTATAGTGTTTGAAATGCAGCTTTCTCCCACAAGATCAGCTACCCCCTCTCCCTTGTTGCGGGGAAACCATGTGCCCAGCATGCTTTGTTAGTATGATGTTCAAGATATTGACGGAAGAGGGGACCCCCCGTTGTTTTTACTGCAACTCTAGAATTCGCCATCAATTTTATGTCACCTCTGGTAGTGTTATTGTTTTTAGACATGGTGCTACGTTTGCAAGTGCCTCTTTACCTATTGATAGTTATTACGCTCGCCATTATGAGATGGTTTACCCTCATCTTTGAAAGAAAAGTTTACGCCATAGATTTTCTATTTACTGGATGGATCCCGTGGCGTACGTTTTTAGTAGCCCTAAATTTCTTTTTTCTTTTTTAGTGTTTAAGATGTAATGAATTACCAGAGCAGCAATTGCCTCCTCTACCCTGTTGTGGGGGTACCCTGTGTGCCGGATGTTTTATAGTCAGACTCTCCAAATTTCTAAAAAGACACACCACCCCGAGGTGTTATTATTGCCACTCAAAATTTTACCACCAATTTTACGTGAAATCGGGGAGTATCATTATTTTTCATCATGGCCGTAATTTTACTATTATTTGTTTACCGATAAATGTAATGCACAGACAAAATTATAATATCGTTTATTAAAAGTTTACGCCACGGGAATTATCTTTTTCATTTTTTTTAACAATTATTAGAGCGATTGGCTCAATTTTTCTCACTATAATAGGGCAATTTGCTCATATTTCTCAATTTCAACTAGTAGAGCGATTGGCTCACCTTTCAATTTCAACTAGTAGAGCGATGTCTCACACAACTTTTTCAATGAGTAGAGCGATGGCTCACATATTCTTTCTCATTCTGAAGGCCCTACGGTTGGCCTTGTAAATATGTATATAGTTTTTAATTCTTTTTTAAAACATTCTTTTGGTTGAAAGGATACCTATCATTTATTATTTTCTTTTTTAAAACATTTTTTTGGTTGAAAGGATACCTAGAATTAATTATTTTTCAAAAAACACAGTTCTTTGGTGTTGGTGAAATGCCACACCCCCATGTATTTTATTTTTAACTGGTTGAAATAAAGTTGTTGTTTACAAAACACAAGTCTCTTTTATTGTCTCTTTATTACATAGTGGTTGATTGACATAAGGCCACAAGGTAGGACATAGTGGTTGCTTCCCATAAGACCACAAGGTAGCTTAGGACATAGTGGTTGAATCCGATCACCAGGGTAAAATCCCGGGGGCCGGCTTGTCCCCAAAATCTAGGTCTTCTTGGTTCAATAGCTCGCGTGGGACCGGTACTTGGCTCGGGTCGGAATGTCTATAGGGGGGTGGGGGACCCTCGGCCGTTGACCCAGTAGGGGGTCTGGAGGACGTCTCTACTGGGCTCCGCACATTCCCCGCAGGGGAACTCCCCTGGGGACCCCCCTGGGGACCTCCCTGGGGCCCTCCCGCCGACCAATCCCCGCCCTGGGTTTGGTCTCCCCCGACGCCCCGCCGAGCCCCTCCCGAACGCCCGACACGGCCGACCACTCCCAGGCCTGGCTTGGGCCTCCAAACACCCCTTCGACCCTAGCGGGGCTCAACTTCCGGCCAAGCCTCACTTGGGGCCCCCGCTGGGGGGACAGTTTGGCGGCGCCACGTGCTGTGACGTCATTTTAAGCCTAAACTTCCGGCCAATCCCAAGCCTGGCTTTGGTCCCCAACTGGGAGAGACAGTTTGGCGGCGCCACGTGCGTAATGGCGTCGTTTTAAGCCACGCCCCCTGTCTCGGCCAATCAGGAGGCTCGCCGCTGCCACCCAGTGAGTCCCCTAACTACTCACGGTCCGATTGTCGCTTATGCTTTCCTCTTCGTTTACCATTTGTACGGGTCCGTTCACAGGCAGCCCAAGCTCAAGTTACGAAAATATAAGAGTTTGTATGGGAGCGTAGCTAACTCCGTTTACTAGCCAGAAATACTGTAAAATATTTTAATAAAAATGCCCTTGCATCAAGAGCCCGGCGTGACCGGGGAAATCCCTGGTCAAAGCCTGGCCTCAAAGCCGGGGTCAGCCTGGCCCAGTGGCCGGGGTAGCCAGACGATAAATATCCAGGGAAACCGGGGTTTTCCTGGCTAGCCTGGCCAGAGTTATGAGGATAACATCCCTGACCATGCTGGTCAGACCAGGGTAACTCCGGCGTCTTGCGGTTAAGGACTGGGACGAAATCTTTCGCGATCGATTCAGTTTAGTTCGAACCAAACTGTTCACACTTGCAATTGAAACGATTCATTTTAGATCGAACTAAAGTAGACCAGCTTTCATCAGGTTTAATCTGAGCCGCTCGCGATCGAACTAAATGCTAATGTGGACAGCCAGCGATCGATCGCAACCGGTCGCGAGCGAACTACTTTTGGTAAGTGACACGCCAAATAGTAAGAATTTGTTGTTTAAGCTTTCAACAAAATTAATGAATGAGACAGACAAAATAAATAATCTATAAACACTAAATATCACAATCAGCGCAGCTACCAAAATTAACTTAAGTAATGTTTACAATGTCTGTGGCATAAATCGCGCGTGTGAAACTCATAAACACAAGCAAATGATAATTTGCATATTACCGAGAATTTAAAAGAAACTAACATGATCTGAAGAGTGCCTCATACCTGTTCAGAAATGATGAAATATTATGGTGTTGGCCATCAGCAACGACAATCCGACTACAACAATGCTGCCCAGTGTGTAAAGTAAAATATTTTTTTACATATGTTAAAATGGTTCTCCTCTACTTACAGTTTTTCCTTCCACAAAGCCACAATATAGTGACATTTATAGTACAATGCTAAAGTTGTTAATAACAAAATTCGGTCGAATTAAATTCCAGTGTGAAGCAGTCTCTAAAGAACGTTACCAAAACAGAATAGCTTTCAGTTTTGTCTCACAACTCTTCCTCAAGCTATCCATCGTATTGCCTACGAAATCGAAACACTTTCTAGCCAGCACTTCGTACTTCGATACTCCGTTGTATTGAAAACGTCTGAAAATGAAGTACCTTTCATCACAGAAGTTTTAATCCAGATAAAGGTTATCTTCTCCATCCGAGATCAGAAAAGAGTCCCAACTTCATCTGATTCCTCTGAAGTGGTGAGAGAATACGAAATTCTGACAGTGGTTCTTCTTGTAGTTCAGTTGTTATTCAAAAGTCAAAATCTCCCGTGTTAGCTCATGTTAATTTCGACGTTAACCTTCGTGACAACTTTTCGTTGCAAATAACCAACTCAGTTAAGGCTATGAAGATCCGATAAATGTGGCTAAAGTAGGTTGAAAGTGTGATACAAACTTCGCCAGTGCAAGTTAACTTTCTCCTCCTTTTGATCGCGCACATGCGACGAACACAATCCAGACGTTGCCACGAACGCTCCGCGAACAATTATATCCGCTGGGGGTGGTGATGGAATCGAATATCTAATGCGCATGCCTACACACTAGACATAACTTCCAAAGGCCAGATTTATGGCGGGCTCACATTGAAGATTAGTTTGTGAAGCCAACCATGCTAGCGAATTGCTCGTGATGCATACATCGCAACATTTGCATTTGTCCCTTTAACTTTAAGTTATTTTTCTCACGAAAAATGGCTGAAAAAAGGAGGGAAACATGGGGTTTCCAAGAAACAAATTTATTGCTTGATTTCTGGGCAGAAGCAGGAGCCCATTACCAGGAGCGTTCCTCTGTTATGGGTTGGGTCCCCAGCACAGGAGTAGATGAGGCTATTTTTAGATTCGAAATTCCCGCGAAAAGAGGTTGCCGCCATGTTGGTGCCCTTAAACAATAGATTCCTCGTTAGCTTCTTTTGTTGTGGCACCAACACTTGAATCTCTGGGGATTGAGTGAAAACCAGCAATTCGAATTCCCGCGTTGAAAGTGAGGAGAATGATATCTGATTGGCTAAGAATAGCCTACCTTTGTTCTTTTTCGCGCGAAACGCAATGCTAAAAATAGCCTCATCTACCTCTGTGCTGGAGTACAGACACAGTGGGGAAGATGGACGCTCCTGGTAATGGGCTCATGGCAGAAGAGAAAATCCAAGCTATGCCCAAAGAGAAACATCGAAGCGTTTCAAAATATCGTCGATCAAATTCTTGTTGTAAGGCCAGATAAAAAAAATTGCTTGTTTAGCGTCCCCGCCCGACCTGAGAAATGTCCCCGACCTCTAATTTATTTTATTTTTTATTTTTCATAAAAAACTTTAGAAAGTATAAATGCGCCCGCGAACACAAATTCTTGTACCCAGACCCCTACATGTACCACTTAAAATATGCGCCGGGGCATTAAATATTTTAACATCGACGCCATTTTGTTTCTACCAGACGAGGTCATGAACACGAGGTGAGTGAATCATGTCTAGTCAAGACAAAATAAGCTTCACATAGAAAAAAAAAACACTACCTGGAAAAATTGAAACAGGTGGACGCTAAACAAGTAATTGTTTTTATCTGGCCTAACGCCAACATTTTTTTTACCACAATTGCCAGTAATCTCGCGATCTGATTGGTCGATGTGCGGTGGTAAATGAGAGTCCAGACAACGGTGCTGACGCGAGAAAGTTATAGACAACGCTGGCTCTTTCAAAGCTGTCACGCTTTGTCACGCTTTGTAACGAAACTACCTTGTACGTTTTCTAATATTGTTGTAAAAAACAAGTTTCCTCTGGTTTTCCGTGGTCGTGATCCACAACAAATTTTGACCATGTGATAACGTAAATCGTGGTAAATAAGAGTCCACACCACGGAAAACCAGAGGAAATTTGAGTCTACCTAAATGCCGAGCCAGGATCCGAGCCAGGATCCGAGCCAGGATCGGATCCGAGCCGGGATCCAAGCCGGGATCCGAGCCAGGATCCGAGCCAGGATCCGAGCCAGGATCCGAGCGAATTTTACGAACCATGCGAACCACCTCGAAACGAGGACACAGACCGGCGGACACTTGCGAACCGGTGGACCGCGAACCAACTTTTTACATTTTTAGCCCATCTGGGCTTTCACTCGGGCCACATGAGATTGAAGATGAAATACACTTTCATTTGAAATCCTTTTAGTAATAACAGAAGGGAAGAATTATTAGCTGAATTTAGCAGTCTTTAGGAGTGGCCGGTAGCGCGGTGACATTCATTCTCTGCTCCCCTAGTATATATATTTCTCGTGTATGCAAATTAAAGAAGTTGACCTCTACTTATTCATGTACCGCACGCTTACAATTTAGTCTGCTGTTCTCCAGGTTCAGAGTACTAATAGATGAGTGTCTCAAATATATGTTTATATTTGTCCCATATTCTAAGTTGTTTCCTGTCCACCTATGATGGAGCTATCATATGATATATTTCTCTACTGTTCATTCTACCCTGCGGTTCTTTATCGCAGCTCGCATCCATATTGGTATTTATTAACTGAAATGCCTGTTGGTTATATAAATATACCCTCCTTCCCAAAACTGATCTGCTCATTATATTACAGAACTATAAAGGGAACTGTTGGAAGCCTTTAATTTCTCGAACCAAAACTTCGTCCGTGAGAGGATTCTTGTTTAAGTTGACCTTGATAGTTGAATATTGCTTCGCTCATCATAAATTATTCTGTGCGAGTGTTTATTTCTCCGGGGTATTTCTGACAGCCAAAAACACGCTCAAAATTATTTTAGTGCATGTTGGCCTACAGATCACGGTGTTTGCGCTGGTATGTATTATGACCGAGAGTAAAATGAAATGTGGCATAAAACCTACGAAACGTACCTCAAACAAGATACCGTCCGATGGCAAAATCTATCAGTGCCACGAGGTCAACAAATCGACAAAGAAATGCAGTTATAAACACGCAATGATTTCAACCTCACCGTACCTTAATTCATGACCTGACAAGACACTGTTCAGTTTCACTTTCACTCTCAGCTTTGCTCTTGAGTTTGAGTTCGGCTTTGTTAAAGACTTCTTATTCAGTTGTATGGTATTGTGCAGTATAATTGAGTTTTCCAATCCACAGAGATTCAAATAACAAAGCCGTGGCGAAAGAGAAGCTTAAATGAGAAATATTTTGTCCTCCTAGAAAAACACAACATCTTGCCATTTCTATCGAAGAAGCCTTGGTTTCAGCAGAAAGGAAAACGCTAAATTCCAATTCGATATGTGTGGATCTTTGAGTCCTTCAGGTCCGGCGTCGTGTCGTATATAAAATCACAGGCCATCTGGGTAATCTGGGCACTCATGTACACTACGTAAATGAGATGTGCGGCGGTACCGGGTACAGGTTTGAGTCCAATTTGGCAAACCAAGTCTTGTTTTGGAGCAAATCAACTATCAATTCGAGTTGGTTTTCATAAAGTTCATGGAAATTCTGGTTAATAAAAACACCTTCACCACATTTTATTTTGCAAACTGGGTCGGGCTCTGAAGACGACACCTCACATACCTTCCCTTTATTATGCAAGCGGTGCCCCCCCGGTTTGAAGCTCAGTACATACAGGTCGCCAAGCGGTGCTACAAACTACAAAGCTACGGTGGCAAATGTCGGGCTTTTGTCGACTAAAATTGAATATTTTGGAATTGAAAAGAAAAGAAATGCATAGACTGATCATCTATGCCTATGCTAATAGATCTTGGAGTGATTTGAGAAAGTTCAAAGTGATTTTCAAGTCTTCAACTTCAAGTGACCAGTTTACTAGCGACAAGTATAAACGTTTGAATCAATGACAATGAATGAAAACGGAACCGAAAATTCACATTCACCTCGCTGAAACAACTGGCCAGGAACAACTGACATTATACAAGGACAAAATTACATCAAAGTAAGCCAAGTTTACTTTTAAATTTGTATTTAATTGTTTTGTTTTTAATCCATTGAATCCTTGGAAAACTCGGTCGCATGTGACCCATTGCCGTGAGGCAGTTGATTCAAAACTTGTTCAAGTTGCCGGAAGAAAAAAACGCTTGCTTGTACTTATTTTAAGAACTGGAATTTATTTCCAGCTGCGATAGCTGCGTTCAGTTTTCTAGTTTTCGATCCTCTACAAAGCAGCCATCGTTTCAACTGAACAACACTACATTGCTCAACAGTTTCTCGTGGAACTTTCGCTCCAGGAATGTCATCTTCAGTTAAGATCACAGATTGATTTGTGTTTGGAAGTACAGCTTCCCCTTCTCTCGACGCCATGCTTTGTTATGTTGTCCTTCCAAACGATCCCAAGAGCCTGAGCGGTCGCAATTCGTACCCAGTTTCCCACTCGATTAGTTACCGGCTAATAGTGTCTTTAATAAAACAGCAAAGTGACACCTGTTTCATTGTTTGATAATGTGCTTGATGCATGCACGAACTGCATGAAATCAAACTTCACTTTTTGCTAGTGTTCAGTGTACCAGAAATTGACTTTTTTCACAGGTTATAGATATTTTCTCTCAGATCCGGTCGATTATTAAACCTTGCTTGGAGATTTGCCGGGCTGTTCTTTTATCTGCCAACCGCAAATTACTTACAGTAGGATTTTCAAATTTTCACTTGAAGTTGAGCTCAAACTCAAACAAGTAAACAAACTTGGTGCACTTGACTCTTGAGAGAACATCTGATTGTCTTTTTCAGTAACTGATTTCAGTCTTTTTCAGTAAATTTCTTAGGTCATATTATTTATCAAATAACAACATGATTTGTACGTGATATATTTATGCCAAATATCACTACAAAAATCTGCGTTTATGAACCAAAACTCAAAAGGCAAAACGTAGCTTTGTTCGGTATGCATCACACGTTTATATAATTAGCTGTACAATATCACAAACAAAGGAAATCGCTGTCTTAGCCAATCAGGTGCTGCTGATAGAATTTCGAAGAATATGATTGGCTGCGAGATGGCGGGAAAAGCTTTCTATAAATAGACTACTCTGTAAACTGATGGGCCAAAGATGGACACTTCTCATTTTGCAGCTGAAAAGTTTCATATCTGCCCTTATGCAGTGGATACGAACTTTCATAGCCTGAAACGTATGCTATCTTCTTTCAATTGCTCGGGATATTTGGGTTTCAGGAGTTACATTTAACGAGATTTCGTTCAGTTTTGAGAGCATGGTGCATAGATCTTTAAGGTACGTTACCACCGATGATGTTTTCTGAGTTTGGCAGTGTTTTGGCTATAACTTTGCCGGATTACGTCCGATTTCAATTTCTGACAAGCTGTACGGATAGAAAGAAACGATTTGCGGGTAGTTCATGTCGATTTAGGCTTTATTTCACGAGTCATCTACTGGAACGATTTGCTCTAGAAACTGCACGTACTTTACGGCATTGTCAGCGGTTAGCATACATGGCGGACGTATATTTTTGAGCTCCGCAATTTATAAAGTGAAATGCAATATAATATGTATTAATTTTGCTCCTGAAATGGCAGGCAAGGAAGATAATAGTAACAAAAGTTTGGCAAAAAGACTGCAGCAAATTGAAACTCTATTGAGTGAAATTAACAACTCTTTAAACGCAAGATACGATGTACTCGATAAGAAGCTGGGAGAAGTCCAAAAGAGCCAAGACTTTATTAGTAACCAGTTTGACGGCTTCAAAAACGTTACTGACAATATAATGAAGGAAAATGCCAATTTGAAAAAGGCAAATGAAGACCTCAAATGTCAACTCGAAGTCAACAGGAAAGACACCCAGAAGGCATGGAACGCCATTAACGGCTCTTTCTAGGTGTATCAACGTCCTCAATTGTATATGTCTGTACATACACCTATATACATGTATATACTTCCATATACCATCCTCAATTGTATACATACATCCATATACTTCCATATACCATCCTCAATTGTATACATACAAGGCTCAATTGTATACATACATCCATATACCTTCCTCAATTGTATACATACAAGGCAGGCCCTCTATATACACCCTGCATACAGTCACTGTATACATACTTGTATATATATACACCTTGTATACACTGTATGGCTAGCCCCGTCTGTAGCAATCTCTACACTTGTATACACTATATACGCTATATACACCCTACATACAAGGCAGGCCCTGTATATACACCCTACATACAGTCACTGAATACATACTTGTATATACACCTTGTATACACTGTATGGCTAGCCCCGTCTGTAGCAATCTCTACACTTGTATACACTATATACGCTATATACACCCTACATACAAGGCAGGCCCTGTATATACACCCTGCATACAGTCACTGAATACATACTTGTATATACACCTTGTATACAGTGTATGGCTAGCCCCGTCTGTAGCAATCTCTACACCTGTATACACTATATACACCCTACATACAAGGCAGGCCCTCTATATACACCCTGCATACAGTCACTGTATACATACTTGTATATACACTTTGTATACACTGTATGGCTAGCCCCGTCTGTAGCAATCTCTACACCTGTATCCACTATATACGCTATATACACCCTACATACAAGGCAGGCCCTGTATATACACCCTGCATACAGTCACTGTATACATACTTGTATATACACCTTGTATACACTGTATGGCTAGCCCCGTCTGTAGCAATCTCTACACTTGTATACACTATATACGCTATATACACCCTACATACAAGGCAGGCCCTGTATATACACCCTGCATACAGTCACTGAATACATACTTGTATATACACCTTGTATACAGTGTATGGCTAGCCCCGTCTGTAGCAATCTCTACACCTGTATACACTATATACACCCTACATACAAGGCAGGCCCTCTATATACACCCTGCATACAGTCACTGTATACATACTTGTATATACACTTTGTATACACTGTATGGCTAGCCCCGTCTGTAGCAATCTCTACACCTGTATACACTATATACGCTATATACACCCTACATACAAGGCAGGCCCTCTATATACACCCTGCATACAGTCACTGTATATATCTGTATATACACTTTGTATACACTGTATGGCTAGCCCCGTCTGTAGCAATCTCTACACTTGTATACACTATATACGCTATATACACCCTACATACAAGGCAGGCCCTCTATATACACCCTGCATACAGTCACTGTATACATACTTGTATATACACCTTGTATACACTGTATGGCTAGCCCCGTCTGTAGCAATCTCTACACTTGTATACACTACATACGCTATATACACCCTACATACAAGGCAAGCCCTGTATATACACCCTGCATACAGTCACTGTATACATACTTGTATATACACTTTGTATACACTGTATGGCTAGCCCCGTCTGTAGCAATCTCTACACCTGTATACACTATATACGCTATATACACCCTACATACAAGGCAGGCCCTGTATATACTGACCCTGCATACAGTCACTGTATACATACTTGTATATACATCTTGTATACACTGTATGGCTAGCCCCGTCTGTAGCAATCTCTACACCTGTATACACTATATACACCCTACATACAAGGCAGGCCCTCTATATACACCCTGCATACAGTCACTGTATACATACTTGTATATACACTTTGTATACACTGTATGGCTAGCCCTGTCTGTAGTAATCTCTACACCTGTATACACTATATACACTATATACACCCTACATACAAGGCAGGCCCTCTATATACACCCTGCATACAGTCACTGTATACATACTTGTATATACACTTTGTATACACTGTATGGCTAGCCCCGTCTGTAGCAATCTCTACACCTGTATACACTATATACACCCTACATACAAGGCAGGCCCTCTATATACACCCTGCATACAGTCACTGTATACATACTTGTATATACACTTTGTATACACTGTATGGCTAGCCCCGTCTGTAGCAATCTCTACACCTGTATACACTATATACACTATATACACCCTACATACAAGGCAGGCCCTCTATGTACACCCTACATACGTCTTCAGTCAATGCATATATCTGTATATACAGTGGACACGATTGTGTCCATACTTGTATATACACTTTGTATAGACTGTATAACTAGCCCTGTCTGTAACAATCTCTACATCTGTATACACTATATACTCCCTACATACAAGACATTCCCTCTATATACACCCTGCATACAGTCAATGTATATATCTGTAAATATTACCAATGAACGTATTATTATTATTATTACAATATATACCAATCTGCAGAAACTGTTCTTTAATTCTTTTCAACAACACAATGGTACCGATAATTATATTATGTTCACATCTCACTCAAAATTGATTACAAAATTAGACAAGCTTCCTTTGTAATTGGATAGAGATGACATAATGGTACACTGGTATCTGCAAGTGGACATTTTAAATGATGCGTAATTTTGAAATAAGTGTTAAATAATGCAATTATTTTACAGCAATCATGTTAAAGAAACTTTAACCAAGGTAGCAGAAAAAAGTCACGACAAAAGCAGATCAAAATTTGATCCACATTTGCAACTGTGGATTATTCTGACATTTCAGGCTCTTGTTTTGAAATTAGCATTGTTTGTCACAAATGGCACACTCTAGAGGTAGGCCGATGGAATCTTTGAAATTTGCTAGACACAGCCAGTTTTTGTCACATTGCCCCGGTCCGCGACAACTCGCGCCTATTATTTGATCAAAATTTAAGATTATGCATGATGTTCCATGTTTGCCTGTGATGCCGGCATTATGCTCTGTGCTTATTATTATATGCCAGCATAATAAGCGAAAGCCTACTAAAAAAAACAGTTACTTCTCTGATTCGACCCAGCCCAGAAATTCGACCAATACTTCATTACCACTGGCTTGTCGAAATAAAAACCTTTTTCAGGATCTGATGAACAGACAACGCTCGATTCCAGGAGCTCGATTCTCTTATGTCGTCCGTTTCCCTACATGCAGCAAATAGACTCATATTTTAGCAATCGTACATGCTGAATGTTATGAGCTAAAAAGTACTTTACGGTGTAGCTACTATAGTTACTGAAAGAAAATTATAACAATATATGGAATGCTCATATCCCATGTGGTGCTGCATGCAAGTGCAAAAACTGTGGGAATGAGTATGGGATGAAATCTGAAACCGAGGAAGGAAAGGTGAAATTAACAAGAAAGAGAAAGGCGAGCCAGATAAGTGGAGGTTCAACATCAGGTAAAGAATTCATGAAAAAAATGGGAGAGATCGAATGAAAAACTTGGCAGGTGGACTGATGAAGAGAGTGCTGTTCTTGTAGAGGCTGTGATGAGAATAAATTGGATTAGCACTTAATGAGAAAGATTGCAAGTCAGTTGAGGAATTATATAATGCTGTTTGTAGTGTAAGAGATGAGTCTCCATTCCAGCCTTCCAGAAGAAGTCAAAACCAGGTTTACTGCAAATACTTGTCATACAAAAGAAAGAAAGAAACCAAACAATGATAACCGAACTACAAGGAAAGTGATAGCAAACTTTTAAAAATGCCTACGAAATGAAAATTAAGTTGTATCCTAGTTGTATCCTATCCTAGCTATCCTAGTAGGAATACAAAACATCACTGATTTCTCAGAGGTTTTGGAACAATGTTGGCACCGGTATGTGGCTTAAGGCAAATTAGTATCATGATGTGTAACAGATACACAAATTACATGTATTTTCACGGTGAAAGGAGCTTTGCACCAAGAGTGCTTCCATGAAAACGTTATTTGTATATTTAATTAATAAGGATATATACATATATATATACATGTACAAGATGTAAAACAATTTCAAGAAATATTTTTCTATCAGAAGGATCTTAATTTAATGACTTAGTTTTCAATTTATAGGCACTTTTAGAAACCAGAATTAGCAATTTTAAAGCTTAATATCATTTGTGGAAGTATTATAATTATAATTACATAGTATAACACATAGTTATTTACTCACATTTTCTGTTAATGCTTTTGTTAAATATGTTACACTTAAACAATCAGGTGTTAAGTAAAACGTCTTTATGGTTTAAAGCTAACTTATTTATAGTGGCGGTCCTTCGGCCCATGTGAGTGGAGCATCAAATATTTAATAACATGAGTGAAATTTTAGCCTCACTGACTGCCCACCCACCCAGTGTACCAGCGTGCGGAACCCATGAAGATTTCAAGCTCGATTTTGTTTGGCTATTTCAAACACGGTCCTATCTTTACATACAATCCTTCGTTTAGGGAATTTTTGATTTTCTGAATTATCTCGATGATCAGTGTAATTTTTTGCCGTAATGTCAATTTCCAACTTTCTGTTGTATGCCATCACCTTTTCCTTTACATATGCGCGTGCAACTCATCTGCACCTGTAGCATTTTTTCGTAATCACATCTGCATGCATGTATTACATTTCCCATTACATAATTTTATTCGAGTGCCACTCAACTGCACTTGGACTTTTCATATTTGATTATTTATACCTGTTTCAAAAAGCACCAAACAACAAGCGACATACAATTATGGTTGTTGTTAAAAGTCTGGTGACTTCATTTGTTTTTGGAGTCAAAGGCTTCAAGAAGAATATTGATGGTCAGTTTTCATCTCGTCGCTCCTCCATGACAACCTTATTTGAGTTGCTTTTTTAGACTTTTCTCTGTTGTCCAACCAATGACATATCTGAAAACAATGAAATCTACATTTCTGCGATAAAGGAAATAAAATTTCATATCTGTAATCATGCCTTTTGATTGGCTGATGCGGTCTAGAAGTCAATATATTTGGTAATAGTATTGCTGTGTATTTTAATTTTACAGTTGTAAGGAATTTACAGGCTTAGCTTATTTGGTCTTTAATAAAAAATTCTCCAACATAATTTGAAGAACTCGACATTTTCGTGTTTGCAATAACAAAATGTTTGTTCTGCATGCGCAAAAATTGATTTGTAATAATGCTGAGGATTTTTAATATATTATAGCAGTGTAACAGTCATATGGAAATAGTTAATTATTTGTGCAACAAATTGTAACAATTTAACGATTTTGCATACATGCCTTTCATGTTTGCATCTGAGAATTGGGGCCGATCTGCACTTCCAACATTTTTGTGATATTGGTGCAAATTGATTGACGTACACGATTTTGCAATGTGACAAAAACTGGCTGTGTCTAGCAAATTTCAAAGGTTCCATCGGCCTACCTCTAGAGTGTGCCATTTGTGACAAACAATGCTAATTTCAAAACAAGAGCCTGAAATGTCAGAATAATCCACAGTTGCAAATGTGGATCAAATTTTGATCTGCTTTTGTCGTGACTTTTTTCTGCTACCTTGGTTAAAAAGTTTCTTTAACATGATTGCTGTAAAATAATTGCATTATTTAACACTTATTACAAAATTACGCATCATTTAAAATGTCCACTTGCAGATACCAGTGTACCATTATGTCATCTCTATCCAATTACAAAGGAAGCTTGTCTAATTTTGTAATCAATTTTGAGTGAGATGTGAACATAATATAATTATCGGTACCATTGTGTTGTTGAAAAGAATTAAAGAACAGTTTCTGCAGATTGGTATATATTGTAATAATAATAATAATACGTTCATTGGTAATATTTACAGATATATACATTGACTGTATGCAGGGTGTATATAGAGGGAATGTCTTGTATGTAGGGAGTATATAGTGTATACAGATGTAGAGATTGTTACAGACAGGGCTAGTTATACAGTCTATACAAAGTGTATATACAAGTATGGACACAATCGTGTCCACTGTATATACAGATATATGCATTGACTGAAGACGTATGTAGGGTGTACATAGAGGGTATGTTGTGTATGTAGGGTGTATATAGCGTATATTATAGTGTATACAGATCTAGACATTGTTAGAGATGGGGCTAGCTATACAGTGTATACAAGGTGTATATACAAGTATGGACACAATTGTGTCCCCTGTATATACATATATATACATTGACCGTATGCAGGGTGTATATAGTGTATACAGGTGTAGAGATTGCTACAGACGGGGCTAGCCATACAGTGTATACAAAGTGTATATACAAGTATGCATGTATACAGTGACTGTATGCAGGGTGTATATAGAGGGCCTGCCTTGTATGTAGGGTGTATATAGTGTATACAGGTGTAGAGATTGCTGCAGATGGGGCTTAAGCCATACAGTGTATACAAGCTGTATATACAAGTATGTATACAGTGACTGTATGCAGGGTATATAGAGGGCCTGCCTTGTATGTAGGTTGTATATAGTGTATATAGTGTATACAGGTGTAGAGATTGCTACAGACGGGGCTAGCCATACAGTGTATACAAAGTGTATATACAAGTATGTATACAGTGACTGTATGCAGGGTGTATATAGAGGGCCTGCCTTGTATGTAGGGTGTATATAGTGTATACAGGTGTAGAGATTGCTACAGACGGGGTTAGCCATACAGTGTATACAAGGTGTATATACAAGTATGTATACAGTGACTGTATGCAGGGTGTATATACAGGGCCTGCCTTGTATGTAGGGTGTATATAGCGTATATAGTGTATACAGGTGTAGAGATTGCTACAGACGGGGCTAGCCATACAGTGTATACAAAGTGTATATACAAGTATGTATACAGTGACTGTATGCAGGGTGTATATAGAGGGCCTGCCTTGTATGTAGGGTGTATATAGCGTATATAGTGTATACAGGTGTAGAGATTGCTACAGACGGGGCTAGCCATACAGTGTATACAAAGTGTATATACAAGTATGTATACAGTGACTGTATGCAGGGTGTATATAGAGGGCCTGCCTTGTATGTAGGGTGTATATAGCGTATATAGTGTATACAGGTGTAGAGATTGCTACAGACGGGGCCAGCCATACAGTATACAAGGTGTATATACAAGTATGTATACAGTGACTGTATGCAGGGTGTATATACAGGGCCTGCCTTGTATGTAGGGTGTATATAGTAGGGCCTGCCTTGTATGTAGGGTGTATATAGCGTATATAGTGTATACAGGTTTAGAGTTTGCTACAGACGGGGCTAGCCATACAGTGTATACAAAGTGTATATACAAGTATGTATACAGTGACTGTATGCAGGGTGTATATAGAGGGCCTGCCTTGTATGTAGGGTGTATATAGCGTATATAGTGTATACAGGTGTAGAGATTGCTACAGACGTGGCTAGCCATACACTGTATACAAGGTGTATATACAAGTATGTATTCAGTGACTGTATGCAGGGTGTATATACAGGGCATGCCTTGTATGTAGGGTGTATATAGCGTATGTAGTGTATACAAGTGTAGAGATTGCTACAGACGGGGCTAGCCATACAGTGTATACAAGGTGTATATACAAGTATGTATACAGTGACTGTATGCAGGGTGTATATAGAGGGCCTGCCTTGTATGTAGGGTGTATATAGCGTATATAGTGTATACAAGTGTAGAGATTGCTACAGACGGGGCTAGCCATACAGTGTATACAAAGTGTATATACAGATATATACAGTGACTGTATGCAGGGTGTATATAGAGGGCCTGCCTTGTATGTAGGGTGTATATAGCGTATATAGTGTATACAGGTGTAGAGATTGCTACAGACGGGGCTAGCCATACAGTGTATACAAAGTGTATATACAAGTATGTATACAGTGACTGTATGCAGGGTGTATATAGAGGGCCTGCCTTGTATGTAGGGTGTGTATACAGGTGTAGAGATTGCTACAGACGGGGCTAGCCATACACTGTATACAAGGTGTATATACAAGTATGTATTCAGTGACTGTATGCAGGGTGTATATACAGGGCCTGCCTTGTATGTAGGGTGTATATAGCGTATGTAGTGTATACAGGTGTAGAGATTGCTACAGATGGGGCTAGCCATACAGTGTATACAAGGTGTATATACAAGTATGTATACAGTGACTGTATGCAGGGTGTATATAGAGGGCCTGCCTTGTATGTAGGGTGTATATAGCGTATATAGTGTATACAAGTGTAGAGATTGCTACAGACGGGGCTAGCCATACAGTGTATACAAAGTGTATTTACAGATATATACAGTGACTGTATGCAGGGTGTATATAGAGGGCCTGCCTTGTATGTAGGGTGTATATAGCGTATATAGTGTATACAGGTGTAGAGATTGCTACAGACGGGGCTAGCCATACAGTGTATACAAAGTGTATATACAAGTATGTATACAGTGACTGTATGCAGGGTGTATATAGAGGGCCTGCCTTGTATGTAGGGTGTATATAGTGTATACAGGTGTAGAGATTGCTACAGACGGGGCTAGCCATACACTGTATACAAGGTGTATATACAAGTATGTATTCAGTGACTGTATGCAGGGTGTATATACAGGGCCTGCCTTGTATGTAGGGTGTATATAGCGTATATAGTGTATACAAGTGTAGAGATTGCTACAGACGGGGCTAGCCATACAGTGTATACAAGGTGTATATACAAGTATGTATACAGTGACTGTATGCAGGGTGTATATACAGGGCCTGCCTTGTATGTAGGGTGTATATAGCGTATATAGTGGATACAGGTGTAGAGATTGCTACAGACGGGGCTAGCCATACAGTGTATACAAAGTGTATATGCAAGTATGTATACAGTGACTGTATGCAGGGTGTATATAGAGGGCCTGCCTTGTATGTAGGGTGTATATAGTGTATACAGGTGTAGAGATTGCTACAGACGGGGCTAGCCATACACTGTATACAAGGTGTATATACAAGTATGTATTCAGTGACTGTATGTAGGGTGTATATACAGGGCCTGCCTTGTATGTAGGGTGTATATAGCGTATATAGTGTATACAAGTGTAGAGATTGCTACAGACGGGGCTAGCCATACAGTGTATACAAGGTGTATATACAAGTATGTATACAGTGACTGTATGCAGGGTGTATATAGAGGGCCTGCCTTGTATGTATACAATTGAGGAAGGTATATGGATGTATGTATACAATTGAGCCTTGTATGTATACAATTGAGGATGGTATATGGAAGTATATGGATGTATGTATACACCTAGAAAGAGCCACAAATCTGGCCGCAGAAAGATTTTGAAGAGCCTGAAAGAACACTGGAGAACGTGTCAGGAAAGCCCACAAGAGTATAGTCCTTGTCTGGAAAATCTAGGGAGCCTGAAACGATTTCAAACACCGCTTTTGAGATGCGAGTTTCGTGTTTACAGTACCCGGGTTTCGGTAGTCTCCTCGCAGCCGTTCTTAGTGTCGGGCTTCCTGTCGTGGGGAGGGGGCCCCCTTACCAAAACTGCAGATGTTTAACAGATATATGTCACAGATAACTGTCACATATATGTTGCATATATGTCAAATATATGTCGCATATATGTCACATATCTGCAACATATATGCTACATAACTGTGACAGATATCGGAATTTGATAATTTTATGCAGTTATATGACATATATGTGACATATATGCAGACATATATGTGACATATATGCTGACATATATGCAGACATATATGTGACATATATGTGACATATATGCAGACATATATGCAACATATATGTACATATATGTCACATACATGTATACATAGCTGTTGGGAATTGTTAAAAGTATTTAAAGTATGTCACATACAGTTACATGTAATTCATTCAGGTATATATAATTTAATTTTTATTTTCCTCATTCCAATACATAATTTGAAGTTGCCTGCATGCACATAGTTTTAACATAACTTTGACACACAGTACAAGCATACATGCATGCATGTACAAACACTATTATTTTATGGGCTAAAATAAATCAAATCTGCATGTACTATTTGGACATATAATATATACAGTATGTACATGTATACAGCTATGTGAGAAACATAAAATATGGTTTTATTACACAGTGTATAATTCTACCAAGAATGCACAAAATATGCACAAGAACACCAAATATGAGACTGTATTTGGTTAGTTACGTAGAAATGGCTTCCCGTCACCATGGTAATTCCCATTTCTCGAGCACGCATACAAAGGTTTTGGTTATTATTTAAAAAAACTTTTGTTTCATTGCAGAATTTATATAATAAACAACTTATTGGTCAGTTAAGCATCTAATACAATATTTTTACTTGTCATCCGTATTTATGCAGGAATAAAAATACACAGCCGTATTAGATGCTTAGCCGACTAATAACCTATTTATTTGATATGTTAAGTCAAGGTTTAGCAAGTCAAAATGCTGATAATAAAACAATTTTGCATAATATTTAATATAATTATCAATCTGAAGCCAATAAACATGCTGACACTACCATTTGCGAGCTACCACTAAGCGTGAAATTTTTTCTGTGTTTGTTTATGTTTGAAAATTAGACGTCTAACAGCGCAAACCATTTCAATTAACTTAATTTCAAACTTAAATTAGTTTCAATCTTGATGTTGGCAGCAACCTTTGATGTCTTCTACCATCATGAAACTCAGACTATGCCTATAGAGACAGTTGTTGGCTTGCATCTCTCCAAATTCTGAGCATCAAAAACTTGAACCAACATTTCTATGATTTAGCATGAAGCGTGAAGGCAATTTAAACCTGGCTGAAAAGTTTCCAAACCTGAATCCCATGCTGCTGAAAGTAAATGCAAGACATGTACATATGTCAAAGGTGGTCAACATTGCGGTTTGGGCCTCCTGAGCGGTCTAGTTTTGAAACAAACAAACACAGAAAAGGTTTCACTCACTTCATGATTATGGATTGCTTGCAAACGGTAGTAAAACAATTTTAGGTACCAATATAAATATAATTATCAAGGCCTTGACTCTCAATATGAATCCTATAAAAAGTATATTATTTTAGCTGGCTATACATTGTACCTACAGCCTTAAATGGCCAAATGTTATCCTAAATTGTTGGTACAAAATAGTGGGTATTGGTTAGGGTTAGGTTTGAATATTTTCTTTGCTTTTTCAGGGTTGCCACCCGTCAGGAAAAAAATCCCTGAGTTTTCATTGGCAATAGGACTGTTCAATATTCCCTCGTCCAAAACAAAAGTCATTGTCCAAACCTGTAGCCTACCCTCAGATGATTTGAGGGACTTTTCCCTGACCGTGGCAACCCTGTTTTTTTTTAAATACCCCTCCTTGCTCCACATCAGTAATGTATTGCATTATCTTTCTGACTTGTGCCACTTTCACATCTTCAAAATTGGATCAGACAAATGCTGTAGATTGAGAAAATAAGCAATATTACTCTTTACTTCACTTACTTATAACCTTTTACATGTATGTTTTCAATGTAAAATGCATCATCATTAATTATCATTTGTTTTATACATGAATTAATATTTTTCCCTCAATATGATTTTGTGTGAGGAATAAGCTCCATCAAATGCTCGAGAGGGTTTTGGTAATCAAACGTTTTTCGACACTCTTCTCAGTGTTTGATTTATTTATGGTTAAATGGATAATTACAGACCTGACTCTCATATATTATGGACATACAGTACAAGTACAATAAAACTTCTAGTTCATAGTTCTGAACAGCCAATTACTGCTATTGTATTGATTCTTGGTGAAATTAATTGATGATTTTCTGAGTTTAAGTTACATGTACTACCAATGTAAAAATGAAAGGCAGGATTCCGCCAATCCCACCTGGGATTATTGAATGTCCCACCTCACAAATTTCCACCCAGGTTTTCCTGGCATCCCACCCAGGATTCCACCATCCCACCCGGGATCCCGTCATCCTACCCAGGATTACATTTTATTACATTATTTTGTAACAATCCCAGCTGGGATCTCAGCATCCCAACTGTGTTTGCAAAATCCTGTAGTATGGCATAACACACACAAAAGTTTAAATCATTGGCCTGATTGCCAGTAGAAGCCAGTGACCAGTGGCTTAATTTCTGCCAGCTCTCAGGACATACTGTACGTAGCTGCCTGTTTTCCTTTCATTTTTGGCATTCTACCCTATTATTATGACCTGTATGCATACATGGCCCCACACATGCTTGTCTTTCAAAACCATTTAACAAAAAATCATGTGACAGGGGCCTTACATGTCTGATGTGCATGAGCAGGCCAGAAAAAAGCTGTTCTGCCAATGCTCTATTTTATGCTTGTTGTTTTGCTGTTATTAAAACAAACTCAAGTCAGATCATACAATAAAAAACTTATTGACTAAGTTACGTTGTGCTGATTGAACAGAAAAATATTTGGCTCACTGTCATTTTGTACAGAGTGAGACATTAATTGCTGTGCTCAATCGATATGCCAAATATTTTTCTGCCCCGACCCTTCCACTCAGTCAATAAGTACCTACATGTATTCTCCAGAAAATCTACCCTGCAAGCAGAGCTTTCTTCAACTCTCCACACACAAAAAAAAAAACACAGAAAAGAATGCTGCAGCACTAATTTGTGTTGTTTTCATATTGATCAAGCATGCACCAATATTTTTTTGTGCCCAGGCTCACTCAGTCGTGTCACATTTGTCTGACATTGTTGCAATGGACTCAGGTTTGGTTACAGCTAGCCTGAAACTCAGGAGGGAATGTACAAATGTACACTGTATGTGCTACACTGTCGTTAATTGTGTTCCGCCATAATTTTACATAAAAGTGAAAATTCTTCATGCATCCCAATGGTCGCCCTTTATCTCAATTTCCATTGGCCAAGAAAAATGAGATGGCCGGTAAACATTGTACATTTCAGATTGTTCATTTCCTATTGTTAATGGCTCTTAGCTAATCAAAGGTGCCGAAGTTTCAAAGAACAGGCCTTATCACATATTTAGAGTATTTAGCCAATCAGCATTCTTTCCACTATAAAGCCTCATAAACATCCATGTTACCTGGAACACGATTAACGACAGTGTAGCACATACGTCCCTTCCTGAGTTTTGAGAGATGGACAGCTGTACACAGGCTGCATTAACAGGCTTAACAGGTCCAGAAGCTTGGACAAAAAAATTCAAGCAAAGTTGAAGAAGGCTCTGTTTGCAGGGAAGGGAAAATGCACATGTACATGTACATTGTAGCAGTCATTTACTGACCACCATGAATAGCCACCTCCAAAGAGAACATTATTGGTACAAGCAGAAAACCCCTGAAGAAAGGCACACTATCAGCTATAAAAGGCTACTAAAATTGTGGAAGGAAAATTCTAAACATACATGTATATAATATACCAGGAGATTAACATAATAATACCATAGAGGATAAATTAATCCCTAATTTCAATAAAAAGTTTGAGGTTGGCATGAAAAAATCCAGGTTAATCAGGTTAAGGCCAGATTAAAAAAAATACTTGTTTAGCGTCCCGCCCGACCTGAGAAATGTCCCCGACCTCAATTTTTTTTCTTCATAACAACTTTAGAAAGTGCAAATGTGCCCGCGAACACCAATTCTTGTACCCAAACCCCTACGTGTACCACTTAAAATATGCGCCAGCACATTAAAAATATTTTAACATCAATGCCATTTTGTTTCTACAACACGAGGTCATGAACATGAGGTGAGTGAATAATGTCTAGTCAAGACAAAATAAACTTCACATAGAAAAAAAATAGAAAAACCTCCCTCCCTACCTGGAAAAAATAAAATAGGTGGACGCTAAACAAGTTATTTTTTTATCTGGCCTAATTACTGGAAAGAAATGTATTTTGTTTGGTTAATTAAATAAGTAAGAAAGTTTTATTACTTTAATACTTACAAAATTTCTTTGCATTCTTGTACAGCACTTTGTCATGAATGTTTTACTTTTTGACTTATCACCATGGCTGTGAGTGTGATTGTTTTCACAATTTTGTCTCCAGTTTATGTTTCCTGTTAAATTGAAAGATGTGAGTGAAATTAAGTGTATCTAAATATAATACAGATCTATGCATTTATTTTCATGCATTTAATAACAGTAAAAAAACATTTTTGATTAAAATGTGCTGGAAACCTGGCTGCAGATAGACAGGACGTGCCCGGGGTATCCAATCGATGAAATCGATCATCGATAACAATCGATACCAATCGATATCAATTAATCGATTGATATTGGTAATCGATGACCAATCGATGAAGGAGATTTGTGTGATTATCGATTGCAATCGATAGCCAAATTGGTATCGATTGGCATCGATTGATATCGATTGTCATCGATTGTCGATCTTGTTGTACGTCCGTTTGTGCACAATATACAAGTGCATAATATGATTGTTAAAGTTTTTATTATATAATAACGTGAACAGATAATAAGCTGATAAGCAGGCTTTGTTTCTAATAGGATTTAACTGGAACAATTAACTGGAACAATTATAGAATGGCGATCATTTGGCCGGAAATCGTCCGTCATTAACACAAGTGACCATTGACTTTAGTACATAATGTACAGGTACTGAATATGTTGCACATCGCGTTCAACTCTAAGCATCGGTTCGCAATCGATAAGCATCGATTGGAAACTTTTTTGTGATTATCGATTGGTCATCGATTGACCGATACCAATCGATATCAATTAACTAATTATATCGATTGATATCGATTTATCGATTGAATTTCCATGATCGATTTCATCGATTGGATACCCCGGGGACGTGGAACGAGGAATATATATACAGGGTTTCATATACACTAATACAGTCTAGATCAGTGCAAAATTTGCTACACAAATGTTTTCAAACGCCAATGGTTAAGTTATTCATGAGAGGTTATATATATTCAATTCTCGTACATGTAAAATATGTTAGTACCCAGCTAGGTACCTAAGCAGAGGTTCTATTAAACCCTTCGGCCGTCTCTTCATCTCTCTCAAGCAATTCTCCCAGCAAGTCCTCTGGAACCAGGCCCAGGGTAAAATGCTTGCTAGGGGATTAAAGAAAATCGCTTCGTACTTTCGCGATTCGTGTAAAATGATATAAAACCTGACCTCTACCAATCACTTCTTTAAAATAATCACTATTCAAGTTCAAACAGTCTACTGACTCTACAGATTGGGCCATTCCATTTTATATGCACACCCCCCCTATTGAGGGATTCACTTCTATACCCCTTTGGATATAATTTTGGGCAACCCCCTCTGGATGTTTTTTTTTTTTTTTTTTTTTTTTGTCACTGTTTCCCCCTTGGATAGCCTTTGCAGCCCTCTAGGATTTTCCCCTCTCCCCCAAGGATATCCAAGTTCCTCAATAGGGGTGGGGCTGTTGGCTATTATATCCTGGCTACCATCCAGGATATCCCTGGTGTGGATATCTACCCCTTTGGATATTTTACTCATCCCCATCTGGATGTTTGTCAGTTTTACCCCCTCCCTCTCCCAAGGATATCCAAGTCCCTCAATAGGGGGGGTGTGCATATAAAATGGGATGGCCCATTGTGCAAGGGTTGAACCCACCCGCGCCCGACCCGGTGTTGAAGCCTTTAAATACATTCTACCGTTTATACAAATCACAACCAAATCACATAAATTGAATGATCCCATCTTACCTCCTTTGTCTTCTAAGGCTTGCTTCACAGGCTTGCCTTTTCTTGAAGCCATATTATACAGATATTGTGAAGAGATCACACGTACTTCGTACCGAAATCCGTTGGTAAAGTAAAACGGAGCAAAATGCACACAATGCAATGCGAACTTTGCAAATCAATCCCATAGTGCACCAATACATCCCATAATGCAATGAAGCCTTTTTGGCAGCCATTTTGAAAACGAATTCGGTTGGAGTGAAACAATGTTGGATATGGATTCCAAATGGAATTGAAAATGAAGGTAATCAAGGCTTGGAAACCGATCACTCAAGAATTTAACATTTTAGTGATGTAGTTAAGATAATATGGCGGAGTATTGGACCGATTCCAGTACCAATGAGTCGGAGAGTGGCTGGCTGAAATTATGTGTTGTACAGAATAGCCCAATCCGTTGTACATGTGGACACGAGTTTTCCTTGACATTCAACATCTAAACTTCCAATGGCACTTTTAAAGAAAATATATGAGACATTCAAATTGTATACTTCAAGCTCTCTCATCTCCAACTTCACGACTAATACTATTGGAGTATTGCCGCAGAAAAATTAAATGTGACATCAACATTTATGGTGCAGCTCTGCAGAGTGCAGGTACGGTTATTTGGGCTCTTTATTTTCACTTGTGAATGGTTCTTACATGGATCTCGAGTAAGAGGTTATATGAACACACAACCAACATTGTAAACGTTCTTTTAAACAGGTTTATATTTAATTGAAGAAGGCAAGCTAGGCCATATTCAGATCGACTAGCCACAAAAACGTTTTTACATGAATGCGAGACTGTAGAGCCACAGATCCACCCTAACTACACTCTACAGACACTGAAATAAAAACTTAGGTTTCGTTGTACGTAAGCTAGCCAATGCATGGTTCTAATAATGAATATAGTTATTATTAATTTGTGCACATAAATATACATATCATTTGAAATCATGTTATATTTCATTTGCTAATGCACCAATCAATGTTAAGCCCGAAGGAGGAGGGGTGGGGTTTGACAGGCAGGGCTACCCTTTGACATACGTTACCTGCCCAGGGTGGAGTTATTTATAGGAAACAAGGACAGGACTGAATTGCAGAATACCCCCTCCAGTGGTTCATTAATAATTCATTTCTCAACTTTTTAATACAAACCTACTAAATAATAAAAAAAAAAACATGTTCGACCCAAAATCAGTCATAGAATGAATCAATACACCTGAACTAAAGAGGAGAATTTAGCGCAGTTTTCAAGCGATCTTTTGAGTGGAGGGGGTTTTCTCCAACTAAGCCTAAGTAAGACAGGGCAGATATTTGATATTTTTGACAAAACGTGTTGTCCCGAGGGTGGGGAATTTGATTTTTTTTGGGGAGAAAATGTCAAATTCCCCCCCCCCCCCCCTCAGGCTTAACATTGATAAGTGCATACATATTATACACTTGTACTTCTTAATTAGCCAAGGCATAAGTAGAGAATCCAACAATAATATTATTATTAGTTTTTGTTGAAGTGCGACTCTGGAAGTTTGAAGTTGACTCTTTGAAAAATTGCCTTTAGCCGACCAATCAGAATGTATGAGACTGTCAGACTGTTTGACTGATAGTCAGCTAAATATAAATAATACTATCCAAATGTGACTTGTAACTTCCAGGATCACACTTCAACAAAAACACTATTAACCCATACATGTAGTTCATTGCTCTTGTTTTTGGTTGAAGTATTTTTGTACGTTATATTTGCTTGTCCATCCCTTCACTTACATTAGAGCTACACGATGTATTTCATGCATTAGGATTTAATAGTCACACTAAACACAAATCATTTTTCAAGCCTCTCCACTTTATACATGTATAGGGAGTTTTGACAGTTTCACAATATTTGTTAACCCTAATGGGGAATGGCCTAGCCCGTTACACCAGACATTTTTTAC
Organism: Actinernus sp. WN-2022; assembly: GCA_030867875.1. Lineage (NCBI taxonomy): Eukaryota > Metazoa > Cnidaria > Anthozoa > Actiniaria > Actinernidae > Actinernus > Actinernus sp. WN-2022. Next base: position 98,606,665 of record JAOWCC010000019.1, read on the forward strand.
CATTATCATAAATTCTAAGAAAAAGAAACGTCTGCTTACCAGAGCGCTTATTATTTAAGCCTCATTGTGTTATGAACCAATCAGATTTTACCTTCTATATCCTGGAAAGTCACGTCCTGTAGAGGTAATGTTACATTTAAAAGGTTCTGACAATGACATATTTGCCACTGACCAATCACTGGGGACTGTTCCCATGCTCGAGACAAGACCAATTTGTACATTTCATATGTTTAGCCTCCCAAAGCTCAATGAATTTCAATTGAAAGCTACATGTATATATTTACAAACAGCAGAAATGAATTGATTCAAATTTTAGCTTTGGAGAATCTAAAAGCAGACTTAACTGATTTAGTAACATTATTGTTTTTATATATTCGCATTATGACACCAACCAGGTGAAAGTTTACAACTGTTGCATGGTATGCCAATTAAAAAATTCTAACAATAGCTCTCATTGGCCAGAAAAATAAAAGAAATATGCTGATGTCGTGCTTGCATATTGCAAACTAATTACATGTAAGCTCAGATAAACAGATGTTTCTTTTTCTTTGAATTTTACGAGAGTGAAAAAAACGTCTGGTGGAGCAGGCTAGGATTGGCCATGCCAGCCAAGATATTGGTTCTACATCATTATTCCCAATACCATACCAATCAGCCTGGTATCATTCTTTCAATACTTTTACAATTTTGCTTATTAGATCCCATCTTGGAATATCAAGTCCTGCTTTGTCTGTTGATCCTTGCAAATTTTCACTGGGGTTTTCTTTCACCATTATTCCTGATATATTTCCATTTTCGATTCGTTTCTACCACTCCATGGCCAGATTCCCCTATTTCAGCTTTTGCCAACACCTGTTCCAGCTTCTTTCAATCTAATCCCTGAAAAATCCCATCAGCCCATTCCCTTGTCCACCACCCCTAAGGCTGCACATTAGACTCTTGTTTGGGTGCGAATAGCCACACTTAACACACACACAAAAAAAATTCCACTGCCTGAATACACAGCCACTATATATATTATGTATTGCATTTGTATTTGAGTTCATGAGTTTTTCAAGTTTGCATTTCAACTGTATTCTTTTTAATTTTAGTCAGGCAACTGCACTTTACCGATTGGAGAACACATTGTATGTGTAGTACTGTACATTTGTAGATCCATGGCTAGATCAAGCCTAATTAATATGATTCAAGTGCCAGATAAATGTAGGTCCAAAAGAGATCCAAAGTTTTCAATGTCTAATAGTTGTTCTCTCTTTAATCTTTAATAAGAATAAATACAAAAGACAACTAGAGTTATTCAAAGATATAACAATATATAGATTAAACAAAAATATGTTGCATAATTATGTGCATATTCTGGTTATTTCTGTGAGTGATGGCAGTGATGGGTGTACAATGTACATGTAGTTATAGTATGCATTTTAACTAATGGCTGTACTGTTTTTTATCATCACTCTACATGTACAGTTGTTTGACATATATCTGTCAAATAACTGTACTTTTACATATATGTCACATATATGTACAGCTATTTGACATATAACTGTAAGATAACTGCACTTTTGCATATATGTCACATATATGTACAGTTATTTGACATATATCGATGAAAACCAACTGCTTGTCTTGCATATATGTCACATATATGTACAGTTGTTTAGCAGATATATGTAGCATCCACAGATATGTCACATATATGTCACATATCTGTAGTTTTGGTAAGGGGGCCGGGACAGGAAGCCCGACACTAAGAACGGCTGCGAGGGAGACTAGGGTTTCGGCGGCCAGTGAAATTACGCTTCGGTTGTTCATTCCTGCTTGCATTCGTCCCCTTTAATACGTTTCTGACTACAATAACTCTTGCATTTGTAAGTAATTTTATCTCCCTGAAAGTTGGAGAGAGAATAGATGAGTACATTTTGTAGGTTCTCATCGAGAAAGCACAACTCGCATACCTAGAAATGTATATAGTTTACGGTAAAATACGGTAAATTCGACAACCGGTCACTGAAACTCGCCAGAATGTGTTTCTCTTCAGCCTGAATCTCCATTGCAGCAGTGATAACAATACAAATATGTTTTTCTAACTGAATGCCTTCGACCAAGAACCAGTTTGTATTATAATATAACTATCGTTGTATCGCGATCGCAAGGAACTGAAACTCATTACAATTTCCCAAGTGTTATGCATATCATTAAATTGCTTGAAACCTGTTCATGCATTGCGCATCTCATCAGTGACAAAGCCCCTTTAAGCTCCTCATGGTTTTAGCGAAGCCACCCTTGAGCGCTCTCGACTCGTTATACGTTTACATATAAATTAGCATTTAACGAGTCAGTAACCAACATCATAGTAGATCGAACTACAGCTGCGATGAAACCGATCATTTATCGTATTCTGTGTATACGTGGTACTAAGAAAACGAGATGTATTGTATTGTTATTGTCATTACTCGTATGCAGTTTGGTGTTCAAGCTTCGAGGTTTAGTTGTGTATGAACTAAACACGGATCAGACATACGAAAGTAACTTGATTAATTATTACAAGATACACTTTCTGCACCGAACGAGACTCATCTCAACAAAACAGTGCCCCAGTTCTAGAATACAACTTCTTGTCCTCGCTTCGAGTAATGTTGGACATTTTGATCGACGGAACGACATTCGCAAAAGTTGGGGGCCAGACTTCTCAGTTCTACCAAGGTGGCGAACTCTGTTTTTGCTCGGTAAAAACCAGAACAGTGCAGAGATGAAACGTTTGGAAGTTGAGGAAAAAACTTATGGCGACCTCATCTTGAGTAATTACGAAGAGAGTTTCTTCAACATGAGCTTCAAAGTAGCTATGGGATTTGAGTGGGCACTGAGGTACTGTCACTTCGACTTTCTTCTCAAATCTGACGACGATACATATGTGAATACTCAAGGAATACTATCACTTCTAAAACGCCACGACACCATGCGATACAACCTATACACAGGTAATATACTGTATGGAAGCCCGGTTTTACGAGAAGGGAGATATGCTGTATCTAGAGAGGAACTGAACAAGACCTTTTATACTCCTTACTGCAGTGGGGGAGGGTACATATTATCAGCTGATGCGGTGAAGAAAATCATGGATTTGTACGATGTGAAAAGACCCCTAAAGATCGATGATGCCTACATTGGAGAACTTGCTAACAGGGCGGGAATTCATATCACCAAGAACTCAAACTTTAGAATGCATGAGAACAAATGCCTCTATCGTAAAGAAACTCTAGTGCAACACCCAGCCAGGGGGACATGCTTACACAAGTTGTTCCTAGAAAAGATGAAAGTTCTTGCTATTATAAATATTAACTGGCATCGGCTCGCACTATGAAATAGACTAGGGAACGACTTCACTTGAAACAAACTCGGCAGACAACAATGCAGCAGCAGAGGCAATTAACTGAATTAAGGTTACCGGATACCTTCGCGGGTCTCTCTCGTTTATAATTTTGTACGCGCGTTGTTTTAAAGAAAACTATAGAAACCTATATACCTCTGTAAAGCTTATGAAGTGTAGAATACGCTGAATGGGTTTGTTTAAAAATATATTTTATTGTAAAGCAATGCTAAGCCAACAAACGCAAAACTGACAAGGTTTATAAAAGTGAATTAGCAGCCTTCGGGTTAACGCATAAGAACAATTCAACTGCATAATGTTAATCAGCATATGACAGCCTAAAAAAGGGTGTGAGCATTTGTTAATATTTTACTTCATTCAAATGCAATTCATTCCTAAAGTTTTAGTCTTCAATAATGTCCGAGTCACATCACGCGGGATACTCTACGAGGAAAAATACTTTGAATATTGCTAAACGCTCACATCCTTTTCTTTGTCAGTAACTTATCTGTCTTTTGGCCGAGTTTTATCAAAATCTGGCAAGTCTGCATACCCTATTAATTCGTTCAAAGAGAGGGGATACGAAAAAAAACCTAGTCGGAGATTTGGCATGTAAAGTTTTGTGAACATTTCACACCTCATCAAGGCAAATGTCAACACTTCGAACCAACTAGCCAATGACTACGCAAGGACCCCTGGAGCTTCAAAGCAGTAGTGAAATTCGCGGGAAATTATAGACTCCGATGTGACTCGTCCTCAGTCTCTTCAAATTACTTGCTGGTTCCTGGTAAGCCAAACGACAGTTTAAGCCTGCTGGCGCTGCTTATATTTGGATTTGACCCGGAAGTTGAAGGTTGTTATTCGCTGCCTTTCGCACGTTCTTCGAACTACGAGCCTACGAGTTTTACCGAATTGTCCGAATTCCTCCTTATCGCCGGTTTCCTTTCTTTTTTGGTCCAGGGTTCTCTTTATGTTTTACTCAAGGACTCTGCTTTTCTCTTTTGGATTTCCCCATACAAACGATTAATAAAAGACTCTAAATGCACGTTTGTTATTTCGAAGAAGGAAGCTACAACGACAGTATGCAAATTACGGTACTCGGATAACAGCTCCCGCTAAACGTCCACGGGGTGCACGTGGCACGTAAAGGGATTACAACGCCTCGGTGATTTCATGAGGAGCTTAACCCGACTTAGGATTTCTCAGCGTGAAGGCTATGACGTCATCAAAATCCAATTACGATTTTGACATTTTGTGGTTTCGGTGTTGTCACCACTTATAACATAAACAGTTTAACACTTTAAAGTGTTTCGAAGAAAAGATCATCGAAAAAAAGAAACCTAATATCTATCGTATAAGTCCTGTGGAGAGATGAAATTGGAGGCAGAAATGTATTATTGCCACGTCGGTGATGGTCGCATGCGATCATGGAGGACACGAATGCCAAGAGCTTTCCGGTTTTTGGAACTTCACTTGACAAATTTAAAAAGCGGTACGCTCTGTCAAACAGCCTTTGTGGCTCTAAAGTGGGCAGATTTGTGAAGAATAAGGCTTTTGAACAGTTTCCGAGCGAGATTTCCCAAGTTAAAGTATCTGATTTGTGGCGGGAAAATGGCGAATGCGCTCCAATCGAATGGTTCTGTGATCGAAAAAACTCCGAAGAGGGCTACGTGATTACTCTGTTTGGACTCTGTTGTGGGCTGTTAAAGTAGAAACAGTCTTGTTTGGAGCAAGGATTCTTGGCCTCATCAGAATTCAAGCAAGTCATTGACGCGGTGAACTCCCTCGACCTTACGGTTACGCGGTCTGTGATCGGTGATTCCTATACAAAGGTGACCCCGAAGACTCGTCGCATTCAAGTGCTAGAAAACGAGCTATCGTTTTATCGGGAGAAGGTAAAGGAGACGAAAGCAGCTATTGCAACCAGTGTGTTAGATACACCAATTACTCCCGGTCCCAATATGCCTTCAACAGTGAAATATCATGGCCAAGGATCAATCCAAAGCATCGCAAATTCCAACACTATCGGGCCAATCAGTAAGAAACGATACTTAGGTAGTCTCTGCCGGCGTGCTTTGGACGATGCTAAGGAGATATATGCGACATCTATGATGGTAGTCTTGGAGGCATTCTTGGGTATGGCCTGGTTTATGGAAGCAAGATAGACCAGGAGGAGATAAAGTCAACTATTTCTGAAGCTGTCAGTATTGTGGCTGAGAAAAGCGGACTCGAAGCCGCAATAGATGTTGCTCTAACTGAAAAGTGGAAGAGAGAAAATGAAGAGTCGATGAGAGTTCCAGACTGGGTGCAAGTGTTTGTGAAGTTAAGCACAAAGATGTCAGATGATGGTTGGCAAATGCTCCTGAATTTTCTGAATATTGGCAGAACTGGGGTAAGAATAATTTAAATTTTGCGTCGCGCGAAAATGGCGCGGTGCCATAAAATGTTCTATATTTTTAAATCGATTCATTAGCTTATATTTTACACTATGTATCTTCAGACGATAATTTTAATGGCCCATCAAGTCCAAACCGGCCCTGGGATTTGTGGAGAATAGGCCCTTTGCTGGACCTGGTCACGTGACCTTTTTAGCCCGTCAATCAAAAAAATTTGCATAGCACAGCTTGCCAGTCAGCAAAAAAAGTCTGACAAACTTATACATGAGAGTTTTCAAAACATTGCCATTCCTTCAGTTTTAAAGATTTGAACCTAAAACTTGGACTTTTTAATAAATTTGGCTTGCTCTTTCCATTTCTGGCATTGATGTTGTTCTAGCACCAATTTGTTTTTGATCGACAGGTCCTGCAAAGGGCCTATTTGACATAATTTTTGAATCGAGTATTGCAAATACCGTACCCCACCGTGGGGCTTTGGAACAAGGTGCAAATCTTTTATAAAATTTGCTATTTTGACTCTCTACCCAATTCTCCATCCCCCTCTCCCCCCCCCCCCAACTTTTCTTTGCTGGGAAATACCCCACCCCCAGGACAGAAAAGTTCTTAGTCAAATGCCCCATGTATGCGCAGGGAGGGGATGTGCAGGTTTGGAGGTACTAATAATCGCTCATGATTGTAAACTGCATGGCAGCACATGGTGCCACAATAGCTGCAGTCCATATATATCACAAACATAACCTTGTGAAGTGCATTTGAATATATTCATTTTGAATTTTTGCCCTTTACCTTTTATTTTTGACCAAAAACTGAAGTGATCATTTTGTTTATTTTATTACTCTTGGCTTGCCAGCAGGTATAAATGAATGTCATGCATAAAATTCATTCCCAATTTTGGATTCCTAATTTTTAATATTTGTATTAATCAGGTTTTTCTGCCCAGAATGTGGAAAAGAACTTGAACTTGATCCATCGTTAGGTCAGCGGTCGGAGACGAAGATGGCGGGCTTTTTCTTCACTCCCGAAATCTGAAGCTACTTCGTGTTTAGTTATTGTTACTTGTCGTTTAATTGTACGTCTTTGTTGGCCTAGTACTTTATTACATAACATTCTACCATGGGTTCAAAATATATTACGGTGGAGCAACTGAAATCTATCCTCGATGAAAAGTTGGCGCCACTCAAGACCGAAGTTCGCGATCTGAGAGAGAAACTCGAGGAAACCAATAAGTTTCTTGATCTAGCGAATGCCAAATATGAGGAGGCAATGATCACGTTATCTAAGCATAATGAAGTGCAGAAGGAAATCATAGCAGAAAACAAAATCCTAAAATGTGCGATGCAGTCGTTGGAAGGCAGAGTTATTCGTATGCAGGCGGAGTTGAATGACACCGAACAGTATTCACGACGAGAATGCCTTGAATTTCAAGGCATTCCACTCCCCAAAGATGATAGTGAAAACACCAATCGAATAATCATTAAAATTGGTAAACTGATAAGCGTAGATATAGATGAAGAAGATATTTCCGTTAGCCATCGCTTACCAGTAAGTAGAAATTATAAAGGGAATAGATCGGAACCTGCCATTATAGCGAAGTTCGTCCGTCGCGATGTCAAGGAGTTATTCTATCGAGCTCGTAAGAAATTGAAAACTCTAACAACCAGGGATCTTGGATACGACATCTCAAACAACATCTACATCAATGAGAGTCTTACTGAAAGTAACAAAGCTTTGTTCAAGGAATGTGTTAAGGCGAAGAAAGATATGGGGTTCACATTTATCTGGACTTCAAATGGCAAGATATTACTTCGAAAAGATGAGCATAGCCCTGTCATTCATATCAAATCAAAGGATGACATTGTCAAGAAGTTGCTGTCAAGATAAGTACTGTTAATCAACTATTGATATATTATTAAATACCTCAATGACAGATTGTCCTAAATGTTTAGACATTGATTTTGATATTTCGGACAGGGTTGAACAGCTAAACATTCTTCCACGTCTTAGCATAACTTCTCCTGTCACAAATATTCCTCATCTTACAAATTCAGATGTTGACTTGAACATGCCAACCGATCAAAATTTTAATTATTATAGTATACACGATTTCCATAGCAACTATGATATAAATGAATGCTCGTCAAATAACACTTCCTTTTCTGCTCTGAATTGCAACATAAGAAGCTTGGCAGCAAACTATGATAATTTTGTGCACATGCTATCAGCATTGAATTTCCCATTTTCATTGATTGGCCTTACTGAAACAAAATGTAAAGTTGACAAGGAACTTTTGACTAATGTCAACATTCTTGGTTATGACCTTATCTCTGAACCCAGCCTTTCAAATGCAGGTGGTGTTGCTTTTTACATTAAAAATAATCTAAACTTCTCTGTGAGAACAGACATTACAACTTCAAAACAGGATTTTGAAGCCCTCTGGATAGAAATTGATACTGTTGGTCAACCAAATTTGTTATGTGGAGTGTTATACAGGCATCCAAATGGAAATTTAGACAATTTCACGGATTATATTAATTTGACCATTGAAAAAATTCACCAGGAAAATAAGCTCTGTTTGTTCATGGGAGATTTTAACATTGATCTCCTGAAAATCACCACTCACACTGCTTCTGAAAATTTCATTAATGATCTAGGTTCATTGTTCTTTCAACCACAAATTTTACAGCCAACAAGAGTCACTGACCACTCTTCAACTTTGATAGACAATATTTTCTTTAACTCAATTGAACATTTTATTATCAGTGGCAATGTAGTGTATGATCTTACTGACCATTTACCTAATTTCATTATATTTAATAAGTTTTCGTCCCTCCCTCTTAATATTAAGGTACATAAAAGAGATTACTCTAAACTTGATGAAACAGCCTTAGTTAATGAAATACAATCTATTAATTGGCATTCTGTATTTACATCTAACCTTGATTCATCCAGTATGTTTGATTCCTTTTATATTAACATATCTGAAATAATTGATAGACACATACCTATTAAGCAACTCTCTAGAAGAGAATTAAAATTCCAATCAAAACCCTGGATAACCTCTGCGATCAAAGTATCAATCCATGCTAAGAATAAATTATATAAAAAATTCTTGAAAACAAAATCTACTTATTATCATTCTAAATTCAAATACTACAGAAATAAATTGAATCATTTATTAAAGGTTAGTAAAAGACAATATTATAATGAATACTTTTTAGAAAATGCCAATGATAGCAAAAGAGTTTGGAGTGGAATAAAACAAATAATTCATTTCAAACCTAAAACCAGTAAAAAAATTGTTAAGATTGTAGAAAATGATGTTGAAATCACTGACTCGATAGCTATTGCTGATGCCTTCAATAATTACTTTGCTAATGTAGGAACTAACTTAGCTAAAATAATACCAAATGTTCAAACTTCACCTTTAGACTACATAAAATCCCCATTATGTAATAGCTTCTATGTCTTTCCTACTACTGCTGCTGAAATAGAAACAGAAATCTCTAATCTAAAAACTGGTAAGGCAACTGGCCCATACAGCATACCAGTTTCTGTCTTGAAAATTCTCAGCGTAGTGATTTCTAAACCCTTGGAAACATTATTTAATGCTTCCTTTTCAACTGGCATAGTCCCCAGCAACTTAAAATTGGCAAATGTAATACCAGTATACAAAAAAGACTCACAATATTGTTTATGTAACTATCGTCCAATCTCTCTCCTTTCTATCTTTAATAAGCTCTTAGAGAAGCTAATGTGTAGCAGATTACTGGACTTCCTAGAGAAAGAAAAAATATTTTTTGAGAAACAGTTTGGCTTTCGGGCTAAACATTCAACTGATCATGCTGTTCTTAGCATCATTGATAAAATCCAAAGAGCAATCGATGAGCGGGACTTTTCTTGTGGAATATTTTTAGACTTTAGTAAAGCATTCGATACTGTAAATCATGCAATTTTGATCAAGAAATTGGAACATTATGGAATCAGAGGAATTGCTAAAAATTGGTTTATTTCATACCTCAGTAACCGACAACAAACTGTTACAGTAAATAATACAACCTCTGGTTCAGCAACAATCTCCTGTGGTATCCCTCAGGGATCTGTACTAGGTCCAGTTCTCTTTCTACTCTACATAAATGATTTCCATCTTTGTTCTGATCTCTTTGACTTTCACCTATTTGCAGATGATGCCAATCTATTTTATAGGCATAAGAACCTTTCTACATTGGAATCCAACATAAATAATGAATTAATAAATATTCATGTTTGGTTATGTGCAAACAAGCTTTCACTAAATATAGATAAATCAAATTTTGTTATATTTCATCCTCCCCAAAGGAAGGTAACATTAAATGTTAATTTAATTATAAGTAATACACCTTTGCGACAAGATAATTGTATCAAATATCTTGGTATCTTTATTGATTCTAACCTTAGCTGGAAATCTCAAATTGATTGTATTTCAAAAAAACTAAAGAGAAGTGTTGGCATTTTATCTAAACTTCGGTACTATGTTGACATATCAATCCTTGCCAAACTCTATTATGCTCTAATATACCCATTCTTGATATATGGTATGATAGCTTGGGGTAATACATACCCAACAACTGTCCAGCCTCTTATTGTACTACAGAAAAAGGCTGTGCGAATTATGACATTTTCAAAGTTTGACGAGCATTCAAGTCCTTTATTTAAAATATTGAATATTATAAAGCTAACTGATCTCATTGCCTTCCATATTGCAGTTTTTATGTTCAAGTTTCACAATCAACTTCTACCCTCTGTTTTCAATACTTTTTTCACTTCAGTCAAAAGTGTCCACAGTTATAATACACGATTTGCAGCAAAACAGTCTTATTATCTTCCTAAAGCTAGAACCAATTATGGATTATTTAATATCAGATTTCAAGGACCAAAAGTTTGGAATTCAATTGAAGAACATATTAAGTCTTCCTCAATTCGACAGTTTAAGCAAAAACTAAAGAACGAATTTCTAAGCAAATATTAGCTTAGTTCAAACATTTTAAATATTAATAGCAACTACTGATTTTTAAGATAACAAGACTGGTTTCCTCCTCCCAAATATATGTATCTATAATATTTATGGTATAAAATAATAGACTAAATTGGTAGAATTTTCTGTGTGTATCTATGTGTGTGTTTTTTATTTCTCCGACCTAGTAATTTAATTCAGCCATGTAAACTGGCTCCCTGGCATTTTTAGCTTTCTAGTTATTTCAGGGTGCCAGTACCCTTTAAATATTCCAATTTCTTTTTTCTTCTTCTAAATACTATATGTAAGTAATAGGGTAAAATAAAGTTGTTGTTGTTGTTGTTGTTGTATTTGGATCAATATCACATTAATTTCACATCTGATTTTTGTTGTTAATTTCTTGAAACTGACATTTCATTTTAGGAATGAATTAAAATGAGCTCGTTGTCAAAAGTACAAAAGAATCTTCAATCTGTTATAATTACAAATGTCATAATATAAATTATGCACCAGTCAATGTAACCACCCCCTGCCTGTTTCATTTTCTGTCCCTACTCATTTATAAGGGGTACACTAATGGTTGGGGCATTTAGTACACATGTATATCTAGCTAATCTTCACTCAAATATGCCATGAATATCCAAATAAGGCATTTAATGCCCCACTCATCAAGGCAATGCCCCACTATTCCCCACATACAAATTGTAGCTTCGGAGTAGGGAGAGGTGGTTTACATCGACTGGTGCATTATACTGTAATTATAACTTGAAAGATATATGGGCCCATTTTGTGTGATGTAGTATAATGCTTTAATTATGATATGGGCTGCATCATCAGTACTCTGCAGTATCATAATTATTTGGCAAGCTGATTTATAAGCTTAATTTTTTTCATTTTATTGATTAGATTGTTGATTGTAAGATGACAACTCTCAACTATTACAACTATCAACTCTCAACTATTATCAGTGCCTTCTTACTAAAAACATGGTAAAAGCATGCAAGTCCATGATTTTTGGTACCGTGCAGTCATGCACTTCTAAAGATTGAGGGTCTTAAAACAGACTTTTTTGGCTATGGTGTTGGGCTGGCTGAAGCTATAATCTGGTCGATAAGAGAAGCAAGAGTACATAATTCTGCAAAGCCTATAATGAACTTTAACATCAAGCTTGATGGAAGTCCCCTCTCAGGTAGAGTATTTAGATTGTCAAAAGGAACCTCAGCTGAACAACGTTTGCTCTCAAATGTTCTGCATGGTTCCTAAATCTGTTGCTCAGCTTTTCATCTGTAAATTGTGCTTTATTATTATATATATGTTACTTATGGACCATGCACTCTTGTGCTACCATCTTGTATCTCATTCATGACATGACAGCTAGCTAGCTATGTTATTATATATAGTAGAAAAAAGCTCTCTTTGTGTGTAACAATAGGGGCAACACATTGTTTTTCAGCTGATGAGGTTCTATTTATTTTTTAAGTTTATTTTAAAGTGCCACTACAATCAAATTTTGACATGTCAATGTATTTGCTTATTCATAAAGTAGAGTTAATATAATTATTGTTACATGTACCCCTTACTGCCGGTGTGTTTGTTGTTTTCTTGCGTAATCCGTTACCTGAATTCAACAGATCAACCTGGGCAGAAATAATTACATGTAAACCCCCTTACTGCCTGTTTGTTTGTTGTTTTCTTGGGTAATCCGTTACCTGAATTCAACAGATCAACCTGGACAGAAATAATTACATGTAAACCCCCTTACTGCCTGTTTGTTTTATTGTTTTCTTGGGTAATCCATTACCTGAATTCAACAGATCAACCTGGGCAGAAATAATTACCTGTAAACCCCCTTACTGCCTGTTTGTTTGTTGTTTTCTTGGGTAATCCGTTACCTGAATTCAACAGATCAACCTGGACAGAAATAATTACATGTAAACCCCCTTACTGCCGGTGTTTGTTTGTTGTTTTCTTGGGTAATCCGTTACCTGAATTCAACAGATCAACCTGGACAGAAATAATTACCTGTAAACCCCCTTACTGCATGTTTGTGTGACAGGGTCACTAGACACTAGGAGTAGTCTCTCTAGTAATTTTAGTTATTTCCTGTGGTTTGTTAAATGTGTTGCTATTTAACTACTATGTTTGTGGTTTCCTGCACATTAGCAGCAACATATCTATCTTCCTTCCTGGTGGGTGAGCAAATCGGCGTAACTAGATTAGGATAGGGGCGGTTTCCTGTCCTAAACATGTCCATTCATTGTGGTTTTACTAGCCTTGCCAATATATTTCAGTTATCTGCAAACAGGTTTTTCACCATTTTAGTTAGCATAAATAGAGCTCTAAAACTAGCCAGAAGTCAGTCAGGGTTGAGCACAGAATAAGGATTGCTCAGTGAAATGGTAACAGAACAAGAACAGACCCACGAATAAGAGGTATGCTACTTACTAGATTATTTCTCTTTAGTACTTGACCATAATTAGTTTAGTCTTTTAGGATTAGCTTTACTGCATGTTCATAGGCGCTAGATATTAGTATCATTTGTGTATAATTTATGTTCAAAAGCAAGTAGGCTTTCCTTATTTTATGATTGAGTTTACTATAGAACTTTAGCAGTTATTATTGTTTAGGATAGGTTTCCATAATCTATTTTATGTGGCGCTATAATGCAATGCTTTGCATGTAATATTTAGCTAAGGCATAATGATATAATCAGTAATTCACAAGTTCGGAACATGTATACTGTTCTACAAATAACACTGTTAAAAACTAGAATCTAAGAAACTAACCAGTCTTTAATAGCCTGTATAATCTAACTCTAACCGAGACATTAGGAGTGTATATAGTCTTTGTTTGATTTTCCTTTCATGCGTATTTACACTATTATTGTTGTAAGGTCGAAGTAAGGTCAACCTTAGTTTAGTGTGTAATTTCGCTGTTTCCTATTGAAATTAGTGCACAGCTTACCTTTAACATGCTTGCATAATGTTTGACAATTATCTCAACCACGCTAATCCACAATAGAGTAATATATATAACAGAATAACCCCATAAACTGATCGCATGATTCTTACATGTGCCAAGTTAGTTTACTTGCCATTCAAGTAGTTATCTATTAGTTATTAATTACAGTTCTCAATTACACAATCTATGATATCACTTCCTGTGCTACTTGTAAGTTTAGTTCTACTCATAATAATACTGTTTCCAGTCAAGGCATATTTCTAATAATTCTTTCTGGTCGGATAATATAGTAATATCCTACTTGTTATGTTTATAGACTTTCATTGTTTCTATTTAGATATCATTACTCAATTTAGAGTGATTGTAAGTGTAAAACCCATTTATTATAGTCAGTTCAGACTATAGTTTATATATTATCATATTCATGTATAGAATATTTTAGCTTATATTTTCATTATTGTATTTAATTACAGGGCATGTTAGTCGTTCCCGTTTGTTAGCGTTTGTTAGCGTTTGTTAACGATTGATAGTATAAATGTATGATCGTCGAGTGAGTGTTAATAAAGTAATTTCAAACCAACATTGAATCATTCGTTCCTAGCGTCGCCGCCCGCGCCGTCTAGTTACATTTGTTTGTTGTTTTCTTGGGTAATCCGTTACCTGAATTCAACAGATCAACCTGGGCAGAAATAATTACCTGTAAACCCCCTTACTGCCTGTTTGTTTGTTGTTTTCTTGTGTAATCCGTTACCTGAATTCAACAGCTGAACCTGGGCAGAAATAATTAACCCCCCTTACTGCCGGTTTGTTTGTTGTTTTCTTGGGTAATCCGTTACCTGAATTCAACAGCTGAACCTGGGCAGAAATAATTACATGTAAACCCCCTTACTGCCTGTTTGTTTGTTGTTTTCTTGGGTAATCCGTTACCTGAATTCAACAGATCAACCTGGGCAGAAATAATTACATGTAAACCCCCTTACTGCCGGTGTTTGTTTGTTGTTTTCTTGGGTAATCCGTTACCTGAATTCAACAGATCAACCTGGGCAGAAATAATTACCTGTAAACCCCCTTACTGCATGTTTGTGTGACAGGGTCACTAGACACTAGGAGTAGTCTCTCTAGTAATTTTAGTTATTTCCTGTGGTTTGTTAAATGTGTTGCTATTTAACTACTATGTTTGTGGTTTCCTGCACATTAGCAGCAACATATCTATCTTCCTTCCTGGTGGGTGAGCAAATCGGCGTAACTAGATTAGGATAGGGGCGGTTTCCTGTCCTAAACATGTCCATTCATTGTGGTTTTACTAGCCTTGCCAATATATTTCAGTTATCTGCAAACAGGTTTTTCACCATTTTAGTTAGCATAAATAGAGCTCTAAAACTAGCCAGAAGTCAGTCAGGGTTGAGCACAGAATAAGGATTGCTCAGTGAAATGGTAACAGAACAAGAACAGACCCACGAATAAGAGGTATGCTACTTACTAGATTATTTCTCTTTAGTACTTGACCATAATTAGTTTAGTCTTTTAGGATTAGCTTTACTGCATGTTCATAGGCGCTAGATATTAGTATCATTTGTGTATAATTTATGTTCAAAAGCAAGTAGGCTTTCCTTATTTTATGATTGAGTTTACTATAGAACTTTAGCAGTTATTATTGTTTAGGATAGGTTTCCATAATCTATTTTATGTGGCGCTATAATGCAATGCTTTGCATGTAATATTTAGCTAAGGCATAATGATATAATCAGTAATTCACAAGTTCGGAACATGTATACTGTTCTACAAATAACACTGTTAAAAACTAGAATCTAAGAAACTAACCAGTCTTTAATAGCCTGTATAATCTAACTCTAACCGAGACATTAGGAGTGTATATAGTCTTTGTTTGATTTTCCTTTCATGCGTATTTACACTATTATTGTTGTAAGGTCGAAGTAAGGTCAACCTTAGTTTAGTGTGTAATTTCGCTGTTTCCTATTGAAATTAGTGCACAGCTTACCTTTAACATGCTTGCATAATGTTTGACAATTATCTCAACCACGCTAATCCACAATAGAGTAATATATATAACAGAATAACCCCATAAACTGATCGCATGATTCTTACATGTGCCAAGTTAGTTTACTTGCCATTCAAGTAGTTATCTATTAGTTATTAATTACAGTTCTCAATTACACAATCTATGATATCACTTCCTGTGCTATTTGTAAGTTTAGTTCTACTCATAATAATACTGTTTCCAGTCAAGGCATATTTCTAATAATTCTTTCTGGTCGGATAATATAGTAATATCCTACTTGTTATGTTTATAGACTTTCATTGTTTCTATTTAGATATCATTACTCAATTTAGAGTGATTGTAAGTGTAAAACCCATTTATTATAGTCAGTTCAGACTATAGTTTATATATTATCATATTCATGTATAGAATATTTTAGCTTATATTTTCATTATTGTATTTAATTACAGGGCATGTTAGTCGTTCCCGTTTGTTAGCGTTTGTTAGCGTTTGTTAACGATTGATAGTATAAATGTATGATCGTCGAGTGAGTGTTAATAAAGTAATTTCAAACCAACATTGAATCATTCGTTCCTAGCGTCGCCGCCCGCGCCGTCTAGTTACATTTGTTTGTTGTTTTCTTGGGTAATCCGTTACCTGAATTCAACAGATCAACCTGGGCAGAAATAATTACCTGTAAACCCCCTTACTGCCTGTTTGTTTGTTGTTTTCTTGTGTAATCCGTTACCTGAATTCAACAGCTGAACCTGGGCAGAAATAATTAACCCCCCTTACTGCCGGTTTGTTTGTTGTTTTCTTGGGTAATCCGTTACCTGAATTCAACAGCTGAACCTGGGCAGAAATAATTACATGTAAACCCCCTTACTGCCTGTTTGTTTGTTGTTTTCTTGGGTAATCCGTTACCTGAATTCAACAGCTGAACCTGGGCAGAAATAATTAACCCCCCTTACTGCCTGTTTGTTTGTTAATTGTTCTCTTGGGTAATCCGTTACCTGAACCTGGGCAGAAATAATTACATGTAAACCCCCTTACTGCCTGTTTGTTTGTTGTTTTCTTGGGTAATCCGTTACCTGAATTCAACAGCTGAACCTGGGCAGAAATAATTAACCCCCCTTACTGCCGGTTTGTTTGTTGTTTTCTTGGGTAATCCGTTACCTGAATTCAACAGATCAACCTGGGCAGAAATAATTACCTGTAAACCCCCTTACTGCCTGTTTGTTTGTTGTTTTCTTGGGTAATCCGTTACCTGAATTCAACAGCTGAACCTGGGCAGAAATAATTAACCCCCCTTACTGCCGGTTTGTTTGTTGTTTTCTTGGGTAATCCGTTACCTGAATTCAACAGCTGAACCTGGGCAGAAATAATTACATGTAAACCCCCTTACTGCCTGTTTAATTGTTTGTTGTTTTCTTGGGTAATCCGTTACCTGAATTCAACAGGTGGACCTGGGCAGAAATAATTACATGTAAATTAACCCCCTTACAGCCTGTTTGTTTGTTGTTTTCTTGGGTAATCCGTTAGCTGAATTCAACAGCTGGACCTGGGCAGAAATAATTACATGTAAACCCCCTTACTGCCTGTTTGTTTGTTGTTCTCTTGGGTAATCCGTTACCTGAATTCAACAGCTGAACCTGGGCAGAAATAATTACATGTAAACCCCCTTACTGCCTGTTTGTTTGTTGTTTTCTTGGGTAATCCGTTGCCTGAATTCAACAGATCAACCTGGGCAGAAATAATTACATGTAAACCCCCTTACTGCCTGTTTGTTTGTTATTTTCTTGGGTAATCCGTTACCTGAATTCAACAGCTGAACCTGGGCAGAAACCCTTACTGCCTGAATCTATTCATACAATTTAGTGATCCACTTTATGTTATGTAAATGTGACTCATGTTGTACGTTATTTGATTAATTGAATTAAATAGAACTGACTGTACTTTGAGTTGTGTTATTCCAAATAGTCCAAATACAAAAGGGGCTCCCCTAACCCCTGAGCTAAACAATATTGACAGGGCTTTCAAAATATTTTTGATTAGAAGGTCAACATAGAAGAGTAGGTGTCTGTGACAAAACTTGGGGCCAAAGGTAAACGTTTCATTGTCTGTTGATAAAGAGAAAATAACTGGCGATGTACATCAATACAACTACTGGCTGCTGGCTTGTTTTGAAAGCCTGACTGAGTTTCATGTTCAAGGACAAAAATAATAATATAATAACCTTGCCACTCAAAAGAATATACTTTGCATGAATACATGTAGGAGAGAAAATCTGGCCTATTTTTGATTTATAATATTAATAGGCCTTTTGCAGGAAACAGTTATGTGCCAATATACATCATGTAGCTAATGAGTTGTGCTTGTGATCCCATGGGAAAGGCTTTAGTGGATGGCAGATGTTAAATCGATTGGAGGTGGAATATAGCATCTACAAATAGGTATTGCTAAACAACACTACCGATCTCATACATTAGTGCCTTTAAATAAAATTATATGAAATAAGACTTTTTGCCAACCAGTACAAGCACATGTCAGATTGCTTTCATACAAAAGCCCATTCACTAAACAAATAAGATACTTCTCAATGAAAGTAACATTTAAACCGGGATTAAATGAATAGAAATTACAGTGAAATATCTCAGGAGATATATATAACCTGAGTGGGTACCCCGTATTCTCGTCTTGAGAGCCTGATACTCTGGTTAGGAGATATAAGGTTTTATAGTTTTTGGGAAGAGTCCTGAGGAACTCACAAATAAATTTTGCGAAAACAGGAGTTTGGCCTCAATATCAATAAAACATGTACTTAACACTGATATACAGTCTCTGTAATGTGTTCCTAATTACTCGGGCTGCCTGTGGCAACACCGAGTCTTAAAATGCAAGCGGTTATTTTTTGTTTTGTTTCATGCAACAAAATTTCACCTTTTGACCCATGCGGTTATTTTTTCTTTGTTCCCATGTATTAAATTTCAAGCGAACTTTTCTACTTTCGACACACGGCGGGCCCTCGCTAAACTGTACGAAATCTCCAAGAATAAATCCCTAATGTCCAAACTAACGGGAAAAACTGAAAGAGGAAATCCTTGTGAGCAATCGACGTACATATGAAGCTATATAAGTTATCATCGACTATATGAGAGTCAAACATCGAGCTGCTATGAAACCGCTTGTGACAGTTTGTTTACGCACTTTCGTGACAAGCGAACGTTTCTACTTTCGTACTGTACGAAAACTTCCGTTTAAAAATTTCCTGACGCCGAAAGGACCGTAGCATTTAAACAAGATATCCTTCTGACCAATCGACATACATATTAAGCTGTGAAAGTATGTTTCCATTCCATAACAGCCGATAGTGCAAACTAGTAAACTGCCACTAGTAAATTAACCTTGCGTACTTCCGCGAGTACTGAACTTTCTAGCGTCAAATGCATGTGTTACGTTTCCAAACTTTAGGACAAGAAATCTTCCATAGAATGTTCTATTTTTTTACAGCTGAGAACTGTATTATTAAACATAAGAAATAAAACAATGGTGCCATTTGAAGAATTATATCATGTCAAAAGTGCAAACGAAGAAATATATATCTACGGACGCGAGCAGCTCGATCGTTTCACTTTGGTCAAATTCGGACTGTTTACGACTGGAACCTGCAGTTTTACCGGACCTGCAGACTAAATTGTAAACGTGTGTTGCATGAATAAGTAGTGTTTACAGTAAAAGATCAACTACTTTAATTTACATACGAGAAAACAAAAATATTAAATTACATACATGTATATATACTAGGGGAGCAGAGAATGAAAGTCACCGCGCTACCGGCCACTCCTAAAGACTGCTAATAATTCTTCCCTTTGGTTATTACTAAGAGGATTTCAAATGAAAGTGTATTTCATCTTCAATCTCATGTGGCCCGAGTGAAAGCCCAGATGGGCTCTTGTTATCAATATATTTACTAATAATTTTAACCAGTAAATATACTGATAATAGAAGAGTTAGAGACTGATGTGAGTGTTCATTAACAAATAATACAGGCATACACTGACTGTAGGATGAACAGAAAAATAATAATGAATGCAGTATGAATATATTTTGAGTTCAGCGTACAGTCAACAACTGAGCAAGTGTCTGTGTTTGTCAATAAAACAAACAAAGTCTCTAAGGGACTGGTCGTGTAAATCGTGTAAATTGGGTAGTGTGATTTGGTCGACTTTGATTTTGGCGAGATGGGAACTGTTTATAGGGTGTTCGGGTTTTCCGATGCGCTCGTATTAGGGACGGACCATTAGATTATTGATGGGGGGGGGGGGGGGGGGGGGGGTTGCGCAAATCCCAAAAAATATATCGAGCAAGCTCTTCTATCGGAAAAAATATATCGAGCAACAATAATCAAGAAAAAAAAAATCGAGCAAGCACTAGCTTAGCCTGGGAAACCAGCCGACTCTTATCGCTCCCCACTCGCGAAAGAGACGTCTGGGAAGTGAGGCAGAAAATGCCATACTGATGACGTAGCAGATAGCCGTTTCACGATGCACAAATTAGTTGCAATTCTCAGAAGCCGAATGCGAACAACAGAGTTATTTTCAAGGAATATAACTACCGAGGCTGCTCGTTTGCTTGGCAGTGGATCACCGTCATGAACAACCATGAAATTCAAGCCTATATATTTAGCGTGTGTTGGTAGCTCGCTTGCTTCGTTCTTTCAGCGGCTCGGCCCGGTCAAGAGAATTTGTCCTACGACTGTCAAAACATAATAGTTGTTTATAATTTCAAAACCTACACACAGCACAGCAGGCCACTTTTCAAGCCAGCTCTTTTGTCAGGTCAGTAGCCGAAGAGGTTAGCTACAGAATGCAGCGATTATTTTCAGGTATACTACCGAGGCTTCCCGTTTGCTTGGGTGATTGATTCATATCACACTCGTAGCACACTTACATGTAATTATATTTATTCATAGCCCAGATTCACTGTCTGAACGATTTATCCGCCGCAACAACAACTCATCCAGTGTTTTGTGATAGCTCAGTGTATGTAGGTTTACTGATATGAAATTATAAACAACTATGACAGTAGTCAGTACCTTTCTTGTAAATGTTTTGACAGTACGACATTTCGCTTTTACTAGCCGCTGAAAGAACTCAGTCTGCAAAGGAGCCAACAACAGCACCGGCACACGCTAAATAGGCTTGAATTTCATGAGTTGTTGGGGGGGGGGGGGGGGGAGGGGGGCGTGCCCCCCAAATTGTTTCCAAAAAGAAAAAAACAAGGTATTATCAGGTACCTGGCCCCCTCGGAAACCCTGGTGATTTTTTTGTCGAATGCTGTAAAACGGCGTGTCTCCAGCCACAGCCGAAACTCGCTTGAACCACCAACGCGAGACTAGTCTACTCGCTTTAAAATAATAATTGCCATAGACAAGGTCACGTATGCGTAAACAACTAGGACTAACACGAGTATTAATAAGTTCGCGCTTGAAAGTTAAACCTTCCCCTTTGGCGAAAAATTGAAGCCATGAATAGTAAAAAATTCCATGGAGTAATAGAAATTCATTTGTAAAGCCGCCGGGAAAAAAAGTAGCGCTGGATCTTCGAGCATGTACAAGTCACAGAGCTAATTCGGTCTATATTGGATTAGCACTTTTCTTTTCAATTCAGTTGTTATTCTTTAGTCTACAAATCTAAATAAAATTTAAAATGGCAGGG